>CM045452.1:30664905-31054905 GCA_024666655.1 Dascyllus trimaculatus
CTCTAGCCCCTGAAAAAAAGCAATTCACTCGGAATAATATCATTGTGGAGTACCTCAGGGCTGCATTATTGGTCCTCTGCTCTTTTCTGTTAATTTCAATTTGTTGGCTGGATTCTATCAGTCCAGCATTTTGTTTTAGCAGTGTGTTTGTACAGAACATAGTAGAAATACATCTGTATGTGTCTATCTGTCCTCAGTAAGCAGTAAACTAGCATCTGCGTTACGTTTGCGGCGGTATGGAGGTGGTCTTGATGTGCAGCGTGTCCAGCTCCTGGACGCTTCCTCGGCTAACGGACACCGTGGAGTTGGCCAGCCTCATGGCGGCTCTCCTTCGGGCCCGTCGGGGGCAGCAGCCGGTGGAGTTGTTCTGCGCCCCCTGCTGGCTGGACAGGGAGGTGCTGCGACTGGTCCTGAAGCCCACCGACTCGGTCATGCACAGCTCGCTGTAGGTCATCTCATCGGTGAACTCGTGGTTCTGGAAGGAGAATGAGGAACGTTAGATCCTGAGGAGAACTCTGTGCTCTTCATTTTACCTCTGAACTTGACTGCTTTACAGTGAGTATCAGCATTGATGAGACAACCAGAGACACGTCCAAGACAAGACTCACCGTGGTTTTCTCCAGACAGTGCAACAGGTGGTTATGTTGGTGTTCGAAGGCTGATCGGTTCTTCACACACAGAGCTGTGCTGTCGCTGTCCCGGTCCTGAACACAACAACAACAACAACACAGATCAATTTCACTGATTCATAAAGAAAAGCAACTTTTTTTGTTGTACCTTATTAAAACTAGAGTTAATTTGAGTCCACAAGATGAAGTTCTGACTTTGGTTGAGTTTTTTTTTGAGTCACAGTCCTGGTTCCAGACCACATAGGACACCAATACACCTTTTCCACCAAGAAGAACCAGGTGCTAGTTTGGTGCTTAGTTGGTTTGAATCTCGTTCCTCCTAAGAACCTGTTTGCTCTTCCATTGGCAAGGAGACAAGTTGGAGCCATTGTGTCACCGTAAAACAAATACGCTTGCATCCATTACATAGCAGTTAAACAAACGCAGTAAGTTGATGATAATATCTATGTTTATCTCTATAGATGGTCTTAAGGCTGATTGTGAGGCGGAGGTCCTCCTGTTGCCTGGACACATCCGTGATCACGCTACTGGTGGGACACAACTGTAGCGGATTTCAGGTCAACAGTTTGTGGTAAACTTCCGTGTGTCCCGGGAGTCATTCCAATACATGTGTGATGGGACCAGGGACGTCCTGGAGAACAAGGACACTAATTAGCGCTTGTGTGTCCCTTTCCACCGTTGATTGTTGGTCACCATAACCCCGCCCCCAGCCCCTGACATACTCGGTGCTTAGCTCTGGACCAGCAAAGAGTTGGTTCTTGCTGAGCTCCAGTTTATAGAACCTGGAGTTGGTGCTTAGGTGGTGGAAACACAAAGAACTGGTGCTAAGTCAGGCTCTGGCTCCGAACTAGACCTGGAAAAGGGGTACCAGAGTACCCAAAGGATCCAGTGCCAATGTCTTCGTTCCAGACCCCATAGGACACCCTGAGAGGTCCTCTTGTCCAAGCCCAATGGTGCAGAGCATTTTGGACCACATAAGGAGGACCAACACAATATCAGGCAGGTGGTCCTAATGTTATGTCTGATCGGTGTATGTGTGTGCAGAAGACAGATTTGCAGTACGAACATCAAATCTTTCCAGTGGAAGTTCTGAATTTGATTCCCTAAAGAAACAAAAAAAGCTTTACACAAAAAGACTGATGATGGTTAAATCATCGGTTCTCTAATGGAAGTTCTGACTTTGATTGTCGACTAAGTCAGAAAGTTTCCAATGGAAGTTTTGAATTGGACAGAAACACTTTGCACAAAAGAACGACTTGAATGAAAACTTGTATTTTTGAGTCCTTTGAGAACATTTAACTGTCAGTACTTTCAGTCTTTCTGCACTGGAGGGTGTTTGGGTGTTTTTAACTACAACTGGATTTTAATGAGTTCATTAAAATCCCCTGAAAGCAAACTTTAGTTCTTCATCGTCGACTTTTTAGACTCATCAGAGCCAGAAGTTTAGATAAAACCAAAGGATCCTCCGACGTCAAACATTTGGTTTCTTCCCATTTTACTCCAAAGGTTGAACTGACAGACTGTAATAATCTTTAAGGCTCTTCTCTCATTTTAATCTGATCTCCTTCATCTCTTTCTGTTATTTCTGGTGTCCGTGTGGTTTCTGTGTCGCTGCTCTTCACCTCCATCCTTCGCTCTTTAAACCCAGCAGACGGATTAAAGGATGAACCCAACTAGATCTGAGTCTCTACCTGCAGCTCGAAGACCTTTTCTCCTGATAAAACACTTAAACCTGCTGAATGTTTCCTCAAAAGTCCTTCGCATCTTCTCTGATTATTTTCGTTATGATGTTTTACTGAGACTCTGAAACGCTTCTTACCCGAAAATGTAGCTTAATGAGAGGAAGAAGAAACACTCCGCCTTCGGTTTCTGGATCAACTTTATATAATTAAAGTTGTTCAAATGAGAAGTTTAAAGTGGAAATCTGCCACAAACAACTTTCTGTGATGAAGGAGGCCAAAACTGTTGGAAACCAGTTAATTCATCCTGGTATTTTTTTTACTGCTTTTCATGTTTTTAAAAGTCAAAAATAATACAAACTTATATAAAATGAGAGAAACCTTATTCCGAATGACTACAATGCCAAAAAATGGCTCAAAATGTGTCCACAATTACTGAAAATTGTCCAGAATGGGAAAAAAATTAACCAAAATGACTCAAAATTACCCAAAAAGACTTAAAATCAAGCTCTTTCTGATGCGACTTCGACTTAGTGTAAGTAAAATATCGTCTAAAATGAAAAAAACTCCCCCGAATTTACTCAACATTTGTCCAAAAAGACTTAAACGATGTCTACAATCAATCAAATGTGACTGTGACTTATTTCATCTTATTTTTACCTCCGCCAACGAGGTTATGTTTGCTCGTCTGGTAGCAACTTTTCGTGAAAAGTCATGAACGGATTTTGATTAAATGTTCAGGAAAGGTGGATAATGGGACAAGGAACAGATGATTAGATCTTGGTGGTGATCCGGATCACCATCTGGATCCAGGAATGTTCTCCAGGATTCTTTAGCATTAGGAGATAGGGCAATGTGCATGTATATGTGCATGTAACTCCACAACAAATGTCCAGGCTGCTTTGGCAAAAAATACAGGATGAGTTCCCGCTAATTTCTACAACATGTCAAAATTTGATCCAGATCCGGGAAAATTCCAGACACTACAATCCAGAACAGGAAAACCTAGAGGGCCTGTGGAATGGTCATCACTGTAAGGCAGTGGCTCTCAACTGGTCCAGCCTCAGGACCCACTATGTCTCTATTAATATCAGTCGCGACCCAAATTGTTGAAGTTTGCTTTTCCTGTTAACAAATTAAGGTTTATTTGGCTGTCGTCTCAACGTGTTTTGATACAACTTGGGAAAATTTTGGCTTTTTTTTCTCATTTTGGTATATTTTGCCAAGTTTTTGGGCATATTTTGACCCATTTTGACAGATTCTGAGCACATTTTTGTATATTTTTGGGACATTTTAGCACAAATTTCTCCTAAAGCTGACAGAGACAAATCTAGAGGTTAAAATTGGGCAACTACTGGTGTCACCACCACTAAATATCCTGCTACTGAAAACAAACTGTGTCATAAGAAACACATCCTTCAAAATAAAAGACCTTATACCACTGCTTTTTTTGCTTCTGCGACCCTCAAAAAATGGCTTCGCGACCCACGTTTGGTTCCACCAGTTGAGAACCACTGCTGTAAGGTAACAGATGAAGATCCAGACATGCAGCCAACACCAACATGTAGCTGAGACTCTGCTGAATCAGGAGGATCCAACAGATCTGTTGTAGAATCAACAGCTCTGGAGCTGGATCCAGAAGAAACCACCATTACCCAGAAAGAGATTCTGGTGAATAACTATTGAACTAATGATGATATCAATGTGAATCCAAATGCTAAGGGTTTGTTTTCTGGGTCAAGGAGTCTAATAATGTAGATAAAACAATCCTGGGACGATTATTTCTGGGTGTAAATCCCAATATGGGGTGAAATGAGCTGCTTGGTGGAGATCTGAGCTCTAGTTCCTTCTGTTTTTACAGTAAAATATTGTCCAGAATGACACAAACTTGTTGAAAGTGACAGAAAACTTTCCCAAAAATGACTCAAGGATTGTCCACAATGAGTCAAATGTGTCTAAAATGAATTAAATTCATTACAAATTACTAAAAACTTGCTCGGTTTGATTTAAAAATTATCCCTAAACCCAAAAACTTTAACAATTAAGTCATTAATGATAAATTCTGAGTCATGTTCTCAGGTTTTACTCAGACTTCCTCCTGAGTAAAACCGACTTTGCGACCTCTGGAATGAAACGAACTGCTGCTGCTTCAGTCTGACTTGAAATCTTTACTAATCGCGTCTGCTCGCGTGTCCCTTTATCTCCGTCTGAGTCTGGCGTCGGTGGAAAATCTGCTCTGATGGACTCGTTATTGGTCAAACTGCTGATCCAGCAGCTGCTCCTCAAACCGTCTCGGCGGTTTCTGCTGCTTCTCCTCATCTCTTACTGTCACTCAGCTCTTCGAAACAAAAAGAGGAACCACTACGGGTTTTAAAAAGGTCATTCAGGTAGATAATAAACTACAGTGTCGGTCAGAGCGCAGAATACTTCTTTACTTATTGTCTCGTATTGATTGTAGACTTTAAACAGACGTAGAATCCACCCGTCAAAGTCAAAGCGTCGACCTCGTCTCAATAAAACTTCACTAAAACCAGCATTTAACTCGACTCCACATCTGTAACATCTGGAATTCTGAACAAAGCACATCAAACTTTTCATTTTTTTTAGGAATAAATAGATTTAAATGGACAGAAGAGGAGCAGAATTGATAAATTAAAGCACGAATAAATCAGTTAAATGGTGTTGCTGCACATAAAAGAGACACTTTTAGCCCAGAAACACTTAAATAGATTTAAAAGGGCATCTTATCTTTAAAAAAAAAATCGCCACAGAGCCTCCATTTATCAGCCAGAAACTGTAAAAACAGGAAGAATCACTGGAGTTTTAACTTTGACACAGTCCTTCAAACAATCATCTGACTCAGCTGTGATCATCAGTCATTTGGGACACATTCTGAGGCGCTCTGGAGAACTTTTGGCGAAGCAAATAGTCAGATAAACGTTTCTTTTTAAATGTTTCCGAGTTCTCTCTCCTCCTTCATGGTTGCTCTGTTTCCGCAGAGGTGCAGGACTTTATACTGCAGTGAAAAATTAACCACAGTGAGTAAAACTGAGACAGAAACTGCTGCTCTGAGGTCGGAGGGTTAATGATGTCTGCAGTCGGGTTTTATTCTCATCAGTCGTATCCAGAGGAACATTAAGTGAAGCGTCAGTAGAGGTTCTGATAACTGTCTGAATCCAACAGGTCAAATAATGAATTTTTGGATTAAAACATCTGCTAGAAAACATATAAATCAGCAACTTCAACCAATCTCCCTGAATTCTGCGCGACCTTGCAATTTCGTCCAATCACCGCCACTTTTCCGCAAGCTTGTCCCGCCTCCCGTGAGTTCCACCAGTCACAGCAGTCCCCAGTAATGCACGTACGTCACCGAATTCACTTCCTTGTTTATGGTTTGAAGATACAGATGCAACAAAAACTACTGCAGAACAAATCCCTGATGTTCTTCACCAAAGCGGAGCTAAACTGTTTTGCACCCCGTGGAATATTGAGGTGGAACACAAACGAAATTCATCAACTGGCAAACACTTTTGTACCGTAAACATATCAGGAGAATGGGTGAAACCAGCGGACCAAAGACCAGACAAACCACCGTGATGAAGCTGTTGCATCCAGATCTGTGGCAGCACTGAAACAATGAAGGTCAGTTAGATTCATTAACTGAGCTGTGAGCGTGTGTGTGTGAACATGCGTGTGCCAGGATGTGAAATTAACTCTTTAAACTTTTAAAATTTTTAATAAATTATACAAAACAAAGAAAAAATGCAACTTTTTGACAATTTTTTACTGTCTCCCGCAATTTTATCACAACAAATATGCTTAAAACATCGCAACTTACATCGCAATTTTTTAGAAAAGCTGCCATGAATTCAGGCCTTTTAGGAGAAACAATCTGGAAAAACACCCAAGAAATCCTGGAGGGACTGATAAAACACTACTTTGGTACCAAACAATGAACTGTGCAATGTAATACAAACATATATAGACAGTGGGCTGGGAAATTAAAGCGAATTATTTTAGGTTTTCATGAGTTGGTCTCAGTTTGGCTTCACGAGAATCACAACAAAGTCTGCAATGTAATCCGTCAGTGTGTGTGTGTGAGTGTGTGTGTGTGTGAGTGTGTGTGTGTGTGTGTGTGTGAGAGTGTGTGTGTGCGTCTCACCCCGATCGCTCGGTCTTCTTTGTACTGGAGGAAGGCGTTGGCTGTTCCTTTCTTCGCCATGCGGATCCGAGCCAAGCGCACTTTCTGTCGGACGGAAACACACAGGAAACAGCAGCGTCAGCACAACACACACACACACACACACACACACACACACGCACACACACACAGTTTTGTCTCTAAACTCGTCTCTCAGGTACAAGTTTTTGCTGCAAAGCTTGTTTTCTGTTTGCATTCAGCAGCAGTTTACAGCCTCAGTGAGATCAACATGACGCCTCAAATTACTCATCCTGATTCCAAACATAGATTTAGTCTGAATTTAATTTGATTAATCGGTTTCTTTTGGCTGGAGGTGCCACAAACAGGTGACAGAAGACGGTAGGACACTATATGAGAGATGCCACTAATGAATTCTAACTATGTATGCTGGTATTTTTTATCTGCTATCATTGTGAAAGTTGTTTTCTTACTTCTGGAACATTATTTCATGTGAAACGTGAGATTCAGACCTGCTGTGCTCTCATCTTGTCGGCCCTCTGGTTCTGGTGGTAGATCCGGCTGAAGTTGGACACGATGACCGGCACCGGCAGGGCGATGACCAGAACGCCGCTCAGAGAGCAGATGGACCCGAAGATCTTCCCGGCGATGGTGTTTGGAACCATGTCGCCATATCTGCAGACGGAAAACACACATCGGTCAGCTGAGCATGTTCGAACACTGTCAGGGCTGAGCGGCAAACTAAAGGCAGCAGACGACGACGGTCCCAACAACAGATTCCATCTTCTTAAAGTCATCCAGAGTCGGTCCCATTAGCAGCTGAAGCAGGACTCCATTCCTGAGCTGTTCCCAGGTCAGATGAGATACGTAAACCCCCTAACAGAGTTCTGGATTTTCTCGGACCTGAAACCTTCCAGAGTAAGTGGCCTAACCAGATGCTGAACCACCTCAGCCGGATCTTTTCGAGGAAGCCCCAAGTCTGCGAATGTCCAAGCTCTGGTTGGAGGTCATTAACCACCACTGAAGTCTTTGTCATGGTGCCCGTTGCTAGCTAAACTCCCACAATGCTCTCTGCTCGCCAACATGAACTACCTGTAGCCTGAGTGATGCCTCCTCTGGTCTCTATTCAATTCAATTCAATTCAATTCAATTCAGTTTTATTTATATGGCGCATATTTACAACACAGGTCGTCACAAAGCGCTTAACATTGTAAGAAAGAACAGGAAAACAGAAAAACAGGAAACAGAAAAAGAAAAACCCAACAATCCAAGGTTGCTTTTGGATTCCCTATGAGCAAGCAGTCAGCGACGGTGGGAAGGAACCAAAAACCCCCCATGGTAGGGAAGGGGGAAAAAAAACCTCCGACAGAACCAGGCTCAGGGAGGGCGGACATCTGCCTCGACCGGTTGGGTTGGGAGTGGGGAAGAGGAGGGAGGGAGGGATAGCAGGAGAGGTTGGGGTGGGGATTGAAGGTGGTGAGGCCAGCGGCTACAGAATTAAACAGTAAGAAGCTCCACCTGGTGGAACAACCAGGTACTACAGCTGATCTACAACACATTTTCTAGCATGCATGTAGAGAACACAGGGTTTCTCCATATTTTGGAGCTTGCTGAGCCTCAGTACATTCTACCTTCTAACACTACATCTAGACCAGTGGTTCTCAACTGGTCCAGCCTCAGGACCCACTATGTCTCTATTAATAACAGTCGCGACCCAAATTGTTGAAGCTGTTCAGGAAAACAAATGAAGGTGTATTTAGATGTAGTCTCAGCACATTTTGATACAAATTAGGAACATTTTGGCTTACTTTTTGTCCATTTTGGTATATTTGGACACTTTTGCCACATTCTGGGCATATCTTGGCCCATTTTGACAGATTCTGAGCACATTTTGGTTCATTTTTGGGAAGTTTTAGCATAAATTTCACCAATAAGCTGGCAGAACCAAATCTAGAGGTTCATAATGGGCAACTACTGGTGTCACCACCACTAAATATCCTGCTACTGAAAGCAAACTGTTTCATCAGAAGCACGCCCTTCAAAATAAAAGACTTTGTACCACTACTTTTTTGGAGGGGGGCATGCTTCTGCGACCCTCTAAAAATGGCTTCGCGACCCACTTTTGGGTCCCGACCCACCAGTTGAGAACCACTGATCTAGACAGTGTTCTACTGGAGCTTTACAACGAGGTTCCGCCTACAGAACATTAAGGAACAAACTGAGAGAAGAAATAGTTTTTTCTTAATGCATCCCAGAGATATTCACTTTCCCAGCAGACACACTGGATTAATTTTAATAACTTTATTGCATTTAAGTGTGTTTTATCAGTAAAATGGCACTAGACTGGGACTCTGTATCAGCAGGTACTAAATATTAAATGACTCAGATTAGAGGTGAATAAACTTGATCCCTGATGGAAAAAACCCTGGATGAACCTTTAATCTTTAATTCTACAACATCCCACCTCGTATGTAAATACAGCTGATGTAAAAACAGCAGGTAGAGAAGCTCTTCAGATGCATTAATAGATAGATGCTGCCTGCTGGTCGCTGCCTGCTGCGGCCTTCACCTTCATTGCACCGAGCCATAAATCACAGGTAGTGAGACGAGGAAGACGAGGAGGAGGAGATGAGGTGGCGGGCAGGGATCCAGGATGTTCGCTGGGATTTCTGAAACCTCGTTACGGCTGCACTCATCCACATTTTACTGTGCGGAGCTCTCAACAGCTGCTAGCAGCCAAACTGCTGCCACCGCCGGCTGCACCGCTTCATCTACCACCGCTAGAAGCTCCAGGAGATTAATCTGCAGGACGGACCGAAGGAATCCAAGCTAAACGTCTCCCGTGATGGATTTATGACAGATCAGTCCTGATGTGTCCATGTTCCAGCAGCTGTTTTAACTGTTGGCTGCTGCAGTTCAGTGATTCACACAGTACAGAGGTGTTCAGGTCCTTTAAAAGGGCCCGGAGATGATTCATGAGACGGAGACTAAGAAAAACCACAGTTCTAACTCAGAGTCTCCTTGTAGAGAGGATTTAGAGAGGAAATCACTGCTTAATTGGAGTTTTTCATAATAAAACAGCTCAAAACCACTGAGCCTAAAATGCCCTGTTTTGTTAAATGACAGATAATTATTAGTTAAATTGAAAAAAAATTTAAAAAACAAGCTAAAACTATAATAAAGGCCACATCAAGAATCTGTATTTTACAAATAGTAGTGAGAACTTTTACAATATTTGATAATTGCACTAATTTAAATGGATTTGTCGTTGTTTTTTTCACATACAGAATTTTTTTTTACAGTGTAATTCTTTGTTAAATCTGTAAGTGCGCAGTGTTTATGCGTTAAATAAAATATGAAGTAGCCTAAAGAGCAAGGAGTGTTTTCTTGAACTACAAAAAAGACAAACAAACTGAAATCCTAGGAAATATGTTAATGTGCTGGTTTTGTTCTCATCTCCTCGCTCATTCAAGTCATTCACAGTCAAAACGTCCAAGTTGGAGGAAAACTAATTTCTAAGTTCTTAATCTGTCTAAATATAATAATTTGACGTCCATCCATCCATTATCTGTACACCTCTCAATCCTCTGTAGGGTCGCGGGGGGACTGGAGCCTATCCCAGTCGACTCGGACGAAGGAGGACACTCTGGACAGGTAACCAGCCTATCTTAGGGCTACACATAGAGACAGACAACCAAGCACACTCTCATTCACACCTACAGACAATTTAAAGTCTTCAATTAACCTCAGCATGTTTTTGGACTGTGGGAGGAAGCCGGAGAACATGAAAACCCACACAGAAAGATCCCAGGCGTCCTAACCGGTACGTGAACCGGGGATCTTCTAGCTGCGAGGCGACGCTGCTAACCACTGTGCAGCCCCATAATTCGAAATTTCAAGTTTAACTAACTAGAAATCTGAAAAACTCATACATTTACATTTAGTGAATTAGAAAAGATTAACTGATCTGACAGCGTTCCTTCATGATGTTTTATAGTGTAGTCCGTGATTTTTAATTGGGAGTGGGACAAAATATCGATGCAGCGATATGTCGTCGTCCCTCCTCGTGTGATATGAGTATCAATACTTAAATTAATATAATAAGGTGCTCTAAACCCTGCCAGCTGCTGTTTCCCCAGCGTCACTACTTAATGACTCCACACGGTGGCGTTTATCACATGAATGAGGGAGACTTGAGTGGAAATGAATCGGCCCAAGAAGAGTTAGTACAGGTATAATGGAGGACAGCAACGCTACTGTAAGAAACGCCCCATCCACGTTTAAGTCCAAAGTGTGGACTCATTTGGGCTTTCATTGAGGGAACAAGCAAGCTGGACAAAGACTACACCATGTGCAAGAACTGCCTCGCAAAAGTAAAGCACACAGGTAACACCGCCAACATGCAAACCCACCTGCAACGCCACCATCCTGAACTCCTGGTGAAATCCAGTGAAAGTGACGCCACATTGCAGTAAATAAATAAACACTGAACTCAACCTTTTTACAGGTATTTTGTATTTTTCGGTTATAGATATCGTGATGTATCGTTATGTGATTGTCTTGCAATATATCGATTATCGCAGCATCGTGATGGTATCGGTATCGTGATGCACCCTGTGATTCCCACCCCTAATTTAATCCAAAACACAGTATTTTTTCACGGTTTTAATTATTTTACACATCATACAGTTAGTATCCTGAATTCTGGTGAATCTTTATGCACCAATTTGTTCCTTTTCCGCATTAATTTAAGCGTCTTTACTCATGTTTTACGTATCAAGGGGGACATATCTGCTGCATCCACCCCAACGCTGATTCATCATCTGTTTTCCTACACATGTAACTTTAATCTACTGGAAGAACATAATGTTGTGTTGAAGGAATCTTGAAACTGGAGACTGAGAACATAAACACACGAGGAGAAAGTTTTCTGAGGAAACAATAAAGTGAAAAGTTGGTCCATTTTCTCATACACTTCAATACAATCCGACTTCAGGTGAGTCGCCCCCTGCTGGCTGTCGGACAGAATGCAGGTTTGAGGCCGCAGCCAACTTTTATGTACATTTTATTTCAGGTAAAATACACAGAAAAATCCACCAACCAGCAGCACCTTCCTGACGTCTATGTTTATCAATAACTAATGATGCTTAGATTTGTATTTTGTGTGCTAATTATTGTCAGATAACAACTTAATTACTGCTCTGTGTGGGACTAAACCAACACTGAATGTACTGACAATTAAAATATTCAGTCCAGGAGGAAATGTGGATTCTGATCTGCCACTTTCTAAATCATCATTATACTAAATAATCAGCTGTTTATTGAATTACTAGAACTTTTTATTAACATAAAACTGTATATGTGTGAGCTCTATTTAAAGGTGGACCAACTTTTCTTTCTATTGGTGCTTTGGTTTAATAAACGGCTGCAGAGAGAGTCCGTTCCTCCGTTATTATTATTAAGTCTTCATAGAGCTGCGGACCAATTAGCAGGCTGATAGGACTTGTTTTAATTTTGCCGCTGATTAAATGATTCATTTCTAAGAGCAGTTGGTTTCTGTCTCACTGCGGAATTAAAGACTTTATATTACAAATATGCAAATGAGCGGAGGCTGTACAGTGGATCAGATATGCAGGTAATGAAGTGCGGCTCTGCCCTCGTCTTCCACCTGCTGCTCCGGATTACGTCTCAGTCCTTCAGAAATAAGGCCGCGACCTCGTCTGCCGTGTTAAAGCTCGTATCTGCTTCTGGTTTTTTTTTCTTCTCTTTTTAACTCTGGAGCTAATTTAAAAGCCGTGTAGTTTCATAATGAACCTGCTGTCAGTCGCCGCAGCCGCTTGTCTGCGTCTTGCTTAAATAAATTCTCACTTCACATGTTTGAATGCATTAATAAACGCTGCGCATTCAGTTTAAAGGCATTCATTTAACCGGCAGATTCAGCACCGCAGGATTCATTAATTCCCTCACAGCCTCCTTTTAGCTTTCATACATATACTTTAACTCTCGGAACGCCAAACAGAATACAGCAATCCCTCGTATATCATAGAGGTTAGGTTCCAGAACCCCCGCGATAGACGAAATCTGCCAAGAGGCGACCTTATATTTATTTTATTACTCAGTCCCTCCAGGAATTCGCGATGTTGCGATCGCAGCAATTAACACTAATTCAACCAATCTCCATGAATTCTGCGCGACCTTGCAATTTTGTCCAATTACCGCCAATTTTCTGCAATTTTGTCCCGCCTCCCGTGAGTTCCACCAATCACAGCAGTCCCCAGTAATGCATCACCGAATTCACTTCCTTGTTTATGGTTTGAAGATACAGATGCAACAAAAACTACTGCAAAACAATTCCCTGATGTTCTTCACCAAAGCGGAGCTAAACTGTTTTGCACCCCGTGGAATATTGAGGTGGAACACAAACCAAAATCATCGATTGACAAACATTTTTCTACCGTAAACATATCAGGAGAATGGGTGAAACCAGCGGACCACAGACCAGACAAACCACCGTGATGAAGCTGTTGCATCCAGATCTGTGGCAGCACTGAAACAATGAAGGTCAGTTAGATTCATTAACTGACGTGACAAGCTGTGAGCGTGTGTGTGTGAACACGTGTGTGTCAGGATGTGAAATTCACTTTTTAAACTTTTAAAATTTTTAATGAATTATGCAAAACAAAGAAAAAATGCAACTTTTGGACAAGTTTTTACTGTCTCCCACAATTGTATCGCAACAAATACGCTTCAAACATCGCAACTTATATCGCAACTTTTTAGAAAAGCTGCTGCGAATTCAGCCATTTTAGGAGCAACAACCTGGAAAAACACCCGCGAAATCCTGGAGGGACTGATTACTTATATATATTTTAGGGCTTTATAAACCCTCCCCACACAGTCATTAACCTTTCCCACACTCTCATAAACCCTTCCTACACTCTTAAACCTTCCACCAAGAGGAGCTTCTACAGCCGTGTCCCATAATGGAACTAGCGACGCAGCGATCCACTTGAAACGCCCACTTAGGAAACTCTGCCGAGGACGTCCGGCTGCCTACCTACCGTGAAACTGATGATGATGTTACGGTAATCCTACAGACTGTCACCGGTTCTCTGACGGTCGTTTCCAGTAAACTCTCACCGTGTGGGACCAAAGGTTCTGGCTGGCTTTGATCACGCCGATCAATCAGAGACCGACTAGCTCAAGAGGAAGCGGCCGTAGCTCCGTTTTCCATACGTGCGTTTACTCGTCTGCTGTACGCTACGTATTTTAAATACAATTTAAAAATCCACGATACAGTGAGGCCGCGAAAAGTGAACCGCGATATGGCGAGGGACGACTGTAACCATGAAGAAGGAGAGAGAATATCTTCTGTCACTACGGCACAATCAGAATGACACAATTCAGGTTTATTTGATTAATTGCTTCACCAAAATAGTCCAAAATGTCTCATAATTGGTCCTAAATGACTCAATTTTTGTCAAAATTGCTCAAAATTGATGCAAAATGATGTAAAACTTGTCAAAAATTAGGTAAAAATTGGTTCACATTGCCTGTTGATCAAACCTGAGTCAGTCGTGGCTTCACAGTCGTACAGAGGAGCTCAAAAATGTTAGTTTTTACAGGATTGATGCTATAAATCCTAAAAAAAAAAGATTACTCTTTTACGAAAATGTAAAAAATTTGGAATCAGCATGTCCAATATGACCACAGAAGTTACCAACACTGGAAAAACGGCGGTTCAACATACTATAGATATTTATTTATTTACTTTTTTGCAATATTACAACCAGCTTAGCACGTTTCTGAGTTACATAAGACTCCAAGAACAGAGCAACAACCAGCAAACTGTTGTGTTTTTTTAAGTGTTTACAATAAAAGCAGTCCAGGATGGTTCGGAAACAAGTTGGACACGTAGATTTCAAGGTTTGTTTTTCATAAATAAAGATATTTTTTTCAGTTTTTCAGTTCTCTCTCTTTCCTCTTGGTTGTTCTGTTTCCAGAGGACTTTATATCGCAGTGAAAATCAGCCACAGTGAGGAAAAATGAGACAGGAGCTAAAAACACCCAGAAACCGCTCAGAGTTCAGAGGGTTAAAAGACTCGTCCTATTTCCTGTTTTAAGTATTTACTCTTTAATAAAGCCAAACAATTCCTTCACCAATCAACTGACAGAATAATCAACGACTAAAATAATCGATAGCTGCAGCCGTAAAGACAACAAGTCAAATATTCACATTCAGGAAGCTGGAGCTGAAGATTTTTCCCTCTTAAAATGATTTCAGCTGATTAATTTTCTGTTGATTGACTACTTATTTACTCATCGAAGCTCTGATATATTTTCCAGCGACGAACTCGATGATCGAGATGTGACAAACCTGCTCAGACTCCGACTCCGTCTGTGCAGATTTACAGAAGCAAAGTGAAGTAAAAGTACAAGTGATGCACAGTTGGGTGTTTAAAATGCAGTTTTAGTCCAGTTGTCACCTTAGTTTTCCTTTTAATTGGCTGTAAATCCAGACCTGACGGAGCGAATCTCTGACAGTAATCTGCTGGGATCAGTTTTACTTTACCTCACTGTCCTGATATTGGCAGTTTGAAGCGGATCAATGGAGATAACGGAGATCAGAGAGCAGCAGAGTCCATCTGTAGTTGTTGGCAAAAAGCTCTGAGACTGAAGCCAAACAGCGACGACGACTCTGAGACTGAATCAGTCTGAACATCACCAACTCATATGTCTTTAGTTCTTTAGTTATTCAGACTGCAAGGTTTGGAAAATCAGCACAGACTGCTGCTTCAGGGGCAAAAATTACATTTTAAATATCAAACCATATGTATTTATTTTTCCCTCCCTTTTACATATACATTAATGAAACACTTCGGTTGAGTCCTGCTGGTTCATTAGCAAAGATTAGCATAACCAGCTACATCCAGTTTAGCTAACAGTCGACGTAGTTTTAGGCTATTTTAAGCTAAATTCACATCTAAAGCAGTTTAAATGAGGTTAGCTAGCATGCTACTTTTCAAGCTAGAACATCGTTGTTCAGTTTAACAAACAACCATAAAAAAAACTGCTAATTTTAGGTTAAATCATTTTAGCCGGTTTAGCTTCATACATTTAGCAGATAAGATCACTTAGGTGACGTTACAAAGGTTAGCTTAACAGCTAAAAATATTTTCTGAGGTTTGGAAACAAAAAACTTGTTCACGAACAGGCTAGTTTACCTGTTAAGACAGTTGGGTTCAGTTTAGCTGGTGGTGTTTTGTTTAAAGTTATTTAACAGGTCAGGTTAGCTAAAGTAGTTGGACTGCGGCTAGCTATCCAGCTCTTTTGAAGTTAAAACAGTTCATGTTAGCTAACGCATCAAATTAGCAACTAAAACACTGACTGCCCAGTTCAGCTAACAATGCTAAACAGTTTCATTAAGGTTAGTACATGGCAAACAAGGTGTGCTTGGGATAAGCAGCTTTGTCAGACTGGCAAAAAAAGCTACAATAAGTTTAGCTTATCATCCATTTTGTTTTAGGTTGTTAACATGCCAATTTAGCAGCTAAAGTAGTTTGATTGAGGCCAGCTAGCCAGATAAAATGGTTCATTTTTTGAACCTAAAACAATGCTGTTCAGTTTAGCTAACAGTAATGCTAAAGAGACAAACCATTTTAGCTAGCTTAGCTAAAGTAGTTTGGTTCAGGATGCTAATGAATACGTCCAATAACAGCTTGGTTCACTTCAGCTAGTGATATGTTTTGTTTTAGCTGGTTGAACAGGTCAGATGAGCAGCTAAAGTTGTTTGATTAGCTAGCAGGTCACTTTTTAAGCTAAAACAACTGACTGCAGCTTAGCTAACAGGTCAGGTAGCAGCTAAACAGTTGCTCATGTGTCAGGTTAGTGGTTAAAGCTGTTCTGTATCGTTAGCTGTTAGCTTAGTGATTCCAGTTAGCTCACAGATGAGATTATTAAGGAAATCAGGTGAGATCATGTTATCCTGCTGCTACTTCTAAAGCCAGTCCATTGGGTTATTATCTGCCTTCTGTGTTTGTGTTTGCAACAGAACACCTCAGAGCAACAACGCCACAGAAATCCTAAAGTTTCCGACTCCAACATGTGGCTGTGGAGCAGCTGCTGACGGCGTTGTGACTACAGCTCAGGATGGAAACGAATGTAAATGGAGAAGCATCTGGCAGCTGTTTAAAAACTCCTACAGCTGCAGCTTCAGCCTCATTAGTCTGCAGCTTATGGAGCCTGTGATGGATGGAGGCTGTAGAGTCCCACGGAGGTTCTGGAGACAGAAACCCTGCAGACATTCATCAGGTAGTTTCACCTGATGAAGACCTCCATCACTCTTCACTGAAGCTGCTGCACTTTAATTAAAACATTCCTCAACTCAACACAAAACTAACTGCTGCTAATAGATGTTAAAGCTAAACATAATTAGATTTTAGAATCGATCTGAACTGATTTGCATTTAATAAGCAGATCGGATGCTAAATTAATCAAGAGGCATCAAATCCCAACAACAAAAAAACAAACAAAATCTTCTTCACTACGAGAAACAACAACACCCTCAAGCACCCACCTCAACACTGAAAATGTTTCTCTGTTCTCGTCTCCTGCTGCAAACGTCCCACCAAAACAATTCCCCCGATCAATCACCATCGCTGCATCTGGTTCTTAGCTCCGCCCACGACAAACGAGAAACACGTCGGAGCTTTTTATTGATGTTCTCCTGAAGCAGAATGATGATGAGGTGCAGTCGGACCGCTCCACGCATGTTAAATGGTCTGGTTGTGAGGGACTATTTTATCCGTTAGCTTCGCAACCAAAACAGGTCAGTGCACTTTAGCTAACAGGTGACTTCAGGGGGTCATTCGGTAGAGTCTATAACTGGGCTTTTGTTAGCTAACGGCTCAGTTAAGCAGCTACAACAGTTAGCTCTGGTTGGTTGGTTGGTAGGTCAGATTATTAAATTGTTGGGGTTTTTTTGCTAACTGGTCGGTTTAACAGCAAAAACACCTTTGCTTCAAGTTAGCTAATGACTCGGTTTACTTCCTGAAACAGCAAGTTTGATCAGTGCAGCAGCTAAAACACTTCTAATGAGACCAAAGCTTTTAGTTTACTACTAAACTGGTACCTGGGTGTATAAAGATCTGATAATAAGACTGAATAAACTGGTGGGTTAGTCTGTGTCATCTCAGGCAGCAGTGAAAACAAAGTTCTCTAAATATTTTGGTGGAATTTTAAGAATTTTATTTGTTTTCAGACCTGAGAGTTTTTACCCTGGAGCCTTGTCTTGGCAAACTTCCCACACATCAAACTCTACTGATGTTAGAGCCTTAAAAGTTGGTGAAATGTCGACCAAAGTTTGTATTTTTAGTAGGAAATATGGATCTATCTATATACACCGATCAGGAATAACATTATGACCACCTGTCTAATATTGTGTTGGTCCCCCTTATGGGGTCAAAGATGCTCTGAACCACTGGGCATGGACCAGAGGACCTCTCAGGGTGTCCTATGGGGTCTGGAACCAGGACGTTGGCACTGGATCCTTTGGGTACTCTGGCTTGTGTAGTGGGGCCTCTGTCAATCAGACTTGTTCCACTGCATCCTGTTGATGCTTGATCAGAATGGGGTGTAGGAAGTTTGGAGGTCAAATCAACATGTTGGGCCATTGTCATGTTCCTCAACATGTTCCTGGTTGATTGATGTTGTTTCCATGTGGTGGGGTGCATTTTCCTGTGGGGACATTTGGGATTTCCATTAGCATGAGGGAGTGTGTTTGTTGTGGGACAATGTTTATTTGGGTGTCTAAGTCTCATCAACACGGATGTTAAAATCCAAGGTTTTCCATCAGAACAGCACATAGTACCAATAAGATCAATGTTATTCACTTCACCTGTCAGTGGTCAGGATGTTGTATCTGATTGGTGAATACACAATTACAGGAACTTTCTGGAGACACAACACCACCCACGTTTCAACATCCTCCATTCTTTTTTCTGATTTCAAGGTCAAATTATTATCATTATTGTCACTGTGGGTGTTTTATACTCTTTTTGGACAGTTTCAAGTCATTTTGGACAAGTTCCAATCCAAAATAGTCATAGTCATACTTCTACACATCAAACTCTACTGGTGCTAGAGCCTCAAATGTTGGTGAAATGTTGACCAAAGACTGCATTTTAGAAGGAAATATGAATCCATCCACATTTATACACTTTACAGGAACTTTTTCGGACTCCAATACCACCCTGGTTTGAATGTTTTTCCCATTTTCAAGGACCAATAATTACATGTTTTGTTTCTGAGGGTGAAAATGGAAAAATTGTCAGGACTGAAAACATGAAATTCTCAAAATTCAGCCAAAACATTTTTACAGAACTCAGTTTTTGGTTCCAAACAACAAATTTCTTAATTAAACATGAGATGTTGGAGGAAGATATTTTCAGATTTCTGTCTGAATGGACCCAGCCTGCTCTGGTGGACAGTAATTAAAGTGTGTAATGTGGTAAATGGGGAGTAGCTTTGGCTGCAGTCTGTGCTGTGAGGCTTCAAACTGAGCGCTGTTGCACTGCAGTGTCGTTGTGTCAAGTCAGGTTGTGTTTCTGTGTCGCTGCTGGATGTTTTCCAGAGTCACCGTTGAGGTTAAGTGCCTGAGAAAAGGCCACATTGGCAGACAAAGGCCACGATTATTGATTCAAGGAGTGCAACCCTCAGTCTTCTGCAGAGTCACTTCAGGACACGGAGTTAGCTTAGCTTAGCTTAGCACGAAGACTGGAAACTTCAGGTCAACGCTGTGAGAGGAAATCAATGGCAATAGTGTTTAATCAGAAATAAATCAATACTATTAGAACAAAGACGTCTCTTCTAATCTAGTATAAAATCAATACTAAGTAAAGTTGTAATTCAAACAGCTGTAATATTTGTGTTTTAACATAAAACTGTAATTTTACATGCCAATATGAGAATAAGGATGTTGTTTTACACAAACAAAACTTTTAAATCTTATTAAAAATATAAAATATTGTTGCCTATTTCAATAAAAGCTAAATAAATCAACCAAAACCTTTTGTAAAATTGTGTCACGTGTTAATTTTTCAGCATTTTTTGCCTGCAAATAACAAATATTGGACTCGTTTTTTTTTTTGTTTTTTTTACCATAGCGACAGATGAGACATTTAGCTTCAATTAGCTCATGAGTTGTGTTAAGATTAAATCAGCTGCCATTAAATTGTCTTTAAACCTTAAATTGACCCAACATAGTTCAATATTTACTCATAGAAAGTCTAAATCCACAGAGAAGTCAGAGACAAAACACACCAACTGAAATCCCGCCATCAAGGCCAGCAGTAGTTTTGTGTGACTTTACTCTTGGACTAAATTATCACAACACTCGGCTTTACTTGTTCTAACTCAGACTCTCTGAGCTGTGACGCTTCCTGCTGCTGTTTGTGGGTTTTTATTACAGATCAGCAGTAAATCTGCAGCTGCCTTTAGTCCGAAGCCAAACGACTCGCTCGCTTCACCTCTAATGGACCCGAACTTGGCCTCGTGCTCCTCCTGCTGCTTTTGTTTGTGTGCGTTGAAGGTGTGATGATAAAACTAGTTCAACAAATGTGAAATAAATGATCCGAGAGGCAGAAAACACACACCTTTGTTTGTTTTTCTTTTATATTATTCTGTATTTTCTCAGTGGGGAAAACAGAATCCACCACTGTGTAAGAAAATGAACCAAAAAAGACCAATTTAAGGACTTCAGTACACTTTTTAAGATAATTATGGTCTCAATTCTGCATAAATTATCATTTCATTAGGGCTTTTTAACCCTACAGGTCCTTGCATCAGAACCAGACTGTATCTGATATTAAAACACGTCTTTATTTTACTGCGATTTAAAATAAAAGCAGTTTAACTTCTGCTGAAACATCTGCAGCTGGGAGTTTTTAGAATAACGTCAGTGTTAAAAGACCGACATTAAGCTCTACTTTAGAAGCATTTTTGGAGGTGAAAATGCCAGCTAGTGTCAGTTCTTTAGGTCTCTGATCCTTACATCTCTCTGCTGTGGATCTGATCCTGAGTCTGAGGATGTTTTTAAAGCACAAGTGTGTGAAACCGTTCGGAGCTTCAGGGGTTAAAGATCTGCAGACGCCCTGAATACCATCAGAGTCCACCGGGACGAATTACAGCGAGGCTCAGAGTCATCAGAGCTCCTAATACATCCAGTCTGCATAAAAATAAAGGTAGAAGAAGAAAACAAGGTCAGGAGTTCAGCGGCGGCGTTACCCAGAATGCCCTGCAGCCGATCAGCACATAAAGCAGCTTCACCAGGTTGTACATACTACGTATAGTGGATTTATATTTAACTCATTCAGACAAAACACGACCTAATCGATTTATTTTACTCACTGACCCGAACACACCAACGTGAAGCTCTCTGACGTAGATTAGAGCTAAAATCAGCTCCAGCCACCAACGATTCTGCAGCTTCAGTCACAGCAGCGACGGAGGAAGAAGTAAAAGTACCGATCCGACGCCGTCAGAGTACTCCACTGCAAGTTACAGTAGCGCATTATGCAAGTAGACGCTGGTGACACAAAAGCACTGTCAGCAAAATGTATTTAGACGTCTAAAAAGTAAAAGTGTTTGTGCAGAAAAAGAGAAAACACTGAGGTAGGAGGTGAAATGAACTAAATAAACAGTGATGGAGTCGTAAAATGAGTTTAACTGTACTTTAGACCAAGTTTAACTGAATTTCAGACAAGAGTTAAACTGAATTTTAGACCAAGTTTAGCTGAATTTCAGACAAGAGTTAAACTGAAT
Organism: Dascyllus trimaculatus; assembly: GCA_024666655.1. Classification (NCBI taxonomy): domain Eukaryota; kingdom Metazoa; phylum Chordata; class Actinopteri; family Pomacentridae; genus Dascyllus; species Dascyllus trimaculatus. The sequence continues at coordinate 30,686,193 of CM045452.1, forward strand.
TTTAGACCAAGTTTAACTGAATTTCAGACAAGAGTTAAACTGAATTTTAGACCAAGTTTAACTGAATTTCAGACAAGAGTTAAACTGAATTTTAGACCAAGTTTAGCTGAATTTCAGACAAGAGTTAAACTGAATTTTAGACCAAGTTTAGCTGAATTTCAGTCAAGAGTTTAACTGAATTTTACACTAAGTTTAGCTGAATTTCAGACCAAGTTTAACAGAATTTTAGACCAAGTTTAACTGAATTTTAGACCAAGTTTAACTGAATTTCAGACCAAGTTTAACTGAATTTCAGACCAAGTTTAACTGAATTTTACACCAAGTTTAGCTGAATTTCAGACCAGGTTTAACTGAATTTTAGACAAGAGTTAAACAGAATTTTAGACCAAGTTTAACTGAATTTTAGACAAGAGTTAAACAGAATTTCAGACCAAGTTTAACTGAATTTTACACCAAGTTTAGCTGAATTTCAGACCAGGTTTAACTAAATTTTAGACAAGAGTTAAACAGAATTTTAGACCAAGTTTAACTGAATTTTACACCAAGTTTAACTGATTTTTACACTAAGTTTAGCTGAATTTCAGACCAAGTTTAACTGAATTTTACACCAAGTTTGACTGAATTTTACACTAAGTTTAGCTGAATTTCAGACCAAGTTTAACTGAATTTTACACCAAGTTTAGCTGAATTTTAGACCAAGTTTAACTGAATTTTACACCAAGTTTAGCTGAATTTCAGACCAAGTTTAGCTGAATTTTAGACCAAGTTTAGCTGAATTTCAGACCAAGTTTAGCTGAATTTTAGACCAAGTTTAGCTGAATTTTAGACCAAGTTTAGCTGAATTTCAGACCAGGTTTAACTGAATTTTACACCAAGTTTAACTGAATTTTAGACCAAGTTTAACTGAATTTTAGACCAAGTTTAGCTGAATTTCAGACCAAGTTTAACTGAATTTTAGACCAAGTTTAGCTGAATTTCAGACCAAGTTTAACTGAATTTCAGACCAAGTTTAGCTGAATTTCAAACCAGGTTTAACTGAATTTTAGACCAAGTTTAACTGAATTTCAGACCAAGTTTAACTGAATTTCAGACCAAGTTTAGCTGAATTTTAGACCAAGTTTAACTGAATTTTAGACCAAGTTTAGCTGAATTTTAGACCAAGTTTAGCTGAATTTCAGACCAGGTTTAACTGAATTTTACACCAAGTTTAACTGAATTTTAGACCAAGTTTAACTGAATTTTAGACCAAGTTTAGCTGAATTTCAGACCAAGTTTAACTGAATTTTAGACCAAGTTTAGCTGAATTTCAGACCAAGTTTAACTGAATTTCAGACCAAGTTTAGCTGAATTTCAGACCAGGTTTAACTGAATTTCAGGCCAAGTTTAGCTGAATTTCAGACCAGGTTTAACTGAATTTTAGACCAAGTTTAGCTGAATTTCAGACCAAGTTTAACTGAATTTCAGACCAAGTTTAACTGAATTTTAGACCAAGTTTAGCTGAATTTTAGACCAAGTTTAACTGAATTTTAGACCAAGTTTAGCTGAATTTCAGACCAAGTTTAACTGAATTTCAGACCAAGTTTAACTGAATTTCAGACCAGGTTTAACTGAATTTCAGACCAAGTTTAGCTGAATTTCAGACCAAGTTTAACTGAATTTCAGACCAGGTTTAGCTGAATTTCAGACCAGGTTTAACTGAATTTCAGACCAAGTTTAGCTGAATTTCAGACCAGGTTTAACTGAATTTTAGACCAAGTTTAGCTGAATTTCAGACCAAGTTTAACTGAATTTCAGGCCAAGTTTAGCTGAATTTCAGACCAGGTTTAACTGAATTTTAGACCAAGTTTAACTGAATTTTAGACCAAGTTTAGCTGAATTTCAGACCAAGTTTAGCTGAATTTCAGACCAAGTTTAGCTGAATTTTAGACCAAGTTTAACTGAATTTCAGACCAAGTTTAGCTGAATTTCAGATCAAGTTCAGCTGAATTTCAGACCAAGTTTAACTGAATTTCAGACCAAGTTTAGCTGAATTTCAGACCAGGTTTAACTGAATTTTAGAGGGGGGGTACTGTTTGTGTTTCGGTAAACAAACCCGAGTCAAGCTTGAAGCTCTGCTGTGGATCTGTTCCAGTGAATCCACAGACCAACACACAACAGAGGACGAGCTTCTGTGTTTCCTGGATAATCAGCAGCCGTTGAGCACCTCGCAGAATGAAAACGATCTATATAGATGAATGTACACTTGTCTCATATTTCTACCTCTGGATCACATCGTTTGAATCCAGTCACCGTACTGAAAAATATGTGTTTTTTATTTAGGCCAGCATGGATATAGACTTTATTAACCGGTGATGTTGACGTTTTTCAGCAAGGTCTTTATCTAATACCTTTATCTCCGCACACGCAGGCAGGACTGGTTGTGACGAATCTGCAAACGAAACATCCATCCATCCCTTATCTATACACCTCTTAATCCTCTGTAGGGTCGCGGGGGCGCTGGAGCCTATCCCAGTCGACTCAGGGCGAAGGCAGGGGACACCCATATAGAGACAGACAAACAAGCACACTCTCATTCACACCTAAGGACAATTTAGAATAATCAATTAACTTCAGCATGTTTTTGGACTGTCGGAGGAAGCTGGAGAACCTGGTGAAAACCCACACAGAAAGATCCCTGGCGTCCTAACCAGGACGCGAACCGGGGATCTTATATCTGTGAGGCAACGCTGCTAACCACCGAGCCACCGTGCAGCCCCAAACGAAACATCTGGAGCATAAGTACAGCAAACATCGCCAGTTAAACCGGAACAGCGGTGCTTCTGCAACCGGAAATGTCATAGCAGCCTTACGCCAAACACAGAAATAATGCATGCATAGAGCCCACTGAGTTTCAGACAGGGTTTAACTGAATTTCAGACCTCAGCCAGTGTGCAGTGTCTGGGTTCAACCAGGTTTCAGCCATAGTTCAGAACAATTCCAGCCAGAATTCAACCGGATTCCAGATGAAGTTTGGATTTTAGTCGGAACTCAGCCGATTTTCAACCTGATCTGAGCCGAAGCGCATCCAGCAGAGGTCAGTAAAGAAGCTCAGCGAAGAGTTACTGTTTAAAATGTAGAAGGTTGTGACTGCAGAGGTGATTAAAGCGGCTCAGACTGTGTGTGTCTCTGAGAGTGTGTTATTGTGAGTGTGTGAGCTCTTATGTTAAATAATGGATGGCAGCATTAGAGGGCTTGTAGCTGTTCGGCCCAGAGAGGCATTAGAAAGTTTATATTGTCTTCCTGCTCCACTCTCCATACATTTATTTCTTCCTCTGTGGTGCCTCCCCCGTCCTCCACCCCCCCTCCGTCCTCCCTCCGTCCTCCCCTTGGTCATTATCTGCAGCAGCCGAAGCCAAGACTTCGTCCTGCAGCAGGACGACACATCGAGCTCTGACTCGAAGCCAGAGATGAAGGAGGGAGGAAGAGGAGGGGGAGGAAGGTCAGCAGGGACGAAGATCACGAGTCCAGGGGAAATAAAGTCTGCGACGGTTTCATTTCTCATTATCTGTATCTCTGGTCGTCAGTTGTATCTTCTGTAAATTAGAAAGTTGCATTCAAACTCAGAGAGCTGCTTCAAACCTGCTGCGACCAACAAATCTGCAGGAGAAATTGATTATTTATTCATTTAGGTGAAATATGAAGCGTCTGAACAGCAGAATTAGACTGTAAAAGTGAAATATTATGTTTACTGGCTTGAATTATAATTAGTTTGTTACCATTTAGTTTAATTCGAACATTTAAATTCTGCAAATTCATCAAATTTATCAGTGGTTCTGTCTGGTTCTTCCTTCTTTAGCTCCTTGTTTCCTTCTTCATCTCTTTATTAAATTAAATTCACAGAAAAAAGAATTCTGTTTTGGACAAACTCGGTAAAATTAAACTTCTTTTTCGCAGTTTAAAACCGAACCAGAAGCTTCTGCTGAGCCTCTGAGCAAGGCAGCGACCTGCAGCAGCTCCTCCTGCAGAGTCAACCGTCGTAATAAATAAAGGTTTTACAAAGCAGAGCGTCTCGGGAGACTCGGCTCGGCCCGATTATTCTGAGCTGCTCTGCGAGTTCGCTGAATATTTCATGCTCGGGATTATGTCATCCTGCACCGGCCGACGTGGAGACAGAAGACGGGACGCAGAGTTTAGAGCAGACAAATAAACCCACAAAGAGACAAAGAGAGTCCTGATTGGAGCAGATAGGAATCCATTAGTGGCGAGTCAGCCAATCGAACGCTCGGACCGATCCTTATCGCCCACCTGTAGGACGGATCGGCCAATCGTAATTCATTTAGAGATTAGAGGAGGAAGGACAATTAGACGGCAGGTGATGCCTGAGATCAGACAGAAGAAGGAGGAGGAGGAGGTCTGGACTGCAGGTTAAAGACTTTAAGCTGCTAAAAAAAAGTGTTTCACCAACTTTTAATAACATTTTACTAAACAAATGATTTTTCTAAACGCTGCTTCCTGTCAGGTTTAAACACCTGAATGCAACACTGAGCAGAACTAAAAGAACTAAAAGGTTGCAAACAAGTTTCTCCTGTTTTAATTTCCTCATCTCATTGTTCAATATAAAGTCGTGCACCTCTGTGGAGACAGAACAACCACGGAGAAGGCGAGAGAACTCAGAAGTGACCACAGTGGACCGTCTTCTGATGCTACTTCCAGCATGATAATGCTCCATGTCACAAAGCTCAGATCATCTCAAACTGGTTTCTTGAACATGACAATGAGTTTGCTGTCCTCCAATGGCCTCCACGGTCCGTGTACGTCGCGGCCATTCGTTTTCTTATTTTGAGATTTCAAAATAAAAACGAAAAATAAACCGTTTCCCGTTTTTTTTCAGTGATGATACAAAATGAAAAACGGAAAATGGGCCCTAATTCATTATCCATTATCCGTTATCCGATTTAATTAGATATGTTTGTAAATGGAAATTAAAATTAAAATACACCCGTGGAAAACTTATTTCTCTACTTCCTGTTGGTTTTGGCTCCGTGACCCGTCTGACTTCTGATGAGGAAGGATCTGGTATCTAAAGCTCCAGTGTTAGCTCACTGTTAGCAGACCTTGCTGTGTGCCGTGGCCTGATGAAGACCCACTGTGGGGTCCAAACGTTGCTTGGCTCACATTGTTCACTATTTCACAGTGGACTTTTCACCAGGGTGGGGTTTATTTGTCCCTTTGGAGGGACCTTGTGGTGCCGCTAGCCCCGCCGCTAGCGCTAAATCGCTAGCATTCGGCTGCTTTTCGGGACGTTTTTGGGGAGGTTTGGAGGTTTTCTGTTACTTTAGCTTTGCAAGAAAGCAAAGTAGTGATTTAGCACTAGCGGCGGAGCTAACGCCAAATCGCTAGCTCCTCTTCAGAAGTCAGACGGGTCACGGAGCCAAAACCAACAGGAAATAGAGAAATAAGTTTTCCACGGGTGTATTTTAATTTTAATTTCCATTTACAAACACATCTCATTAAATCGGATAACGGATAATAGATAATGAATTAGGGCCCGTTTTCCATTTTTCATTTTGTATTATCACTGAAAAAAAACGGGAAACGGTTTATTTTTCGTTTTTATTTTGAAATCTCAAAATAAGAAAACGAATGGCCGCGGCGTACACAGACCCTCCACAGTCACCAGATCTCAGTCCAGTCGAGCTCCTTTGGGATGTGGTGGAACGGGAGATTGGCATCATGGATGTGCAGCCGACAAATCAGCAGCAACTGTGTGATGCTGTCATGTCAATGTGGACCAAAACCTCTGAGGAATGTTTCCAACACCTTGGTGAAAGTACGCCGTTCTGAAGGCAAAAGGGGGTCCAGCCTTTTACTAGCAAGGTGTACCTAATAAAGTGGCCGCTGAGTGTATTTATAAGGAAAGTTGTTGGTTGCAGCCGTACAAATCTCAACTCTGATTCTGCTTATTGATTCTGGATTTTATTGAACCTTGATTCTTTGAGGAGTTACTGCAGCCGTAAAACTTCAATATGAATGCAGGAGTCCTGAACAATCTTGAAACTGGCTGCTGAAGCACAGCCCAGGGCTTAATATGACAAATGTTACGATATTTTACATACAAAAAGATCAATCAGTAATTAAAGAAAATAAATGTCAGATATTTTAATGAAAAAGATTGTTGGTTGCAGCCTTACAGTGGATGGATTCACACAGCAGCTTAAAAATCAAAAGTCAAAATCAGCTAATCAGTTCTGGTTCTTATTGATTCTTGATTGCAATGTTTGATTCTTTGAAGGGCAGGTGGTTGGAGTTACTCTAACAGTAAAACTCTACTTTAACATGAATGCAGCCGTATGGAGCCAATAAATAGAAACTCTCTCAGGTACCCCTTTTCCACTGAGCTGGTTCCAGGTCTAGTTCGGAGCCAGAGCCTGACTTAGCACCAGTTCTTTGTGTTTCCACCACCTAAGCACCGACTCCAAGTTATAATAACTGGAGCTCAGCAAGCACCAACTCTTTGCTGGTCCAGAGCTAAGCACCGAGTACGTCAGGGTCTGGGGGCGGGGTTATGGTGACCAACCATCCAGGTGGAAAGGGCCACACAAGCAGTAATTAGTGTCTTTGTTCTCCAGGACGTCCCTGGTCCCATCACACATGTATTGGAATGACTCCTGGAAGTTTACCACAAACTGTTGACCTGAAATCCGCTACAGTTGTGTCCCACCAGTAGCGCAATCACAGATGTGTCCAGGCAACAGGAGGACCTCCGCCTCACAATCAGCCCTAAGACCATCTATAGAGATAAACATAGATCAGTGGTTCCCAACTGGTGGGTCGGGACCCAAAAGTGGATCGCAAAGCCATTTTATAGGGTCGGAGAAGCATGCCCCCCCCCAAAAAAAGTAGTGGTATAAAGTCTTTTATTTTAAAGGATGTGTTTCTTATGACACAGTTTGTTTTCAGTAGCAGGATATTTAGTGGTGGTGACACCAGTACTTGCCCACTATTAACCTCTAGATTTGGCTCTGACAGCTTATTGGAGAAATCTATGCTAAAATGTCCCAAAAATGAACCAAAATGTGCTCAGAATCTGTCAAAATGGGCCAAAATATTCCCAAAACTTGGCAAAAGCGTCCAAACATACCATAATTAGCAAAAAAAATAAGCCAAAATTTTCCTAAATTGTATCAAAATCTGTTCAGACTACACCCAAATAAACCTTAATTTGTTAACAGGAACAGCAAACTTCAACAATTTGGGTCGCGACCATTAATAATAGAGACATAGTGGGTCCTGAGGCTGGACCAGTTGAGAACCACTGACATAGATACTATCACCAACTTACTGCTTTTGTTTAACTTCTATGTAATGGATGCTAGCGTAGGGGTTTTACGGTGACCCAGTGGCTCCAACTTGACTCCTTGCCAATGGAAAAGCAAACAGGTTCTTAGGAGGAACCAGATCTGAACCAACTAAGCACCAGAACTAGGACCTGGTTCTTCTTGGTGGAAAAGGGGCATCTATGATCCCTTTGGAATAAAAATTTTGGAACCGATTCTCTAAGCCCAGCAGAGGCCTTGATACAATAAACTTTATGACAATCTATATTTAAAAAAATCAATCAGGTATTAAACAAAAAGCATGTAATTCTAATTATTGTTGGCTGCAGCTTTACATTACTTGGATGGATTAATACAGTAGTTTAAAAAGACTGAGACTCCACTTCAATGGTGCGACTTTAAGACTGAAATGCTCTGAACTGAACCTGCTGCAGTCTAAAATAATCTGCTGTTTATTAGTTTTATTATTGGCAGCTTCAGAGATGATTCCTGCTCTCTTCTGCGGTGAAACTTTTTAGAAACTGAAGGACTGGAGGTGAGGTTCCGGTTTGATCTCGGCTCCTCTGCTGCTCCTCAAGGACGTCGTATCGACCGGCCGGGTCTGATCAGCGCTCGGCTGCTTTTCCTCTTTGAAAACTTCTATTCTTGGTCCAGGCGGCCGCTAAAAGCCTCCTCCTCTTCCCTCCTCGTCTTTCCTTCGTCTCCTCCTCTGGAACCCTCCGCCATGTTTAATTGATGGAGGGATGATGAAAGTTGCAGGAGGAGGGATGGTTGTTCCATGTTTTCCCCTCCTCTGGTGAAGGAGAGCTGAAATCTGCCGTCTTCTTCCTCCTCCTGACGTTTTCCGTCCCTCCTCCGCTTTTCTCAAATCTCCTCCTGAATTAGGTTTTTACATAAAGTCGTCACTGACTCCATCTTTAAACTGATCACTGTAAATTAAAAGAGCATTTCCAGCTGGATACTTGAAATTTCACTTTTTACATTATCAGTTTTAGTTTCAGTTTTCTTTACAATATCTTCCTTGTTGCCTTCTTCACATCCTTATTACCCCTTCTACATCCTTGCTTCCTTCTTTACCACCTTGTTACCTCCTTGCTGATACATGGAATTTTGCAGTTTTTACTCCACAACATTTTCACTTTCTTTTCATTTTTCTTTACGATTTTAAAAAGACCTTCTGATAAAGTTCAGTACATTCACTCGTTTACAGATTAACGACTGGATCAGCCGATCAAAAATGTTTTGTTCCTCACTAACGTCCACAAATCGAGTCCTCAGACTTCCAGAAACGACTATTAAACAATTCGCTGATTCATCAAGTGACAGAAAATCCTAATAATTGATTGTTAGATTCTCATTTCTTCAAGAAAACTGCGACAAATTACCACCACGACCAGCTCCTCTGATGTAAATGTTTCCTGGTTTCATTGTCTTCAGTAAAAATCTGGGTTAGTCAGACAAAAAGGATTTTATTTATACAGTGAGCTCCCTCTTGATCAGCTCTGGGACTCCTTCATTATACATACATATAGGTATGTACGGACACTTTTACGCAGACGACACTGTGATTTATTTCTCAGTACGACTCGACAGACTTTGAATGCTGACAAGATTAACTGATGTGTCTGAATGCAAAACCACTAAACCTTCCATAAATCATCACATTACAGGCTCTGTGATCGAGTGTGAAACTAAGGCAGGGCTTCTCAATTATTTTACGCCTCCCCCAGGAAGAAGAAAACAATCCCACCGCCCCGCCCCACTCTCCGCCGAGACTATAAATAGTATTATTTGTCTACACCTCTGCAGAAATGTAAATCAACTTACAACAAAGAATAACTTCATTAACATTGTTTTGTCTGCTGTCAACATGTTTAGACGCAGTAAACACTAGGGCTGGTCCCGAATATTCGAATATCCGATTATTCGTTTGCTGAAGTGGTATTCGGATAATAATTTTGGTATTCAAATAGTCGTGCGCGTCGCCGCCGGGCACCGCCGAGCATCTCTGGATGCTGCTGAGTGTTACCGAGGCTGTAGTACGCCGCTGTGGACCTGCCAACTCCGGTGTCAGTCCGGATGGCGGCACGAACCGAATATTGGCCAATTATTGGATCCGAATATCCGGAGCACAGATGTTGCTATTCGGAACAACCCTAGTAAACACACCGGTCTTTCCTCATCTCCCACCGTAGTCACAGTGAAGCCAAGTGCTACATTCGCTTCGTTATATTTCCTCGTCTTAGCTTTCGGGAGACTTTCGTTTGTCTCATAATCTCCGTCTCTCTCCGCCTTTCTTTTCATCCCTGTTAAATATTTTTTCATGGTGTCTCTTGAGGGTTGGTTCACTGCACTTCATATCTCCTGCGTTGTGCTGTGTGTGCAAAAAAACATACACCATAGAGCTAATACTCCCCGCGCACACTCTGACAATGAGAGCGCCACTGCCACCAACTGTACTGGATGTGCAATTACACTTTCTTCTAGTACGGCAAAAAAAGCATGTTCCACGGGGTCCCCACTATTTGAGAAGCATTGATCTAAGGCCCCGTCCACACGAAGCCAAAACGCTTATAGTTTCAAAAACGTCCTTCATAAAGACGGTTTCAGTAAACGTGTCCGTCCACATGAACTCACTTGATACGCCTGAGAACGATGTAAAACACACGCCAGGCCTGTTGGTGGCGCTATGACGGCGTAACAGAAGCAAGCGGAAACTGGCGGCGGGACTTTAGGCATGTAGAAATCTGTATGCGATGTAAACATAGAACACGATGATAATGCAGAAGGAGTATATTTTGCTGTAATAGCGATAATAGGGTGACTAGCTTCAGCAGTACACTTGTAACACTACAAGGTGCCATTGTTGTTGTTATTTTCTGAGTTTGGTGCTTTTATCGAGAGATGTGTCAGAAAAAGATGACGTAACAACGGTGCCATGTAAACAGAGTTTTGAGATCTTTGCACTCTGGGACCTAGGTTCAGAAATGGTCGTTTTCAGACCCCCAAAACGTCGGCTTGGTGTGGATGATACACGGGTTTGATGCACTATTTTGGGGTTCAGGCCTGGGCTCGTCTTTATGTGGATGGGGCCTAAATATATCCAGGAACTCTAATTGATGAGTCTTTATTTAATGCATTGCAGGAAGCTGCTGTCTGGACTAATTCCTGTTTTCTGTTCTTCAAAGCTCAGACTGAACTCAGAAAAATGGCGTCTTTGGGTAAAATCTGCTGTAAAACCTGCCTGAATATTAAAGAGCTGATCACTAAATCAACTCAAATCTACTTCAGACATTAAGACCGATTGACGGTGATCAACACAACTGACGGTTTGTAACGGATATTTTTTATTATTCTGTAATGAGCTCTTAATCGTTATGTAAAGCTGAATTAAATTGTTATTTGTACATCTTAATGCTGCTGCTGATATTGACAATAATAAACCTTAAAGCTAGATTAATGCCTGTGTTTTCTTTGGTGTTAGGGTTAGAAAATCAAACTAATGTAATTAATAAATAAACATAAATTTGCAATTAATCATATTATGAAGATCAGAGGGACGTATTAAACAAACCTGAGGCTTCACTGAAGGTCTGAGGTTAATGCAAACCGGCCTCAGAGTGTAAAAAACAGCAAAAAACACAGCTCCATCAGTAAAACGCTGCCTTTATGTTCATCCATCAGTAGTAATAACACACAGATGCAGTCCAGCACTCACTGGGGAGAGTTTTGATCCAGCAGAGTCACTATTTCTCAACTCTCACTGTGTCATTATTAACATCAGACTGTAAATACCTTAAAGCAGTCTCTCTGAGCAGAAAGAAGCAAAGAAAAAAAAGGCAGGAAAAAGAAAAAGAAGTAAAGAATGAAGACAGACGAAGGGAATAAAAGTCTATTTTGAGCTTCAGGGACGTTATTTAAAGCTACACGGTTCTACAGATCGCAGCTCATCAGACTCACGTTCTGTTAAAAATACTCCGAGAACAAAAAGTTCTCTGGTCGCAAATAACTCGATCAGCGGCTTCATCACACGATCTGATTACGAGTTCGTTTCTCTCCATCAAAGACTCAGTTCATCAGGAAACCGAAGCTGACAGAGATATATCGAGTGTTTCACCACGACGACGGAATAAAAGACACGAAGTCCTGGAACACTGAGTCCGGCCTCAGACAGCAGTCACTGGTTCTGGTTCTAACTTCATGTAGGAAACGACCATAAAAACACTAAATACCTCTTCTTTTACAAAACATCACAAACAAAAACCACTTCCTGCTCTGTAAACGGGTCTGATGAAGCAATCAGAGTTAACACAAACCAACGCTAACTATCATTATCTTTAATACAGTCTGTTATTTTCGAGAACGGCCTTCCTTGACCGTCTCATAGTTGGTTCAACGTTTATTTATTTGTTATTTTGGAATCAAAACTAAGTTGTGTAAAATAATTTGGAGCCTTGGACCTTGGAATATTCGTATTTAAAATATCCAAAACCTGAAACCTTGCCTTGTCAAACTCCCCACACATCGAATTCTACTGACGTCAGAGCCAAAAAAGTTGGTGAAATGCAGACCAAAGACTGTCTTTAGGATGCATCCACATACATGCACACCTACAGGAACTTTCTGGGGACACAACACCACCCTCGTTAGAAAATTTGGCACTTTTTTCAGTCTTTCAGTACCAATAATTAAAAACGCATCTCCTGCTAGAGCAATTTAATCATTTTTTGATGTGCTGGGAACTATTCTGTCTGTGTCCTCACCACATTTCATGGCTGTGGGAGTTTAATTTGTGGAGATACTGAAGCATGAAAAAAGCTTTACAAGTTTGTCTTAATTATAAGAACTCTGGTTGGAGGTCATTAACCATCCCAGACGTCTTTATCATGGTGCCCGTTGCTAGCTAAACCCCCACAATGCTCTCAAATGATCCCAGTGGACATTAGTCCTGTGCTTATGCTGCTGTTTCAGTCCACAGACTCGTGGTTTGTTCCATCAGTCACCGTGACTCAGGAACTCTGTCCTTATTGATGCCAGTTTATCGTAAACACATGAGCTCTGATAGGAGGTCATTAACCACCCCAGAAGTCCTTGTCATGGTGCCCGTTGCTAGCTAAACTCCCACTCTCTGCTTGTCAACATGAACTGCTTGTAGTCTGAGTGTCGCCTCCTCTGGTCTCTACAGTGTTAAACAGTTAGAGGCGCCACCTCGTGGACCAACCAGGTACTACAGCTGATCTACAATACATTTTCTGACATGTAGATTCAAGATTCAAGATTCAAAGTTTTATTGTCAAATGCACAGTAAGAAACATGTTTCCCTGCACAATGAAATTCTTACTTTGCTGTCCACTCAGATAACCAGCAACAAGTATAAAAATAGTATATACAAATAAAATAGAATAAAATAGAAATAAGAAAAAACAATGTAAATATGAACAGTAAAGTGTATTTAGAAAAACAATGTAAATATGAACAGTAAAGTGTATTTTAGTGCAAAGTAGTGCAAGAAAATGTAAACAGAAGATAATTGCAGTTCAAGTGTATGGATTTTTAAAGTGTCTTTAGTAGAATCCGGTCAGCTGTTGAGGATTCTGATGGCAGTGGGATAAAAAGATGTATGTAGAGAATACAGGTTATCTTTTACATCCTACTGTCTAACAATACATTTAAGACAGTATCCTATGGTGGCTTTACAAGGTTCCACCTGCACAACATTAAGGAACAGACTGGAGGCAGAAATACAGTTTTTTTCTTAACTTCTTAACTTGAATTAATTTAGTGCATTATCTAGGAAAGTGGTATTGGACTGGGACTCTGAATCTGCAGGTACTAAATATTTAATGACTCGCAATGAAGTGAGGACAAAAAAATTTAACATGTTTTTAAACCTTGAAATGTTTGTATTTTCAAGGTAAAATAGCAAACAACTAGAACCATGGCTTGTCATACTGATCTGACTTATCAGGATATCTCTAATTTGTGTTGCTTAAAGGTAACCAAACCAAACCAAACCATCATTTGAGCACAATAAATACTTGTGTACATCCAGCTGTCTTTGTTGGACCTCCACTCTGTTTGCTTCCTGGCTGTTTATGGTCGACACCTGACTGCTAAAAGCAAACAAATGCATAATGCATAATCAAATCCGCCGACGACATCGTCCTGATTGTTCGAGTGTTAACAGGAGGTCAGAGCGAGGCGAGTGAAATAAATGGAAGTGAATAAAACATCCGGACTGTTAATAGACTGACCGCAACCTCGCTGCGTTTCAGCAGAACTCAGCTGGACATAAAACACCTCAGAAAACAGAAAAACAGGGACTGTGATGCTCTGGGCCGAACCCATGGTGGGATAATCTAACAACCCTCAGCTGGGCCATATCTAATCCATACGGAGATTTTAGACCGGAAACATAAATATAAGCTGAGGATCGATGTGACATGAGAAGTTGTGCAGAGCTAAAATTAGACTCAAACACTGAAAATAACCCCTTTATGAAGGTTCAAACCAGAAACACTTTTATAGGCTTTATTTCTGTATTAACCCATGTTGACTGGATCCACATGCGCCATGAAAACCACATCCACAAACCATAAAACACTGAAACGAACGTAATATTTAATTAAATTAGGGTTTAGCGAGCTTAAACAACAGACTGCGGCCTACATAAGTTATTTTTATTTGCCATAAAATCGGATATATTAGCGCTTTTGTAGTTTGGATGCCAGCGTGAGCCTTCAGCCTCCATCAAATGTAGAAAGAGGAAACTGAAGAGGAGATTTTGGATAAATAGTGAATTTTTTATTTTTTTAGTTCTTATAAATCAATTATGAGAACTAATTTTAGATGTAAAATCAAAAAATTGGAATTACATTAACCCATGCATGGATTACTAAGGGACCATGACTGATTTTTATTCTGAGACGGTGAATATTTCATGTTCGACATCCCCAGAACTCAGTAACATGACGATAAAAAAAAAACTGTCCCAGCGAGACGCAAAATACAAAACGTCTTTCATCACTCAGGAATCCTAAACCAGGGAGCAAAATGGTCTTTATCTGTAAATACCCAGGAGTCCATTTTCTCATTATCCATCCATACATGGAGCGGCACAAAACTAATGGAAGGTTAAATATTTATGTTTATTATGTCACATTTCACTCCAGTGCAACATCAATGCCTTCAAACCTGCACGGTATTAATATTAATATTGTTCATTTACAGGAGTCCATATGCCATCAGTGTTTTCTACATATAGAATAATCTGTTTAATATCAATAGAGTCTGCGCATTATCAGTGTACTTATAAAATAACCTTGTGCAGCATCATTATATCTTTTAGAGAAATCTGCGCTGTCTATTTTTATTTTTTTACTGATGTTTCATAAGTTTTTGCAATGTCCCCTTTACTGCTTCCTGCTATAACATTGCATTAACTAGAAAAGCCCTCAGAGAGCTCATACCTCCGCCAAGGAGCTTCAGTCCACCCCCAACACAATCTCCCAATTCACATGTTTTGTATGGAACGTTACAGATACAAATGTAATTACATACAGTTCAAATGTCCTACCAACAATGCGGCCTTCACCCCATCCGACCTAATGAACAGGCGCGGCCTCTAGCGCGGCAGCTCCTAACAGCCTCCCAGCTTCTTAGACAACTGGAGATAAGAATGCCGGCCCAACCGTGCGTATGTCGCTCAGGAAAGAAAGAGAACTCCATCACTGTCGCTGTCTGTCGCGTGGAGCTCCAACATGTCATGTGGTCCCAGGGGGTTACCCCAAAAACAAGAGTGCCCTCTGGTGGCTTTTAGAGTAAACCGCATTTAATTGTCCACCAGTTACACTTACATTTAAAAATTCCTGTATCCAGACGGTGATCCGGATCAGTCTCTAAATTTCATCATCTGTTCTTTGTCCCATTTCACACATTTCCTGAAAATTTCTTCCAAATCCATGCATGAGTTTTCGAGGTATTTTGAACACAGACAAACAAACAAACAAACAAACCAACACCGGCCATCACATAACCTCCTTAGGTAATAAAGACGTATCTCATCTTATCTTAATTTGTCCAATTTTGTCCTTTCTGAGTCAGTAAGAGACTAATATCACTACGGCATTACCACATACTGACGGCAGGAACAAATATTTAAGACGTTTACATGAAATTTAAGACATCACGACGCCCTGTGACCTGAATTCAATCCTTTTGCATCCTGCAGAAATCCTATACAAACACTACTATGCACTCTGTGAGCAGCTACAGAATGGTATTACATTTAGATCATACTCTATAAAGATAAAATTAGAACGAAATCTAACTAAAAGCTACTCGAACGTGATCCGAGTTTGATTTTCTTCCGTCTTTCCTTCCGGTTTTCTATTTAAGACGTTCCTGACTCTGGCTTTCGTTTCTCCTCTGTCTCTTTTCTATTTCTGGAAACAAGGAGTTAAACCCGGCATGAATGTTTAAAAGGCCGACACACACTCATAAACACACACACAGCTGATATTCCATTACTGCTCTCTGGTTTTATCGTGGATGAGGCACGTTTCCGCTGCTCAGATATCTGATCCATCAGGCCACGATTAGTCGCCTTTACAGGATCAGATAATACGGCAGGTCAAATATATGCCGAGTGTCAGGATTCCTGCTGTTTGTAGTGACAGTGAAGACCACGCTGAAGCAAAGATGAAGATATTACACTCGTGAACAGCTGCTTTGGAGATGTTTTTAAAATTCAGAACGGTGAAAGTTCCAGCCTGCAATAAACGCATCATGTTGCCGTTTATCATCTGTCACAGCTGAGACTTTACTGTGAAGTGTTGGCTGACCGAGGCACATGTAGAGACTCCTGGAGCTTAGAGGTGTAACAGTTTACCGATGCTCCCTAAACACCTCATCAGTAGGAGCTGCTCTGTGCACAGAGACGCTTCTGGTCTCCATCAGTTAGTGCAGCTCAGCAGCCATGAGGCCGCAAATCAAATACAAGGCGCCCTAATGTCAGATTTACCTGCAACCAGGACGGGCTGCACAGACAAACACAGGCTCCTGGTAAATTTGGTTGACGTCTCTCTCTGAGCAACATTTTCCAGCTCCTCCTGAGTGAGTTTTTACCATTCATTCCATTAACCGTCACAGAAGTCTTTATCATGGTGCCTGCTGCTAGCAAAACAACGCTCACTGCTTGTCAACACACGAACCTCCTGTATGTCGCCTCGTTTGGTTTCATATTCAGCTACAGAATTCCGATGTTAGGAACAGAATTAGCTTTTCTTCATTAGCAACTCAGCTGTAGGAATCCTGTAAACGTGGACGACTTTTTTCTGCGCTTGCTGGATTCCAGTAATTGCTACAGAAGTCACAGTGGCCCATTGCTAGCTCAACCCCGACAGCACCCTCCTGTACACAAACACTTCAACATTTGCAACAATCAAAAATCAAACCTTCATTTACCAACATTCCCATGGTTCTTTGTGCTTGCCAACATAACGCCCTGTAGTCTGAGTGACCACCTCCTCAGGTAGCATATTTAACAACAGAATCTCAATGTTAGCAACAAAATCAACTTTTGGACTCTTCACTAGGCTCTTGGCTGTGGGTGCACTGTAGATGTGGATTTTTTTTGTACAAGAACACTTGTTGGAAACTATTAGTCACTACAGAAGTCTTTGACATGGGGCCTGTCGCTAGCTAAACTCCCACAATGCTCTCTGTTAGCCAGCATGAACTGTCAGCAGTCTGAGTGACCATGGAATCTCCATGTTAGCGACAAATTCGTCTCGTCTTCATTAGTCTCTCGGCTGTGGGTACACTGTAAACGTGGACCTTTATTCAGTCTCTCCAGGAATTTGCGATGTTGCGATCGCAACTATTAACGCAAATTCAACCAATCTCCATGAATTCTGTGCGACCTTGCAATTTTGTCCGATCACAGCGACTTTTCCGCAATTTTGTCCCGCCTCCCGTGAGTTCCACCAATCACAGCAGTCCCCAGTAATGCACGTACATCACCAAATTCACTTCCTTGTTTATGGTTTGAAGATACAGATACGTATGCAACAAAAACTACTGCAAAACAATTCCCTGATGTTCTTCACAAGAGCGGAGGTAAACTGTTTTCACCCCGTGGAATATTGAGGTGGAACACAAACGAAATTCATCGATTGACAAACACTTTTCTACCGTAAACATATCAGGAGAATGGGTGAAACCAGCAGACCACAGACCAGACAAACCACCGTGATGAAGCTGCTGCATCCAGATCTGTGGCAGCACTGAAACAATGAAGGTCAGTTAGATTAATTAACTGACGTGACGAGCTGTGAGCGTGTGTGTGTGAACACGCGTGTGCCAGGATGGGAAATTAACTTTTTACATTTTTAAAATTTTTAATGAATTATAAGAAAACAAAGAAAAAAAATGCAACTTTTGGACAATTTTTTACTGTCTCCCGCAATTTTATCACAACAAATACGCTTAAAACATCGCAACTTACATCGCAGTTTTTTAGAAAAGCTCCCGCGAATTCAGGCATTTTAGGAGCAACAATCTTGAAAAACGCCTGTGAAATCCTGGAGGGACTGACTATTTTGCACAAGGACACTGGCCAGAAGAAATGAACTGCTACAGAAGTCTCTGTCATGGTGGCCCATTGCTAGCTTAACTCCCACAATGGTTTCTTTCAAACAAACATCGAAAACCATCTCGCCCATTTACAGCAATTAAAACTCACAAAACATCACAACGGAGTGACGCCACCTCTGGTCTCTACAGTATGAAACGGTGAAAGGCTCCACCTGGTGGAACAACCAGGTACTACAGCTAATCTACAACACATTTACGGACATGAATGACCTTCTTCTTTTGTCTTATTGGTTAACATAGGTTTTTTTGGTCAATTTATCAACCGCAACTAACCACTAACAACCCTTGTTCAGACATAATCTTCCAAAATTACTGTACGCTTTGCTGCAGACTCTCAAACAAACTGACCTCGCACACATGAAATCAGTATAAGCTTTCACATATTTGCAGCTAATAATCCTCAGATCTGAGTTTGTATGATCCAGAACTTTTCCTCTGATTAATGAGCATCTTGTTTCCCATGTAAACAAACTCTGAACACAGCAGCAGCAGCAGGGGGCGCCGCAGGGAGGCACTCGCTTATCTAACATTAAAACAAATACAACTGTCTGTGTGTTTGTGGAGGCTCCAGGCAGCGCTGCTCTTTCTTTTCTCTGCCTCTACGCCTCCTTCTTCCTATTTTCCGCCTTCTCGTTTTCTCCTCTGTTTACATCTCCCACGCTCTCCCCCCCTCCTCCCCTCTCCCCCTCCCCCTTCTTCTTCTTCTTCTCCTCTTTGTTATTATAAGTCGTCGCTGCGAGGAGGCTCACGTTGTTTCAGAGCGTCGCTAATGTGTTTTATTTGTTCACTTTGCATAATCCACATCCATGTTTATTTTTATCCACGGGCATGCACACGCGCACGTGCATGCACACACACACACGTGACAGAAACAATCCATCTGTGTGCGAGTTTAAATATCACATGATGTGTTTTAAATGTTTTAGATAGAAGAAGAAGAAGAGAGGAAACCAGACAAGGAAATAAAGGAAGGGAGGAAGGAAGGAGAGGATAAAGATGGAAAGGAATAGGATTAAAAGAAACGAACAAAAGGAGAAAGAAATCATGAGGACAGATATTAGGAAGAAAGAAGACGCTGAAGGTTTGAGATGAGAGATTAAGAAACAAAAGAAGAACAAGAGAAATAAAAACAGAGAAGAGAGGAGGTATAAAGGAGAAAAGAAACACGGTAAGAGAGGGAAAAGAAAGGCAGAAAGACAAACAGAAAGAAGGAAAAGGAAAGAAAAAAGACAGGAAGAGAAAGAAAGAAAGAAAGAGGAGGATGGGAGGAGGAAATGGAAAGAAAAGAGGAGAACAGAAGCAGAAGAAATGAAAGAATGGAAAAAGAAGAACGGATGAAAAAGGAGAAAACAGAAAGGATGAAGATGATGAGAATGAGGAGGATGGAGATGAGGAGGACGATGCACTCAGACGCCGAGAGGAAATAATTGATGAGAACTTCTCTGTTTATCTGAAGCTGCTCGTCCAGACAGCGGCTGCTGCAACCAGAGTCAGAGAATAAAGATATTTAAAATACAGACGAGATGAAGGAAGAAAACAAAAGCATTAATGTGGTTAAATCTGGATGGAGAAGAAAGAAAGAAAGAAACTAAAGAAACAGAATATTTTTAAAACCATGAAAGACGAAAAAATCACAAAAAAATACTAAAATGCGTTCATTAATCTGTAACTGTTTGTATGATGCAGCTCAGCGTAAAATGGAGGTTCACCAGTTAAAGTGTAAAACTGTAAATTACAACATGATTAAAACAAATACAAAGAGGGATTATTATTAAAATTACAAATCTAATTTAAAGTCCCTAAAAAGTGAAACAGTTCAACACTGACTAACTGTGTTACATTAACACACAGCTTTATGCACATTTCATTTTGTTTGCACATTATCAATCGATTATTTTGGACATTGTAAATACCGTAATGTCCGGACTATAAGCCGCGACTTTTTTCTAACGCTCTGAACCCTGCAGTTTATCTAAGCGTGCGGCTAATGTATGGATTTTTAAGGGTGCGCTACGTGCCGCCAGTACGTTCTTTTTGCCTGGTCACGTCAGACCAATGAAACTGTTCGAATAAAATCATTTACGCGCACCAAATTCTTCAGATCAGTTGTTTTGCGTTTCATGCACACACCCTCATCATGGAGGACGACACTAATTCAAGCGCGGATTTGCTTCGAGACGTAAGTGACGGTGAGAGCGACAACGAAAGAGAGACTGAAAAAGTGCGTGACGAAGAAATTCTGAGGCTGTTCTATTCCGACACCGAAGAAGACGACTTCAGTGGTTTTAGTGCGACAGGAGGAAGGTTACGACAGCGATAACTGACTTTTAATCAGCCACATTACCGCTGTGTTACTGCACTGTTAATGCCATGTTACAGGCACTGTTTGAAAAAAAGCATTTATTTAATAAAAAGTTTTTAAAAATCTGTGTAAATATCTCTTATTACAACATGGACACCTGCAGCTTATTGTCAGGTGCGGCTTATGTACGGACTTTTTTTTTTCATTTTAAATTTAGTGGGTGCGGCTTATATTCAGGTGCGCTCAATAGTCCGGAAATTACGGTACTTCTTTTGCTTTTATTAACTTTTTATTGCCTTGGATTTGCTGCGCTTGTTTTTTTTATCTGTCTCGTAACATTTACTGTTAGTTTGTCCTACAGCAGTCGCTTTTTTATCTTTTATTCTTCTTTATTTTTTCTGCATGTCAGTCAAATGTAAAAACCTGTTTGTTAACATAACAGATTAAGATTTTACAGCATGGAGCAGCAGAACAAACTCATTTTTCCCCCCATCTAAAATATTTCTCCGTCTGAACACCACATTCAGCTGATTTTCATTTCAAGTCTTTTCTTGGATGATAGGTATTTATCATTCTACGGGTCTAAGGACACTAAAAACCTGTTTTCTAGGTGTGTTGTTGGAATATTTTCATATATACAAACTGATTTTACTGTCACCACCAGAGTCAGGTCAACCGTTCTTCATTAGCTCTAACAAAAAATAAGAAATACTGTATTGTAATATGTAAAAATGTAAGACGCCACTGATAATTTCCTGCTGATACAATAAAGTCTTCTTAAAGAGTTTCTACAACACACTTTAAAGACTTCTGGAGTCCTTCTTGAGCTTCTATGCAGCATCTTTGTCTAGAACCCCCTCAAGTCACCAGTTATACCTCTTCTGGAATGTCTAGATCATCCTCAGCAATGACTTGAACCCTCCGAGGCATCTTAAAAGAGTTTCCAGAGGCTTCAAATCCCTTTAAAAGTCTAAATATCTTCAAGAACTCCTCACATCTCCCTGGAACATGTTCAAAGATGTGTAGAACATCGTGAAGAAATACTGGAACCTCATCAAGGAAGTTCAGGGCCTCCTCATGGAAACCTAAGACATCCTCAAGAATGTATACGCACCTCATGACTCCATGCAACTTCTCCAGGCAAGTCTGTAACCTCTTCAAGGTCTTTTGGGTTATTCTCAGGAATGTCTACAACCCCCTCCAGCACATGTTTAAGGTTCTGGGGTCTTGAAACTCTGTAAAATGTCTAGAACCTCACTGACACCTCCTGAAGCAGCCCTGTAACACCTTCAATGGTTTCTACGACATCTTCAAAGACTACTGGAACCTGTCTAGAACTTCTCAGGACCTCATACGGCATCTTTATCTTGAACCCTCTCAAGACACCATTTCTGGCTCTTTAAGGATCTTTGCATCTTTACAGATCTCTACAACTTTGTAAAAAATACATACAAAAGTACAAGTGAAACCTTCTCAATGACATTTAGAATCTTTTATAGTAAATTATAACTTCGGTCTCAGACCCATGAAGTTGAATTAATCAAAATCATCCTCAGCAATGACTTGAATCCTCCGAGGCATCTTAAAAGAGTTTCCGGAGGCTTCAAATCCTTTTAAAAGTCTAAATATCTTCAAAAACTCCTCATGTCTTCCTGGAACATGCTCAAAGATTTGTAGAACATCGTGAAGAAATACTGGAACCTCATCAAGGAAGTCCAGGGCCTGTTCATGGACACCTAAGACATCCTCAAGAATGTATACGCACCTCACGACTTCCTGCAACTTCTCCAGGCAAGTCTGTAACCTCTTCAAGGTCTTTTGGGTTATTCTCAGGAATGTCTAGAACCCCCTCCAACACATGATCAAGGTTCTGGGGTCTTGAAACTCTTTAAAATGTCTAGAACCTCACTGAATCCTCCTTAAGCAGCCCTGTAACACCTTCAATGGTTTCTACGACATCTTCAAAGACTACTGGAACCTGTCTAGAACTTCTCAAGGCCTCATGCAGCATCTTTGTCTTGAACCCTCTCAAGACACAATTTCTGGCTCTTTAAGGGTCTTTGCATCTTTACGGATTTCTACAACTTTGTAAAAAAAAAATACCTTCAAAAGTGCAAGTTAAACCTTTTCCATGACATTTAGAATCTTTTACAGTAAATTGTAATTTCGGTCTCAGACCCATCAAGTCGAATTAATCAAAATCAATCTCAGCAATGACTTGAATCTCCGAGGCATCTTAAAAGAGTTTCCACAGGCTTCAAATCCCTTTAAAAGTCTAAATATCTTCAAGAACTCCTCATGTCTCCCTGGAACTTGTTCAAAGATGCGTAGAACATCGTGAAGAAATACTGGTCAAGGAAGTTCAGGGCCTCCTCATGGACACCTAAGACATCCTCAAAAATGTATACGCACCTCATGACTCTCTGCAACTTCTCCAGGCAAGTCTATAACCCCTCAAGGTCTTTTGGGTTATTCTCAGGAATGTCTAGAACCCCCTCCAGCACATGTTTAAGGTTCTGGGGTCTTGAAACTCTTTAAGATGTCTAGAACCTCACTGAATCCTCCTTAAGCGGCCCTGTAACACCTTCAATGGTTTCTACGACATCTTCAAATAACTTGTCTGGAACCTGTCTAGAACTTCTCAAGGCCTCATGCAGCATCTTTGTCTTGAACCCTCTCAAGACACCATTTCTGGCTCTTTAAAGGTCTTTGCATCTTTAAGGATTTCTACAACTTTGTAAAAAATACCTTCAAAAGTACAAGCGAAACCTTTTCAATGACATTTAGAATCTTTTATAGTAAATTATAACTTCGGTCTCAGACCCATCAAGTCGAATTAATCAAGATTATCCTCAGCGACTTGAACAGACTTGAACCCTCTGAGGCATCTTAAAAGAGTTTCCAGAGGCTTCAAATCCCTTTAAATGTCTAAATATCTTCAAGAACTCCTCATGTCTCCCTGGAACATGTTCAAAGATGTGTAGAACATCGTGAAGAAATACTGGAACCTCATCAAGGAAGTCCAGGGCCTCTTCATGGACACCTAAGACATCCTCAAAAATGTATACGCACCTCATGACTCCCTGCAACTTCTCCAGCCAAGTCTATAACTCCTCAAGGTCTTTTGAAGAGGTTACAGACTTGCCTACAACTTTTCCAGGCAAGTCTGTAACCTCTTCAAGGTCTTTTGGGTTATTCTCAGGAATGTCTAGAATCCCCTCCAGCACACGCTCAAGGTTCTGGGGTCTTGAAACTCTTTAAATTGTCTAGAACCTCACTGAATCCTCCTTAAGACATCCTCAAGAATGTATACGCACCTCACGACTTCCTGCAACTTCTCCAGGCAAGTCTATAACCCTCTTCAAGGTCTTTTGGGTTATTCTCAGGAATGTCTACAACCCCCTCCAGCACATGTTCAAGGTTCTGGGGTCTTGAAACTCTTTAAAATGTCTAGAACCTCACTGAAACCTCCTGAAGCAGCCCTGTAACACCTTCAATAGTTTCAATGACATCTTCAAAGACTACTGGAACCTGTCTAGAACTTCTCAGGACCTCATACGGCATCTTTGTCTTGAACCCTCTCAAGACAGACACCATTTCTGGCTCTTTAAGGATCTTTGCATCTTTACGGATCTCTACAACTTTGTAAAAAATACCTTCAAATCTTATTTTTCAAGTTCAGAGCAGGTTGTGCGAGTTGCTTTTTAGCTTCTATAGATCTTGAAATGGGTCGAAGCGATGTGACGAGTACTTCAGGGACATGTACTACAAGATGTAGAAGATTTTATAGTAAGTTAAATTTCCCCAGTTATCCTGTAAAGGCTTTAAAGTGAGGAAGCAGCATTAAGGATGAGGAGATGGATGGAAGGAGGGCAGAGAGATGGAGGGAGGAAGCAGAACCAGGCTGTGGATGAATGGAGGAGGAGCTGTGGACCGACAGAAGGTCCCTGCAGGGCGTCCAGTCGTCTAGAAACTAGGACACACACTCTTTTAGCGCTCACACCTAAGAATCCTGTTCTCTGATTGGCTGCCCGCGTGCGGTCGCCTCAAACACAGTTTCAGGTAAGAGTTCATTAACCACAGCAGCACTACTGCTGCTCAGTAAGGATGTTCAGGATGCAAGAGGCCTTCATTAGGCCCCTCAAGGAATTCTTTTGAATGTTTATTACTTCTTCAAGGCCGTGGAACATCTTCAAAAAAGTCTAGACCCCCCTAAAACCAACTGAATCTCCTGGATGAGGTCAAAGACCTCCTGGAACATGTCCAGGAATGTCTTACTTATTTAAAACCCCTTAAAACTTCTTCAACAATGTTAAGAAGGACGTGTAGATCCTCCTCAAGATTCATCTGGAACCTACCTGGGGATGGCTACAATCACCAATAACTTCTGGAACATCGACAAGAATATCTAATTTACTCAAAACCACTCAAAACTTCCTAAAGGATGTCTACAATCTCCTCAAGACCGATGAAACATGACCTGTCTGCAATGTATTCCTTGTAGGCCAAAATGTTCTACTCGACATCCCTGGACCCTCTCCAAGGACGTCTATAACATCTTCAAGGACTTCTAGACCACCCTCAGGGAAGTCCAGAACCCCCTTAAACATCTCAAAAGAAGTCTAAGGGACCTTGAACTTCTTAAAAAATCTAGAGCCTGCTGTACAACTGCTCAGGCTAAAGTATTTCTTATAACATCCTGAAGCTCTTCTGGAACTTCATCAAGGATGTTTAGACTTATTTAAAGGTTCCATAGTCCTTCAGGAGACCCTCAAGGAGGTTCTTTATATTAAAAATGCTTTCAGGGAGCCTTGAAATTCTTCTGTTTATAACCAATTCAAGAACTCATTGAGGTTCTGGAACATCTTTTTGAAAGTCTTCAGCCTCCTTAACCTTGCTACGGATGTCTATACTCTCCAAGAACAACTGGCACATCTACAAGAATATCTAACCCAATCAAACTTCTTTAAGGATGTTGGGGATCTCATTCAAGACCCCTGGAACCTAAACTATCTACAATCTATTCCTTGTAGGCAAGGAATACATCCTTGTCTACATCATTGGAACCTCTCCAAGTTCACCAAACTCCTCAAGCCTGTATCATTTTCAAGAATTTCTCTACGTATCTCAAAGACTTATGGAACCCATCTAGAACTTCTCAAGGCCTCATGCCTGGAATCCAGACAAAGACTCTTATCTAGATTCCAGGGACTTCTGGATCGTCCTTGAGAATGTCTAGACATCTCTCAAGAAACTTTAAAGAATGTTCTGGGGCTTGAAACCTCTTTAGAAAGTCTAGAACCTCATCCATAACTTCTAAATCCAGCATGTGACATCTTCAAGGAAGGTTTCTACAACTCCCTTAAAGATTTCAGGAAACCCGTCTAGAACTTTTATGTAGCGTTTTCATCCAGAAGCACCCTTCAGACTGTGGGGAACAATAAAGGAATATGCTACGACCCTATTTATACCTCTTTAAGGATGTTTACAACCTCTTCAAGGACTTCTGGATCATCCTGAAGCCTTGTTGAGGCCTTAAACCCTATAAATGTTGAGAACCTCCTCAAGGTCCCCTGGAACAACATTTGGTTGATGTTCTTTGGACTCAAACATAACCCATTAATAACAACTGATGAACAAAGAGTTTATAGAGCCATCGATGTAAAATATACACATGATATTTTGGGAAATAAATTGTTAAGGCTCGGATAAAGAGTTCTGTTCTTGAACTGTGTGTTATTATGACTTCCCAAGAGTCGATAACTCACCGACACTGAACGGCTTAAAATATCGTCGTCTTCTCTCGCTGCTCTCTCCTTTATTCCTGCCCTGACATTTTCCTCTGCAGCTTCGTCTCTGTAAATCAGCTTAATGTAAAAATCTCTGCTGAAGGAAAGAAGTGAGCGGAGAGAGGAGCTTTAACGGAGGCTGAGGAGGGATGATGGAGGCCGGCAGGTGGATTCATTCCGGATCTGATCTCGAAGCTTCGGAAAAGGAAAGTTCTGCATCAGTTCAGCAGGTGATTAGACTGAGCCTGCATTACCCACAATGCAACTGGGCGGACCCCTTAGCTCTAACCTTAAATCAAGTCCTCAAGCAACAAGTATTTTAGGTTATTTAAAATGAATTTTAAAGTTTCTGTATTGCCATAATTATAAACAAGTTTTTAAACTGACAAAAATCTAAAAGTTAAATTGTTTTAAGTTGAATTTCTTCAGCAGTTTTTGGTGTTTTTGTGTTTATATCCATGTAGTAGCTTTAAGGATATTAGTTAATCTATGTATAGAGAGACTTTTAAAAAAAAAATTGAACTGCAGTTGTGTATTTGAACACACAATATAGACAATCTTGGAAGAAAAACAACAATATTAAGTTGATAGAATTACTTAAATTATTATGGCAACTTATCTGACCAAAACTAAACACGCTTGCTGTTTAAAAGCTTTATCTATGTTCATCTAAGCATTCGTTTGCAGTATTGGTTTTCATGTGCAATACTACTTCAGTATTACCTCCAGTATTACTTTTCTATTAGGTTCTATTAAGTGAGTGATGACGCTAAGGTCCCCACAAGAGCTGCAGAACCCCAAAGTGTGACTATGGAAACAGATTTAGGTCCTCACAACAAGAGTAACATAACTGCACACACACACACACACCATATGTCTCTATTTCTGACATCCAAATTATACTCTAATCAGATTATCTCATCCTTTCCACCAAAACGGCCTTAAAAAAAAAAAACACACAAATGTAACCATGGCAACGGCCCCGCCCATTAGACGTGTATATATGTGTGTGTGTGTGTGTGTGTGTCTTAATGTGTGTCAGCGGGATTTGTGGTGAAACAAGGATTTCCTAATCACAAAGCAACAAGATAAATTACTTTGTTGGCATGTTGAAGGACACCGACTGAGTGTGTGTCTGTGTGTGTGTGTGTGTGTGTGTGTGTGTGTCTGTGTGTGTCTCAGGGGTGAAAGTAAAGAATCAAATCCGTAATTACATTTTGCAATAAATTCCTGGTAGTGCCGGTTGAAGGGCAGAGACAACTACTGTCTATCATTGCGGGGACCAACCGAGAGGCAGTTGCAGACCTTGTGAGGACAACTGGGGAAAACGAGAAGTGAGGATGCCGTGGCCGTCGTCATTTTGCATATTTGCGGTTGCTTTGTGTCTCCTTGTGGTTGTTTTGTGTCTTTTTGTAGTGATTTTGCATTTGTTTGTCTTTATTTTGCATATTTGTGGTCATTTTGTTTTTCTTTGTGGTCATTTTCTGTCTCTGTGGTTGTTTTGTGTCTCTTTACGGTCATTTTGTGCCTCTTTGTGATTGTTTTGGGACTCTCTGAGGTGATTTTGTGTCATTTTGTGGTCGTTTTGTGTATCTTTGTAGTCATTTTGCAAGTCTTTGTGGTTGTTTTGTGTCTCTTTGTGGTCATTTTGCATCTCCTTGTGGTTTGTTATGCTTCTTGTTGTGGTTGTTTTGTGCCTGTTTGTGGTTGTTTTGTGTCTCTTTGTAGTCATTTTGCATGTCTCTGTGGTTGTTTTGTGTCTCTTTATGGTCATTTTGTGCCTGTTTATGGTTGTTTTGTGTCTCTTTATGGTCATTTTGTGCCTGTTTGTGGTTGTTTTGGGTCTCTTTGTGGTCGTTTTGTGTCTCTTTATGGTCATTTTGTGCCTGTTTGTGGTTGTTTTGGGTCTCTTTGTGGTCGTTTTGTGTCTTTTTATGGTCATTTTGTGTATCTTTGTGGTTGTTTTGCATCTTTTTGTGGTGGTTCTGTGTGTCTTTATGGTCATTTTGTGTGTCTTTATGGTCATTTTGTGTGTCTTTGTGGTTGTTTTGTCTCTCTTTGTGGTCATTTTGCATGTCTTTGTGGTTG
The DNA here is from genome assembly GCA_024666655.1 of Dascyllus trimaculatus. Taxonomy (NCBI): domain Eukaryota; kingdom Metazoa; phylum Chordata; class Actinopteri; family Pomacentridae; genus Dascyllus; species Dascyllus trimaculatus. Next base: position 30,714,344 of record CM045452.1, read on the forward strand.
TTTTGTTTCTCTTTGTGGTCATTTTGCATGTCTTTGTGGTTGTTTTGTGTCTCTTTATGGTCATTTTGTGTGTCTTTGTGGTTGTTTTGTGTCCCTTTATGGTCATGTTGTGCCTGTTTATGGTTGTTTTGTGTCTCTTTATGGTCATTTTTGTGCCTGTTTGTGGTTGTTTTGTGTCTCTTTGTAGTCATTTTGCATGTCTTTGTGGTTGTTTTGTGTCTCTTTGTGGTCATTTTGTGCCTGTTTGTGGTTGTTTTGGGTCTCTTTGTGGTTGTTTTGCATCTTTTTGTGGTCATTTTGTATCTCATTGTGGTTTGTTGTGCATCTTGTTGTGGTTGTTCTGTGCCTGTTTGTGTTTTTTTGCATCTTTTGTGGTTGTTTTGTGTTTCTTTGTGGCCTTGTGTGTTTGTGTGTCTCACGGGTAAAAGTAAAGAACAACATCCTTTATCACATCTTGCACAAAATTTCAGATAGCGTGCTGGTTGAAGAGCAGACACAACTATTTGTGTGTCTTTGTGAGGACCGGGTTTCTGCCCTCTGAGGTGTCTGAGGTTGAGTTGGACTCTGTGTTGAAGCTTTGGGTTTTATTCTGTTGTGTTTCTTTAAAACCTGAACACTACGTTGTGTGTGTGCAGCAGCTGACTGTGTCGTATGAATGCGAAGCAGGTGGAATAAAGAACATGTTTAGTGTCGCTGCATGAATACAGATTAACATCAGAGACTGCAGCCATAAAGGTCAGTGACTCGCTGATAAAAGACTCGGTGCAGAAGGTTCTGCCAACACAACCAGCTGTTTGAAATCACCTGTTATTTATTATCGCAGCAAATCAGGAGCCGCAGCAAACATTGGCTCACGTCCTCATTTTACTACAGACTGAAGGTAGAGTACAGAGCAAAAGGGTTGAGGCAGAGGGGTCTGAAAGTCTGAAACCTGGTCCAAACCAAGACCAGAAACCAGTCTGAAGCCTGGTCCAAACCAAGACCAATAACAAATTGTAACCTGGTCCAAATCAAGTCAAAAAACAAATCTGAAACCTGGTCCAAACCAAGTCCAGAAACAAGTCTGAAGCCTGGTCCAAACCAAGACCGAAAACAAATTGTAACCTGGTCCAAATCAAGTCAAAAAACAAATCTGAAACCTGGTCCAAACCAAGGCCAGAAACCAGTCTGAAACCGGGTCCAAACCAAGTCAAAAAACAAGTCTGAAACCTGGTCCAAACCAAGACCAAAAACAAGCTAAAAGTGGGTTCAAATCAAGACCAGAAACAAGTCTGAAACCTGGTCCAAACCAAGACCAAAAACCAGCTAAAAGCGGGTCCAAATCAAGACCAGAAACAAGTCTGAAACCTGGTCCAAACCAAGTAAAAAAACAAGTCTGAAACCAGGTCTAAACTAAGACCAAAAACAAATTGTAACCTGGTCCAAATCAAGACCAGAAACCAGTCTGAAACCTGGTCCAAACCAAGACCAAAAACAAATTGTAACCTGGTCCAAATCAAGTCAAAAAACAAATCTGAAACCTGGTCCGAACCAAGGCCAGAAACCACTCTGAAACTGGGTCCAAACCAAGTCAAAAAACAAGTCTGAAACCTGGTCCAAACCAAGACCAGAAACAAGTCTGAAACCTGGTCCAAACCAAGACCAAAAACAAGTCTGAAACCGGGTCTAAACCCAGTCTACAAACAATCTGAAACGTGGTCCAAACCAAGTCGAAGACAAGTCTAAAACTTGCTCTGAACTAAGTCCAAATCAGCTCATAACTACATCTTGAAACAAGTCTGAAACCAGTCTAAAACTGAGTCCAAAACTACATTAAAAACAGTTCAAAACCCATCTAAAATATAGTCCAAAAAAAGTCCTAACAAAATACAAAACTAGGTCTAAAATCTGTTTAAACCATGTCCAAATCCAGTCCAAAAGCAGGTCTGGAATAGTCCAGAAATGAAGTCATAAACCAGTCCCAGACTAAACGCAAACCAGTCCAGAAATATTTCCAAAATAAAGTCCAAAACCAGCCCAAACCTAGTTTAGAATCGGATTAAAACAGGGATGGTCAACCTGTCTGTGGAGAACCTAAATAACTGCAGGTGAACGAGGAGAACCGGAGCTGTTTTAAAGCAAAAACTGATCCGGTTCAGATGAGTTCTGTTTGTTCTGCACTTCGTATGAATCTACCTGATTAACGACTCTGGTTTGGTTCAACTCAACAGCTGACAGAGTTGCAGAGTTTCAGTCACCAGACTTATTTCTTCCTCCAGATCAGCATAATGTCTGAATTAGCATAAGTTATTAGCGTCACCTGATTTCATTAGCATGTTACATAAAGACCTGAGCTGAGCTAAATGTCAGGCTGCTGCTCTGACAGCTTCATACCAGAGTGACCTGTTACATAACAGCTGATGTTTGGACTCATGTTCCCATCATGCCCTGGGAGAAAACACACAGTCCTCTGGGTTAAAGGTCTTCAGTAGACTTCAGCAAAACCAGGAGAAAAGAGTGAGTTCTGCTGATGAAGGAGCAAGAAAAGTGAAAATATAAAAGGACTGCGACGTTTATACAAGTTCAGTTTTGGATGCAACTTAAGGAAACGTTAACAGAACGTTCAGTCGCTGAAACTTCAGGATTAATGACAAAAACAAACTGGATTTCACTGGACAGGTGAGGAGAACAATTCTAGTGTCCCTTTGTGGTCCTTTTGTGCCTTTTTGTGGTTGTTTTACGTCTTTTTGATGTGATTTTGCATCTTTTTGTGGCAATTTGTATCTTTGTGGTTGTTTTATATCTTTATTGTGGTGGTTTTGTGTCATTTTGTGGTCATTTTGTCTCTCTTTGGGGTGGTTTTCTGACTCTTTAAGATGGTTTTGCATCTTTATGTGGTTGTTCTGCGTCTCTGTGGTGGTTTTGTGTCTCTTTATGGTGGTTTTGTATCTTTTTGCTGTTGTTTAGTGTCTCTTTGTGATTGTCTTTTGTCTCTTTGTGGTTATTTTGCATCTCTTTGTGGTAGTTTTGTGTCTCTTTGTGGTTGTTTTGCATCTTTGTTGTAGTTTTGTGTCCCTTTGTGGTTGTTTTGTGTCTCTTTATGGTGGTTTTGCATCTTTTTGTGGTTGTTTTGTGTCTCTTTATGGTGGTTTTGCATCTTTTTGTGGTTGTTTTGTGTCTCTTTGTGGTGGTTTTGCATCTTTTTGTGGTAGTTTTGCGTCTCCTTGTGGTGGTTTTGCATCTTTTTGCTATTGTTTAGTGTCTTTTTGTGGTTGTTTTGTGTCTCTTTGTGGTGGTTTTGCATCTTTTTGATTTCGTTTAGTGTCTCTTTGTGATTGTCTTTCATCTCTTTGTGGTTGTTTTGTGTCTATTCATGGTTGTTTTGCATCTTTTTGTGGTGGTTTTGTGTGTCTTTGTGGTGGTTCTGCATTTCTTTGTGATTGTTTTGCATCTTTTAGTGGTGGTTTAGCGTCTTTGTGGTTGTTTTGTGTCTCTTCATGGTTGTTTTGCATCTTTTGTGGTAGTTTTGCGTCTCCTTGTGGTGGTTTTGCATCTTTTTGCTATTGTTTAGTGTCTTTTTGTGGTTGTTTTGTGCCTCTTTGTGGTGGTTTTGCATCTTTTTGATTTTGTTTAGTGTCTCTTTGTGATTGTCTTTCATCTCTTTGTGGTTGTTTTGTGTCTCTTCATGGTTGTTTTGCATCTTTTGTGGTAGTTTTGTGTCTCTTTGTGGTTGTTTTGCGTCTCTCCGTGGTCGTTTTGTGTCTCTTTGTGGTGGTTCTGCATTTCTTTGTGATTTTTTTGCATCTTTTAGTGGTGGTTTAGCGTCTTTGTGGTTGTTTTGTGTCTCTTTGTGGTTGTTGTGCATCTTTGCTGTAGTTTTGTGTCTCTTTGTGTTGGTTTTTGTTTCTCTTTGTGGTGGTTTTACATCTTTTCGTGGTGGTTTTACATCTTTTTGTGGTGGTTTTGTGTCTCTTTATGGTGGTTTTACATCTTTTTGTGGTGGTTTTGCATCTTTGTGGTAGTTTTCTGTCTCTTTGTGGTGGTTTTGCATCTTTGTGGTAGTCTTGTGTCTCTGTGTGGTGGTTTTGCATCTTTTTGCTGTTTAGTGTCTCTTTGTGTTGTCTTTCATCTCTTTTTTGTTGCTTTGTGTCTCTTTATGGTTGTTTTGCATGTTTTTGTAGTGGTTTTGCATCTTTGTGGTAGTTTTGTGTCTCTTTGTGGTTTTTTTGCATCTTTTAGTGGTGGTTTAGCATCTTTGTGGTTGTTTTGTGTCTCTTTGTGGTTTATTCAAGCCTCTCAGATTCGGCACATTTTGCCTGCTTCATCACATCTACTTCACAGAACTGACTGTTCAGCTGCTGCTTGATAAATCCACCTACTGACAGCTGCCATGGCAACCAGGTAATCAGTGTTACTCACGCCACCTGTCAGAGGTGTTAATGATGTGTCTGATATTTGCTATTTACCAAACGAAACAGCTCCCATAAAAAAAAACTGTCCTCAATCCACATAAATTTAGTTTTTTACGACATATTCTGAAGAAAAGCATCAAACTCATACGAGGAGAAAAATATCAAACAATTATCAGAGCAAATATTTTCTGTTGGTTAATTAATCATCTACTTTCTTTTAGATATCTAACAATACATCTCACAAACAAATATTACTGTCTGACTAGAATAAAATGGAGGATTCAGTCTAATGAATACAGATCATCCAGCACAGATCTGCAGTTCTAGATCAGCTCTGTAACCTGCAATGTAGAAGAAACACTGACCAGCACTGGTCACATGCAGTCTACCTCTCTGCAGCGCCCCCTGAGAGTTACACTGTATGTTGTGGACACCAGTGTCTACAGTTACACAAACTAAAGTCTGAATCAAGCAAATGCAGCTCTCAGAGTTATTAGCAGCTTATAAACTACAAATACGTGAAATTATAAGTTAATAAGAGGTTCTGTTGTTTTGGATTTAATATAAGTCCGTGTAAATCCATAAAATAGAAAACAAAAATATGAAAATGTAGAAAATATAAATATCAAAATCTACAACATGTAAAATATAACAATATCAAAATCTATAAAATACAGTAGATGATTCAAAATCGCACAAAAAATGTGTAGAATAGCTGTTCAGCACGAAAACAATGAAATGTAAAATGGGAAAACAAGGAAAACAGGCCCCAAGACAACATGCCTCCTGGACAACGGGACTCCCAAACAATGGGTCCCTAGACAACAGGCCACAGTACAACATGTCCCTGGACTAAAAACTTCCAGGACAGCAGGTCCCTGGACAACAGGCCCCGGGACAACGGACCTTCAGGACAACTTGCCTCCACGACAACAGGCCTCCAAGACAAGGGGTTCCAGGATAACTTGCCCTCAGGACAACATGACCCCAATACAATGGGCCCCCAGGACAACAGGCTTTCAGTACAAGATGTCCCTGGACAAAAAACCTCCAGGACAGCAGGTCCCTGGACAACAGGCCCCTGGACAACGGGACTCCAGGAAAACAGGTCCCTGGACAACTGGCCTCCAGGACAACAGGCCTCAGGAAAATGGATCTCCAGGACAACAGAACCCAGGACAACTTGCCTCCAGGACAACAGGCCTCCAGGACAACAGGCCTCAGGAAAACTTGTCTCCAGGACAATAGGCCCCAGAACAACTTGCCTCCAGGACAACAGTTCCTCAGGACAACAGGTCCCTGGACAACTTGCCTCCAGGACAACGGGCAACTGGACAGCAGGCCCCTGGATAACAGGCCCCTGGACAATAGGCTTCCAGGACAACAGGTCTCCAGGATAACAGGCCCCAAGGACAGCAGGTCTCAGAATAGGCTCCTGGACAACAGGTCTCAGGACAACGGGCACCAGGACAATGGGTCTCAGGACAAAAGCCCCCCAGACAACATGTCCCTGGACAACAGGTCCCTGGACAACAGGTCCCTGGACAACAGGTCCCTGGACAAGAGGCTCATGTGAAGTAACTGTCTTTGCTCTGTAGTCATTTGGTCACTCTTCACAGTTACTTTTCATCTTTTTAGTTATTCTACTTTTGTATTTTTTCATCTTTTTGTTGTTTATTTGTGTCTTTTTGTAGTTATTTAGCCTTTTTCTGTTTCTTTGCGGCTTCTTCCCAACTCTGTCTTGTCGTTGTATTGACTTCCTAACAAGAAACTATTCAAATACAAGTTCTGGACCAGGACCCCTGAGGGCCCCTATGAACCCCCATAGGTGCCTGTGGACCCCTGTGTGCCCCTTTGTGTCCACACCAGCAGCCATTTTGTGTTGCAGCGTGTTACCAGAGGGTTTCTTGGGCGAGGAAATGGAGGAGATAAAGTGTGAAGCAGTGCAGCAGTTGTGTAACTTTCCCGGCTGTGATTAGATCTTAGATTCCATGTTCCTCTCTATTAAAACATTAACAGTGATGCGCTATAATTCCATCCTGGCCACGTTATAAGGCTGCTCTCAGCCTCGTATACATCCTGCTCCTCTGAGGAAATGGCTGCTTCCCATCTCGTTCCTATAAATAATGTGGACGGTAAAGTGCTGTGCAGCGCCACAGTAAGAGGCCACAACAGCTGCTCTTATGTCTGATATCTTATAGCCTCATGAACGTTCAGAGTCCAGGCAGCTTCAGGGCTCCTTAGACAACAAACAGCTGCAGAACCGAGAGTTTGGTCATCAGTCAGCTGACAATAAAACCAGCAACAAGCTATAACTCAAGCAGAAATGACCAAAAGTAGTTGGTTTTATAATTTTCTATCATTAAAAACTCGACATTATCTGGTTTTTATGGGCCCCCTTGGAGTCATTTACTGTCTTCCTGTGGTGGTTGTTTGTGCGTCTATTCATTAGCATTTCATGTTAAAATGCTAATCAAAGACGCATCACAAGAAACAGGAACCTCCAGGGAACGTTCCCCGTAGATTTCCTAAAGGGGTTTTCTTTCTGGGGTTGTTGTTTGTAATATATGTCCGCAATTAAAATTATTCAAAAAAGCATTAATTTACATCTTGACAATTTAAAAAAAGGTAAAAAAAAATGATTTTTCTAATGTTTTTACAGATGTTTTACGATAACTTCATCATCATTTCTGCACTAAAGTGATTTTATCATGTTAAATTAATGACAGAATTGTTTTCAACTTTTAACAAAGATTATCAATATATTCACATTACATATTCTTTGGATGATAATCCGTACACCTCCATTATTAGCCTTGCAAATTACAAAAAAATAAAAGTTAAAAAAAAAACTACTTAGTAGTCGTCATTTTAAAATTACATGCATGGAATTTAAAGGTTCGATAAAGCAAAGTTTTTTTGTTTTTTTAGATTTTTTAAACATTTATTATTCTGTAATTTACAAAATTTACTATAACAACAACAATAATAACAGCTACATACTGTATTTGAGATGCATACAGCAATTGTTCTTTGACAGTTTTTGACGTACAGTCGTCCCTCGCCATGTCGCGGTTCACTTTCGTGGCCTCACTGTATCGCAGATTTTTAAATCATATATTTCTAATTTTGTGTCAGGGACTAAGAGGAATATTAAACTGAAATAAAATACGTAGCGTACAGCAGATGAGTAAACAAAGACGATGAGTAGACGGCCGCTTCCACTTGAGCTAGTCTGCCCACGTGAGATCGTACACAGCATGCTATTGGCTGATGGACGGGAGACGACCAATCAGAGCGCTGCGTTCTGTATCCTGGGCTCTGATTGGCTCAGCGACCGTTGCATCAGTCTCCTCCATCTCCCATGTATAGCAGCGTTCAGCATCCTTGTCCATTTCACATCGACGTCCGATCGCTGTGCGTAGTGTTGCTCTGCGGTGTTGTGTTTTTGTGAATTTTTTCATAAAGAACTGAATTCAGTTCAAGCCCTACGATGTCGCTCAAACGTTCTGCACCTTCTAAGGCTTCTGGCACCGAACTCAAGCATGAGGAGGGTTAATAAAGCCTTAAAATATATATAAATCATAAAATAAACATAAGGTCGCTACTTCGCGGATTTTTGCCTATCATGGGGGGGTTCTGGAACCTAACCCCTGCGATAGACGAGGGACCACTGTACAGTTTTTAAAACATTTGTTTGGGCCCCCTTACTGCTAGATTTTCTTCTTCTTTTTTTTTTTTTTTACAGTGTAGTGCCTTTTACATTTTAAAATAAGAATAATTAAATGTAATTTACAGGCAACTTTAGCTCAAGTTAATGTTGATTACTTAGTCCAAAATATATATAATTACTATATAATATTGGAAAGTCTGGTATTTCATGGTAAAATGGTAAATGGTCTGCACTCATATAGCGCCTTTTTCCATCTTAGTGGTTCCAAAGCGCTTTACAATGTGTTTCGCATTCACCCATTAATACACACCAATGCCGACAGAGCTGCCATGCAAGGTGCTAATCTACCATTGGGAGCAACTTGGGGTTCAGTGTCTTGCCCAAGGACGCTTTGGCATACGGAGGGGCCGGGGATCGAACCGCCAACCTTACGATCAGTGGACAACCCGCTCTACCACCTGAGCCACAGCCGCCCCAATAGTCGTCGCAATAGACAACGTTATGTTCTATTACAGAGTGTGTAAACAATTATAAACAATTAACTGTTGAGGTAAACTATAAACACTGGGAAACATACAGTAAAACACTGTCGACTCAGTCTCAGTTTAGCTGGTTCTGACTACGACACTCGCTAAGCTGTAAATCAATAAGTGGAACAAATTGACCTTCAGCTAAACGGGACACATCGTCTTACTTCGGAATAACTCATGCATGTTTAAATCCTCTGGAGTCCTTTAATCCATCAGTAAATACACTGAACATGTCTGATTTACATATTTAGTTTCGGTGGAAAACCAGTTGGGATGAGCTCTTTCTTTTTTATATACGTGCAAACAGACATTTTTCTGCTGTATCTGTGTTTTTAACTGCAGAAACTATACTTTTAACGACCTACGATTGCGCTGCAGTGAAGTTTCAGTAGATTAGCAATAAAGGTTTCTTGGTTTTATTAGCGTTTTTCTTGTGTTGTGTGTCTGAGGCAGCGTTTTAATGTCAACGTGCCTCCAGGACCGAACAGAAACCACACTGCGAGTCCTCATTACACCCTGTATATTACATATTGTACTCCAGTTTACGTCCACTCTATTATCCAGCTGCTCATTCACAGAGAATATATGCGAGATGATTTCAGCTGATTTCCCCTGTGAAGGCAGCTATTAATTGTAAAGTTTAGCTCCCTTCCCTGGGCCACCTGAAGGAGAAGATGAGTCCAGACACAAACAGTCGGCATGTTTTCCTGGCAGGGACGAGCTCGGCCGCAGATTATGTTTCCTCTCACTTATATTGCTTCTGGAAGCCCTGCGATGGCTTTATGATTTCACTTCCAGTTTATTTGCGCAGTGATAAAACACAGGAGCAGAGCAATAAAAGCGGCACGATGAAAAACAGCGATAACCAAAGTGAACAAGGAGAAACAAATGAGCCGATCGGCCGGCCGGCGGAGCAAGGCGAGGATGAAGGAGAAGATGAAGAGGAGGAACTGAAGAGAAGATCATTGCAAAAAAAATAAATAAATAAAACTTCAGAGGACACAAAAATCCGTGTTAAAACCAGATTACCCTTTACAGTTGTTTGTGGCACATTTGTGTCTCTTTGTGGTCATTTGTGTCTCCTTAAATCCGTCTCTTAATAGATGCTTTGCAGCTTTTTGTAGTAATTATAAATTGTGTTAATTATCCTCCTATTTGTGGCTATTTTGCGTCTCTTTGTTGTTGTTTTGCATACGTTGCTTTTATTTTGCTCTTGGTGGTCACTTTGTGTATCTCTATAGGTGTTTGTGTTGTTTTGTGTATATAAGCACACTAGAAAGTAGTACAACAACAACTACACATCTGTGGCGTCAACAGATTTTAAGCTGTTTTTTTAACCGATAATCAATAAGCGGTTGACTGTTCTAACAAATAACACTGTCCTTACAGGGTCCAACTCGTCTGTGAGCTCTGGTTGGAGGTCATTAACCACCCCGGAAGTCTTTGTCATGGTGCTAAAGCTAAACTCCCACAATGCTCTCTGCTTGTCAACGTGAACCATAGACATATATACGTAGACGCCACATTGAGTGTGGAGGGACGTGCCTAAAGCTCCGCCATCTTGGTACAGGGCTAGCAGAAGCGGGAGTGAATGTAAGTCTATGGAGGTAAGAGGTACTCCACAATCTTAAAGTAGAATTATTCACTGAATTTTCGACCGATTTCCAAACAGTTTGGTTTGTTAAAAATGTCACACATGTAGCTTTGACACAGGATGCTTGGATACTTTTGTTCTATTTATGTCTGCCTGTCCGTCCTCCATGTCTGACGTTTGTAACAAACAATATATGTTGACAACTGATTGATTTATGATCACTTTTATAGTGCAGACATGTCGTTCCTCTATAGACGTAATGCACTGTAGGGGCGAGTGGCACTGTACCAAGATGGCCGCCGCGTAGGCACGTCGGCTCCAATCGGCAGCAGCAGTCAACGCGGTGTCTATATGTCTATGACGTGAACTGCCTGTAGTCTGAGTGACGCCTCCTCTGGGTCTCTACAGTAGTAAACAGTAAGAAGCTCCACCTGGTGGAACAACCAGGTACTACAGCTAATCAGCAATACATCACTTTCGACTGCTGCCGTGTTGGTTAATATTAGGGCCGGGCCAACTAGCAATATCTGTGCTTCGGATATTCGGGTCAAATATTTGACGAATATCCAAATATTCGGTTATTAACTGTATCTCTTCTGTTTTCTTTTTGATTGTTTGATTTGTATATCTGTATTTGTGTCGGTTTTTAACCTATAAAGCGTCTTTGAGTTTTTGAAAAGCGCTCAATAAATGCAATGTATTATTATTATTATTATTATTATTATTATTATTATTATTATATATTTCGGTATATTCGGGAGGGGGGTGAATATTCGGATCTCAAAATTATTATTCGAATACCACCACAACGACTGAATATTCTGATATTAGGATATTGGGGTCCAGCCCTAGTTAATATATCTTTAATTGGTTAAATATTATAGGCAATAAATCGCTTAATCATTACCATCTAGCCAAACAACGTTCAGCCTACAAACATTCTGTCACACCAGAACATACGGCCCTATATTTGGGCCAGTGCTGCATCATGCATGATGGAACAGTGCTGTGTTTTTATACTGTAAGAAGGGAGAGAAGAAACAGGAGGACGGCAAACAGGAAACCCTCCCCAGAAAGAGAAGCTGAGAGGGGTGAGGCGAGGGGGGGAGGAGGGGGAGGTAAAAGCCTGGTTGTGTTTTCTGCCTGCAGAATCCATTTAGAGGGCAGCCTCTCCCTGCTGATAACTAATGGACCTGGAGACTGAGCAGAGGAGGAAGGAGGACACAGGAGGAGGCTGCACTATGAGCACTTCATTCCACTTCCATCGGTTCACTATTTAAACTTTTAGTTGCTCAACAGAACTAGTCAAAGTTGTGAAATGATGAAGGCTGACTGGAACTTTGTCTAAAGGTCTTCAACCGTTTATCCTGTAATCAGTGGCTGGATGACAATCTTCTTAATATACGAAACACCGCATTTTTGAACTACAGCTAGCATGAGGAGGTCGGGGTGGATGGTGGGTCCTTGTCCTTTACTCTGTCTCGATATAGAAATACAAGCCTGCTGATCCATTCGAAGTCTTGACGTGAACCAGCAATTTACTGACTGAAAAGCAACCAGTCCAATGAGCTGAATGGGAGAAACAATAGGCAGGACTAAGGCCAATATCAAGCTGATGGAACCAAGAGACAGACAATGTATAACAACAAACGTGACTGTTGTAATATAGAAGACAGATAATAGAAAATGACATAATTCCACCATTTGTCAAAACAGAAACTGCAAAAAGAGAAAGAATCATCAGATTTTTAGCTTTCAGGCAGTTCTATTAATACGTCATGTGCAGGTCCATCAGTAAAACTAACTACATTTAAGCTGAAATCTATGGAGCCCCTAAAGGGACATTGGCAGAAAAAAATTAAAATGTAAGTTTCTCGTGCGCATGCGAACTTCCGGCATCAGTAACTCATTAGCGATGTGTTGTCAAAACACAATCGATGCCTCTTTCCCATCGTTGTAAGGTAGACAATGTGCTACAAGCCCAGCTTTATCAAAAGGGACCGTCTGCAAATTGCAATTTTGCAGATGGTATGATTTTTATATGTACATGTATCTCAAACCAAGTGTTGTGGTCTGATCAACAGGAGCCAGTCGATGGCTGCAGTGATTCTGGTGACACTACAGTGTATCAGGGTGATGTTATTGAACATCTGTGTGGTGTCTCTCTTCGCTGTTGCAGTGGTTTTGCAATTTGCAGACGGTCCCTGTGCACTTGATGTACAGCCGGCTGCTCATAGACACCAATGTTATTTCTGCAGCTTGAAAGACAGCTACTGTTGATAAGGCTGGGCTTGTAGCACATTGTCTACCTGACAACGATGGAAAGAGGCATCGATTATGTTTTGACAACGTATCGCTAATAAGTTATTGATGCCGGAAGTCTGAATCTGTGAATATCTTTCCAGTAAGATAATTTTCAGACGCCTGCAGTGTACAAACAGGGAATTATCTCGTGAGCACAAGAACCTTACATTTTAATTTTTTTCTGCCCATGTCCCTTTAGGGGCTCCGTAGAAATCATACTACTTGATCAAAATCACTTTTTTCCCTATATGTCGAATCAGATTCTGTAAAACCAAGAACCTTCTTCCCTCTTGGTTCTCCATGACTGACTTAGCCGTGACCAACAGTGAAACATTCAGAGAGTGTTCGGTTGAACTGCAGGCAGTGTTTCCACGAAGAGACCGAGAGGAAAATCAAACAACCTACTGGATCAGTAAAGTAAATGCAGCATGGCTCAAAAACAGTAAACAGAGGAGCAAGTTGTTGAAGATACATTCAGCATGGTGGAACATCTCGGAGACGTCACTTTAGACTAGGGATGCACGATAACGCCAATTTCAACCGATTCTGATAACCGATAATTTTATACTTCTTGCAGCCGATAACCAATAATGTCAACCGATGTGACCGGACCGGACACCGGAGCGTCACACCGGAGTTGTCAGGACCGCTACTACAACCACCGCAGAGTTCTAGAGCCTCAGCGGCGTACTACAGCCTCGGCAACGCTCGGTGGCGTTCGGCATCGCGCACGACTTTTTGAGTATCAAAATTATCATCCGAATACCACCACAACGTACAAATATTCGGATATTCCAATATTCGGGACCAGTCCTAGTGAAACGACTTCTTCAGACACGGTAAAGAAAGTCCACACTGGTCAGTGCCACGCCATGCTGCTTGTTTTTCTCTGCCTGCGCAGTCTGATGACATCACACACATGCGACAGTACCGTCAGGGAGGGGAGGGGTTGAGAAGCCAGGCATGAGGACAAACCACAACACACAGACCAACGGCAAAAACCAAGATTTCAAGTCTTTATTGTTATCGGGTCGTTTTATCGGCTGATTTTTTAATTATCAGAATGGCGTCTTATTTGCCAAAATTAACCAATAATTATGGGACGCCGATATTATCATGCATCCCTACTTTAGACATTTGGTAAAATGTTGGACATGTGCATTCCTGTTTTGTTTTGTTTGCAAAATAGTCAAAGAAATTCAACTTTTGGTTTTTTAATGTTTATGATTTCATTATTTTTTTTTAAATATTTTTTGGGGGGGAGTTTTTTCCATTTTATTGATAGCAGGAGAGAGACAGGGTGAAAGAGGGTACAGAGGAGAGAGAAAGACATGCAGCAAAGGGTCATGAGCTGGACTCGAACTCACAACCACTGCTGGCGACCTGCACCCACATGCACCTTAACTCAGTGAGCTACACAGCAGCCCCATGATTTCATTATTTATGATATGATTTGTGAGTTCTCTCTCCTTCTTCTTGGTTGCTCTGTTTCCATAGGGGTGCAGGACTTTTTACTGCAGTGAAAAATGAGCCCACAGTGAGGGAAAACGAAACAGGAGCAACAAACACCTAAAAGCTGCTGCTGGAGCTCCCAGTGATTATTGATTTTTAAACTGGAAAACTATCGCTCAGGATATTGTTTAAAATGTTCATTCCTAGTTCCGTCTGATAACCAGTTACTACTTCATAAGGGAAAACACACAGTTTAAATCTAGTAACTGACATCGGTGCAGTCAACACAGTTAGATTCTTCCCTGTAAACTGATAAAGACATCCTAAAAACATTCCTATCGGTGAACATCTCTTCATAACGACACAAAATGCACCAAAACTAAAAACATTCCTTGTTTCTCTGCAGACAAACTGGAGAGGAGCTTCAACCTGCCTCCCACTGAAACGCAATAAAACCTCCTTCTCTCATTCAGTAAAACAATCCGAACCTCCACAATGCGTCGCAGCTCTTTACATTTTAACGCGGCTGCTTTACTACAGAGCCGCGCTGTTTGAGTCATTCACTGCAATTCACACTTCCCCATTCACACCTTTTGAACTCACACCCGCGTCCTCTCCATTCACAGACAGGTAGGTGTGCATATAGAGAGGAGGAGGAGTGCGATGGAAAGCGGTATGGTCGCAGCTTATGGCAGCCTCCCGACTCTATTTCTGATGTTTTCCAAAGGCTCTTTGAACAGCGGATAATAGACGAGTGCCGGGTGAAGACACCAGCATCATGGCAGCAGCGGCGATGTGGGCGGCAGCGGGGTGAAGATACACCACCGTACTCGAGAAGCAACGAGTGGGAGGCAAACACTCCATCTCTTTTCATGGTGGAAACAGACAGCCAAACTCTCCCGCAACAGTCCTGACACTGAGCAGGACGGCCAGCGCACACTCCGGTTGCCATGGCGACGGCATTAAATCATCAGGAGCATCTGCTTAACGTCAGATCAAACACTGAAGTGGATGTTAACTCACCCGAGCGTCGTCATGGTGACGATGGTGTACCAGAAGGAGGCGGGGATGGAGGTGAAGGTGGAGCCCTTGGTGCCCTTCTCGGCGTAGAACATGACAGTGGCGAAGATGATGATGGCCATGGTGAGGGAGAAGAGCAGGAAGCCGAGCTCGGAGGCGCAGCTCTTCAGCGTGTAGCCCAAAATCCGCAAACCCTGCGAGTGGCGCGAGAACTTGAAGATCCGGAAGACGCGGAACACTCGCAGCGTGACGAAGGCGCCGCTCACGTCCTCGTTCTCGGGCATCACCAGGCCGATGTAGTAGGGCATGATGGCCACCACGTCGATCACCGACATCACCGAGCGCATGAACTTGCAGCGGCTGGGCGCGGCAAACAGGCGCATCAGGTACTCGAAGGTGAAGATGAGCACGCAGGCCGTGTCCATGCAGAAGAAGGCCAGCTGGTACTTCTCGCCACAGGGCAGGTCCTTGACGCTGCCCTTCGGAGGCCGGCAGGGGACCGTCTCCACCACGTTGGCGATGACGGACACGGCGATGAAGAAGCCGGTGACGTAGTAGAAGACCAGCGCCATGGTGGAGGTGTGGGGGTTCTCGAAGGCTCGCCACAGACGCTCCCTGGAGGTGCTGTGGGGGGGGAGGGGGGCGTCCGACGCCTCATTGGCCTCCGTGTCCTCGGCCAGGCGCTCCTGGTTCTCCTTTTTCCTGTCTCGGTATTCCTTCACGGAGAGACGAGAGGACACAAGAAAGTTTAGTGCCGCTTAAAACTGCTGATATGCATGGTTTTAACTATGCATTCATCATGGTGGCTTAACGTCCTGCTTTTATCAGTTCAGAACATGAGCATTTCTATCTGATTTCACTTGTGAACAGCTACAAATATGCAACACAATAGAGCAACTTTTTAAAGAGGTCTTCATATTTTTACTCCCTACAAACGCAGTATGTTAGTTGAACTATGCATTCATTCATCATGGCTTCCTCATGCTGACTGTGTTCAATCAATTCACCTCATCAGAAAGTAGCATTTCTATCTGATTTCACTGCTACAAATATGCAACACAATTAGTACAACATGATATTTTTCCCTAGAGAGATCTTCCTATTCTGACAACTCCCTACAAATGCAGAATTTTAGCCGAACTATGCATCTGTGGCCGTTTGTTTTCGTTTCCAGTCACTGTTTGCTTTCATTTTAAGACACCACTAGCTTGTGTTTTAAGTTGCTGTTTGCTTATATTTCAGTTCACCTATTGGTTTTGTTTTGTTGCAATTTGCTTTTGTTTTTTGCCGCTATTTCCTGTGCGGTTTTGCATTAACTTCCTGTTTGATTTCGTTTTCTGTTGCATCTCAACGCAACTCAAACGTCGTGCACTGTGGGCCAACATAGTTATTGTATTAGATTTCTTGTGTGCAACTGAGCTGTTTAATTCCAGCAAAAGCTCCAATAATTCAGAAGTACCTTGAAATGCAACACCATCAACAACAACAGGATGCTGACTCCAAAAAAAATCTCTTGTTCCTTTCAACTCCTTGTTAAAATCACCAACTTACCTCGGGAAATACTCAACAATTTAGTCATGTTGATCTCAATTACTAAAAGCAGGTCCTCTAATAAGTATGCAAATGCTAACTTTGGAAATAATTGCTCCGTTAATAAGATGTGGAGGCTTACAGAAAGTTTTAATGTCTGTCAGACTAAGTTTGCATTTCATTGTTTCTACAGTGTGCTGACAGAAGCAGAAAAAAAGACAACTCTGGACTTTAAAGCTGGTAAAATGTGAACCAGAAGGCGACGCCCATCGCTATCTTTGATGCTAGCTCCTCTAAAGGTTAGCAGCCTTTCTTGTTAGCTTTTAACAAGACAGTAAGCCACCCCCGCAGTGACTAATAACCCGGTGTAGAGGGAAGTTAAACTCCTTTTTTCAAACAATTTCTCTGAAGTCCGAGAAGAAAAGTCAAAAGCTAAATGTCAGGAGAGAGAAGAGAATGTGTGAAATTACTAGAAGATTAAAAATAAAAATCGTGTGTCCTGTTTCTCAGGGGAAACTGTGGGGGAGTGAAAACAGAAATCCACTTATTGGATGCCGTTACAGTTTGTGAACGTGATCAGCTCTGCCAAATCAGAGGAAATAATGAACAATTCATGAGTCAGTGGATGGGTCAGCTATAAAAACGAGGATATAAAGGTATAAAAGCCTCTGCAGGCTCTCCACAACATAAAAGGGACAAGCTCTGGAGGTGATTTATGGTGCAGCGAGTGGGCAGCAAACAAACTACTTGTTTATGACTCGTTAAAGAAATCACTTACACAAAGACGTTACAAAGGCTGCCAAAATCAGCGGCAATAAAGAGGCAAATCAGATTGGACTGTTGGAGTTTCACTGGGCTCATCACCGCTGCTGTAATGAGTTTGATAATGGGATTTGAGAGTAGCTCTGGTTAGTGATCCCCCTCAGATCCATCAATGTTTTTACACTTTAGGCTCGAGATGCTCTTCTCCAGAGAGACTTAATGAGTGCAGCAGCAGAAAAACCAACATTAGACTCAACCATTAGAAGGAAATCAAAGGTCAGAGGTCGCAGTGGCCATATTAGTACGCTCCAGAAGAAGGTGCATTATAAAGCCATCTGAAAGGACTGCAGCATTAAAACCACATGAAGCTGGAAACTGCTGTTGTAATCGTTTGCACTGTCAGACAGAATGAGACCCAAAGGTTGGACGGAGACTCGTCAAAGATCGCTTTTGTGTTTTTATCATTTCTCTGACATTTCTCAGACTCAACCTGTAACAGATTATACACAACTTGAGACCCACAGAGTCTGAAAATACGACAACGTCTTCAGTCGTACCTCCATGCAGCAGTCTCCGATGATCTCGGGCACGATGCCGTAGAAGGCCAGCTCCTCGTCGAAGGCCTGGACGCACTCGTGCCGTGGATAATGGAGCTTCCCGGTGCGGTAAAAGTTCAGAATGTGTCGGAACATCTCGGGGTCTCTGTCGAAGAAATACTCCTGCGTGTCTTCGTTGTAGAAAAACTCTTTCTCCGAAGAGCCCAGCAGCGTTTCGGGGTAACGGTCGAGAGTGTTCTTCCACGTCTGGAGAAAGAAAATATTAATTAATATAAATAAATGACAAAGAACTACTGTCACATGACTCATCAATACCAGTCAAAAGTCTGGACACACCTTCTCATTCAGTGGCTTTTTTATGTCTTCATTATTAATCTACAATGCGTAAAATAATTACTATAAATAAAAAACAATGAATGAGGAGGTGTGTCCAAACTTTTTGACTGGTACTGTATATCAGCACCGGTGAATGAACCAAAAACTCCCATGAATCGAAGCTCATCAGTGACCTGAAACTCTCCTGAAGGTTTATTAATAATCCAGAAACCGACATGATTTGAGGCTCGTCAGCGACCCGCAACTCTTCTCTTCAACAAGCCAAAACCTGCATGAATCGAGGCTCATTGACAACCTGAAACTCAAATAATTCCATGCTAGCCGATTAAAACACACACAAATCGAAGACCCAAAATTCAATTGAATCCCGAAAGTCATACGACCCAAGGTGTGCATGGTGGAGAAACTGCCTGGGCAGGGATGACTCAAGGTGTGAATTTTTAGCTGTAGCCTCCATCTCTACAGAGTCGTCTATTTGCATGAATTTGCAAGAAATCGTGTATTTAGCAGGGCCGGTCCGAATAGCAATATCTGAGCTCCGGATATTCAGATCCAATAATCACAGAATATTCGAATATTCGGTTCGTGACGGGATGTCAGCCGGGGGGGTGGGGGGATGAGACATCAGAGCGTGACACTGGAGTTGGAAGGTCCGCGTACTACAACTACGGCAGCGTTCTAGAGCCTCGGCGACGCTCGGCAGCGCTCGGCGACGCTCGGCAGCGCTCAGCGACGCTCAGCAGCGCTCGGCAGCGCTCGGCAGTGCTCAGCGGCGTACTACAGCCTCAGCAACACTCTGCAGCATTCGACGACACTTGGCGGCGCGCACGACTATTCAAATATCAAAATTATTATCCGAATACCACCAAAACGAACGAATATTCGGATATTTGAATATTCGGGAACAGCCCTGGTATTTAGGTGGCATTTTTGCAAAGTTTCATTTCCATAAGTCAGCAGGAAACATTAAGACTTCCAGCCAACTTGTGTAGTTAATCAGCGTGGTAGCTAGCAGCATAGACATATATATGTAGACGCCGCGTTGACTGCTGCTGCCGATTGGAGCCGACGTGCCTACGCGGCGGCCATCTTGGTACAGTGCCACTCGCCACTACAGTGCATTACGTCTATAGAGGAATGACATGTCTGCACTATAAAAGTGATCATAAATCCATCAGTTGTCAACATATATTGTTTGTTACAAACGTCAGACATGGAGGACGGACAGGCAGACATAAATAGAACAAAAGTATCCAAGCATCCTGTGTCAAAGCTACATGTGTGACATTTTTAACAAACCAAACTGTTTGGAAATCGGTCGAAAATTCAGTGAATAATTCTACTTTAAGATTGTGGAGTACCTCTTACCTCCATAGACTTACATTCACTCCCGCTTCTGCTAGCCCTGTACCAAGATGGCGGAGCTTTAGGCACGTCCCTCCACAGTCAATAAGGCATCTACGTATATATGTCTATGGCTAGCAGGACCCACTGTTTCTAAATACAGCCTGACTGAACTCTGACATTAAACCTGCCAAACAGGAAGGTTGTCAGGCAGCTAAGAAGGTCTGGACTCAGCAAACGTTCCTCGTCAGCTGTTTTTTCCAGGTTTTTTAGCGTCACGTGGCATCAAAAAGCAGAAAACCGTCTAAAAATAACAAAGAGGCGACGTCCACGTATCAGAAACACTGAGCTGCTGGATGGAAGCAGTGGACTGTCAGTAACTGATGGCAGCAGTACTGCAGCAAATATTTTATGCCCGTGAGTTATCGGTTGTCGTTTCACATTAAAGCAAAGCATTACTTCTGTTTTTTTTTACTGCAACGTCAAGCTGCTGCATTTTGTTTTTAAAAATCAGGACAAAGTCTGAGCCTTGACGGGAACTTTGTTCTTGTTCAGCAGAAACTACCTTTGTGCTCCTGGATCGCCTGAAAGCAACCAAAACCTGCTTCTGTTGTGCAGTGATTTTATTGTCGTTTCTGCCCAAATGCACATCAATGCGCTGATTAAACATCCGGGATTTACAGGTTAAAACAAGGAGTCGAGCGAGTTACCGCAGCACGCCTCTCTGCAAGGAGTTGTGGAAGTGACGACGCTGTTAGGTTTAATCCTGATGAGTTTATACCAACTTCCATTCAAAAATTAACTTTCAGAGTCAACCTGAAAGTGAAACGTGACAAAGAGAAAATCAGAAGTTGATCTTTGTAGAAGCTGTTGGATAATCTACTGAATCACGGACATAATACTTCACCGTTTCCTAGATGCAATGCAACTTTTTACACAAAAAAACTGACTGAAAGCTCAAAAACGTGGGTACTTCTATGAGAACCGAGTGGATTCTAGGTTCTGACTCAATCCAGGAACGCCACAGGAAACTCATCAGTGTTTTTTTTTCCATCGGTGCACTTCTTTTAACACTCTGAGTTGAAAGATTAAAGGAAATGTGAACAGTTCAACATCAATGAATGCTATTAGAGGATCTCTGGAGTGAAACAGCTCGACAAATACGGCACCAAGCAGACGTTCTCCACATCAAAGACCCACAGCGGGGGGGTTAATGTAAATTTAAAGACCTACATTTCACCCTTCTCCTCTCATAATGAAGAGAACAATCATCAAGATTAAATTTCAGAGCTTGATAATGAAGCTGGAGTTTTCTACCGCTGGACTGATAACGTACACGTGCCGACGAGAGGTATTTATCTCAAGAAGACACTGAAGAATCTGACGGCAGACATGAACATGAACACGAACGCTGCATGAATGGATTTGTCAGGAAGCAGCTCGGCATCCAGAGGAGTTACGCTCATGTTGGACAAAGCTGTCAGTAGGGATGGGAATTGATAAGATCTTTATGAATCTGATTCCATTTTCGATTCTGCTCAACGATTCTGTTCTTTATCAGTTCTCTTATCAACTGTTAGTCAGTTAGTTAGCTGCAGTATTAACAGCAGAGGATGTGCTAACGTTGCTGCTGCTACTGGGTTGAGATTCACTCCAGAGCGGATCGAAAACACGACATATTGGTAGTATTTCCTCCCTTTGATGAAACATCCACTTTGTTGTCATCCTTTCTCGTGAAATGTAACCAAACTTTCAAGCGTTTGTGCCACTTGGGCGCACTGGTAAATGACATCACCATGCATGTTGCGTAGCTTGCGTAAGCTACGTAACATGCATGGACAAGTCGCCAGTCTATCACAGGGCTACACATAGAGACAGACAACCAAGCACACTCTCATTCACACTTACGTACAATTTGGAATCATCAGTTAACCTCAGCTTAATGGACTTTTTCCATCATTTCTGAACCTCATAACGTCCTCAGTACAGCAGACGGACGCATGACATTTGAAGACATTTGAGCTCTGTTAAAAACTGCAACCAAATTAACTTTGACTCAGACTGCAGCCTGCGTTGCAGCTCACCACTTATCAGGTACTTACAATGCAGTCCTGAGTGGCCAGTTCACCACCATTAACACCTTCAGTCATCCCTCCGTAGGCAGTTTCACCACTGTCAATACCTTGCATCACTCCTCACCAGGCAGTTTCATCACCATTAGCACCTTGAGCTTTCCCTGCCCAGTTTCACAATTATCAACGCCTTGTGCCGCCCCTCCCCAGGCAGTTTAATCACCGTTAACACTCTGACCCACCCCTCCCCAGGCAGTTTAATCACCGTTAACACTTTGACCCACCCCTCCCCAGGCAGTTTAAACACCATTACCACTCTGACCCACCCCTCCCCAGTCAGTTTAATTACCATTAACACTCTGACTCACCCCTCCCCAGGCAGTTTAATCACCGTTAACACTCTGGCCCACCCCTCCCCAGGCAGGTTAATCACCATTAACACTCTGGCCCACCCCTCCCCAGGCAGTTTAATCACCATTAACACTCTGACCCACCCATCCCCAGGCAGTTTAATCAACATTACCACTTTGACACACCCCTTCCCAAGGCAGGTTAATCACCGTTAACACTCTGACCCACCCCTCCCCAGGAAGCTTAACCCTCCTATTATCTTTGGGGTCAATTTGACCCCAGTCAATGTTTATCATTCAAAAAAATAATAGTTAACATATTTTGTTTTGCTTCATATTTCATGACTTTTCCTAATTTGATGGGTACAGCTGATTAAGCATAAAATTTTCATGATGATATTTTTTCCGTGCGCTGAACACATTTTGCACGCATAGGTGATCCTCTGGGGTCAATTTGACCCCAAGCTGTTTTAGCTGTGTAAAACTTGTCTGTCTGTGTGTGACCCATGTGTGGCCTAACATCCCCAAGCCTGCAGGTGCAGAGATGATACTTTTGAGTTGATACATGACATGGGGGAGGGGAAACAATATTCTTATGAGAACTTTCCTGCACCATGGACATGAATGTGTGTGTATGTGTGACCTACTACTCACACCTGCCGAGGAAGAACTGATATTTCCTGCGCTGTGGAGGGTGGGCTATTCCCACAGGGACATTGGTAGTTCATGCAAAATAAGGGAGGAGCAAACATATAAAAGCTTTCAAGGCAGCTCTCTATCCAAATTATTCCTCATTGTGTGTTGAGTGTTGACCCTGCTGTTGTCACTCAACCACCAGCAGACACGATTCCTTCCAAAAATGGAAAGATAATACAGTCCCTTTCCCCACTTCAACAGCAGGGTAGACTTAGTGCTGCTAGTATTATCAGAATGATTCTAGGTCCCACCAGATATGCAGTCAGCCATGTTGAAGACATCAAGTCATCATTTGAGCTCTTCATAATACCATTGATTGAAAATATTGTTCTTGGGATGACAAATTTAGAGGGGAAGCGTGTGCATGGGAACAGTTGGAAAGACTTGGATGTACTTGACTTGGAAGCCTACATTGGCTTGCTCATTTTGACAGGAGTTTACAAATCAAAAGGTGAAGCAACAGCAAGCCTTTGGAACGCTGAGACTGGAAGGGCAATATTTATAAGGGGGGGGGGGTGTCTGTAAGAGTTTGTAAGAGTCTTACAGACTCTTCATTCTGTAAGAGTCATGAATGTGCACCCCAAATTAGAAAAGATTTGGATGAAAGATTTTCAGGATACACTAACTCTAAAACTGAAAGTTTGACCTGATGGTGGCGCTGCAGGGAAGGTCATATCATCACCAAAACCAATAGGGTTCATACTCTTGTGGTCATTAATGATGTCAGTAAATTTGAGAAAATTTGGATGAAAACTTTTCAAGATAAAATAATTCTAATACAAAAGTTGAAACAACCTCCACCTGATGGTGGCGCTACAGGGCAGGTTAAAGTTTCATTATCAAGGGGTTATTTATGTATTCAACAAATAAACGAAGTGCCCGGCACAAAAATTTGGTCAACAATTTTCTGTAAATCATTTTCTGGGGGTAATTATACCTTGGGGTCAAATTGACCCCAAGGGTAAAATGTGTGACTAATATTTGAGGATAATAGGAGGGTTAATCACCATTAACACTCTGACCCACCCCTCCCCAGGCAGTTTAATCAACATTACCACTTTGACACACCCCTCCCCAGGCAGTTAAATCACCATTACCACTCTGACACACCCCTCCCCAGGCAGTTAAATCACCATTAACACTCTGACCCACCCCTCCCCAGGCAGTTTAATCACCATTAACACTCTGACCCACCCCTCCCCAGGCAGTTTAATCACCATTAACACTCTGACCCACCCCTCCCCAGGCAGTTTAATCACCATTAACATTTTGACCCACCCCTTCCCAAGGCAGGTTAATCACCGTTAACACTCTGACCCACCCCTCCCCAGGAAGCTTAATCACCATTAACACTCTGACCCACCCCTCCCCAGGCAGTTTAATCAACATTACCACTTTGACACACCCCTCCCAAGGCAGTTTAATCACCATTAACACTTTAACACACCACTCCCCAGGCAGTTTAATCACAATTAAAACTCTGACCCACTCCCCAGGCAGTTTTGAAAATTTGTAACTAGTAGCCACGCCCACATTTACCCAGTGTTTGGAGCATGCTCAGTGGACCCACCTGAAACCTGACCCCGCTGACGTTGACGTACAGGATCTCGTCTGATCTGGATGAGTTGTCCACCGGAGGCTTGGGCATGGTCTTCTTGGCCAGCGGCAGCCATCCCACCGCCGCCGCCCGCGCAAACGGCAGCCACGTCGCCACGCCGGCCGCCATCTTGCATCAGAGCCTGCAGGGAGCCTGAGAGTCGTGTCCTCGGACGGCGGAGATGAGGGCGGTGGAGGTAACGAATCGCAGGTGAGCGTCTCGGTTAAAGGTCTGACTGGGAGGTGAGGCGGGCGGACATGTTGGTGGGGGGAGGAGGGAAGATGGCAGTTAGGTGTCAAGCCATGAAAGAAACGCCGGCGAGGAACAGGAAGGCATCGGACGGGTATGTGGCCCGTCTTTTATTTTGAAGATCCCGGTTCTTTATGCAATTAAAGTTCCTGTGAGTTGCAACCGGGGGCCAAAACGCCCGGAAAACCTCCTGAACGTTGAGAATCGGCCGGTAAATTCCCTTTTTCTGTCCACTTGTCACTCCGTTCCCCTAAACAGCAGGACGTTCCACTTCAGGACGTGGACTCTCCTGACAGAACAACATAATTTCTTTAAATCCCGGCAGCCTCGGAGCAGCACAACATGCGTAAAATAATAATAAAGTGGTTCCTGGATATTGCCGGGACAGATTTATTGCTGCGGGGATTTCCTACAGAAGCACAAATCCAGGACGGAAAGCGTTAAAACATTTGTGTCTGGCCTCCTCCCTCCTCTCGCTCTGTCTGAGTTGAGCTCTCTCGCCCGCTGAAGACAGATTTGTTGCAGCGCCGCAGCCTTTCAAATTCTTATTAAATTGTGATGATGGTCCCTGAAGTTGCAAGATAGACAGAATCGCCTGCCTCCCTCTAAGTGTTTCTCAGCTGTGGAGATTATGGATCTGCAGCTTCCTCTCTTTGTGCCTCTGCTTGCTGTTTTGCCCTCCCTAATTTTCCCTTTATCTGTCTCTGTGTTTTACTGCCTCCTTCACGGGAGTCGGCGGGGCATTAGTGGCAGTTGTTGCTTTCGGAGAGCGAGGAAGGCAGCTTCAGGCGGTCCTCGCTGCATGTCCATGTATGGCCGTCCTGTCAGAAAACACACAAACAGAAAAGAGACCGAAAGTGAGGACAAAGTGGAGTGAAGAAGGAGGGAGAGGAGGAGGAGGAGGAGGAGGTGGCGGGAAAACTGGAGGTTAAAAGGGAAACGAGAGCTGTGAAAGGAAGGAATGATGAAGAACAGAAGAAGAAATATAAGTAAAGGGAGGCAGGATGAGTAGAAGAAGAGGAGAGGGGGGAATAAAACAGCAGCTGAAAATCGCTTAAATGATTCCAAAGTGCATCGTCTCACGGTAATCAGATTACTACTGTCAGATTAAAAACTACCAGTTTAGAGTTCTGGTCCTAAAATTCAGGCTCCACACATTGTTTTGTTCAGCTGCTTTAAAAGAAACAAACAAAGGCGTTCTACTCAGTCATTTTAGGAAACACTGACGTAGTTTTTGGACAAGTTTTCGACCTCCGTGCTTCACTGTCAGGACTATGCCTTCACTGTGGTGGTCCTGGAAACATGCTGGACTCCATCTGAGCCCAACTCATCCGACCAAAGAAAGTTCTCCAACATTCATCAGGATTCTTTTCATGTTCTTCAGCAAACTTTCATCTGGAAGTTTTGCTCTGAGCAGCAACAAGGTTTTTTTCTTGTCTGCCATGCATAGAGGTTGATGATCTGAAGCAGTGGTTCTCAACTGGTGGATCGGGACCCAAAAGTGGGTCGTGAAGCCATTTTTAGAGGGTCGCAGAAGCAAAAAGTAGTGGTATAAAGTCTTTTATTTTAAAGGACGTGTTTCTTACGACACAGTTTGCTTTCAATAGCAGGATATTTAGTGGTGGTGACACCAGTAGTTGCCCACTATTAACCTCTAGATTTGGTTCTGCCAGCTTTATGGGTTAATTTAAACTAAAATGTGCCAAAAATGAACCAAAATATGCTCAGAATCTGTCAAAATGGGGCAAAATATGCCCCAAACTTGGCAAAAGCATCCAAATATACCAAAATGAGCAAGAAAATAAGCCAATTTTTTCCCAAGCTGTATCAAAATATGTTGAGACTACATCCAAATAAACATTAATTTGTTAACAGGAACAGCAAACTTCAAAAAGTAGGGTCGCGACTGTTATTAATAGAAACATAGTGGGTCCTGAGGTTGGACCATTTGGGAAACACTGATCTAAAGTGTCTGAGCTTCACAGAAACCCTAATTTCTATTGATAACCCCTGAACCAAGTCTGAAGCAGCTGCCGTCTGTTTTTCACAGCTGGATTGTGAAAGTACACTGCAAAAACTCAACATCTTACCAAGTTTATACGTCTTATTTTTAGTCAAATTGTCTAAACCCACTTGATTTAAGATAAATTAACTTTACAGGCAACATTTCAGCAACATGGAGGGACGTGTTTTAAGACAACGCATCTTAAATATCTTGTTAAGTCAAACAATCTTGAAATTATCTTGTTTTGAGTTGGATTTTACAAGGAACAAGGTTAATTTCACATTTCATACATGTTTCAAGCTGAGCTGTTGTTTGTATGAGATAAATAATCTGGATTTAAGAAATAAAGTAAATACATTTTATTGGAAAATCACCAATTCAGATCAGAAAACAGCTGCATGTGTAAAATGTGTAAAAAAAACCAAAGCAAATGTCTGCTTTTGAGTTGAAACACCTCCTTTTGGGCGTAGCTGGCTTCACCTAAAACACAACACCTTCAAATGCTGTCAAACACCACTAAATATTAGGATTTCTAGCCAACTGTGAGAAGACATTATATCTCAGAATGCTTCAATTAATCTGTGTGATCTTATTTCAAGTACAAGATGGTCTTAAATCTAGAGAAGAGCCACGATAATACAACTAAAATAAGTTGAACACATCTCAAATTAAGAAGCTGACATTAAACTAATTCTTTACCATGTCTGGTTTATTCTAAGACACCTCAGCTTGACAATGCTGCTAAAATATAGCTTAAAATAAGTTTTCCCTGCTAATTTTAAGACCTCAATATTGTAAATATCATGTCTTATTTCAAGAAATCTGACCAAGCAAATGTTCACTTGTTCTATTGGCAGATTTTTTACTTATTTCAAGGTAAAAGTGCCTTGAAATAAGTTTTTTTTCTTGTTTTGGGAGGGGCATTTTCTCCAGTGTCGTTCACTGACCGTGGAGTTGTTTTAGAAAGACTGCAGCCATGATTAGTGGTACTACGGCTCCTTCTATACCTCCTGATTACTGCTGACACTGAGGTTCACTGGTTTTTAGTTGCTCACTGATCTTCCTGGATCCTTTTCCATCTTCATCAAGTCTCACAGTCAGATTCTTCACTTCTTCTGTTCAGATCTTTCCCATGTGGAGCCATGATGCAGACATAGACACAGTCCATAGGTCCAAAACTGAGAAAGTTCTGCTGTTCAGCTCATTTCAGAACCATGTTAATGCAGTTAGACTGATTGGAAATCACAGGTGGACTCAGTCTAGTTTCGCTGGATTCACTTTCATTCACTGAGTTTCTATTTTAGAGCCTTTGGGATTCATTTTTGTTGTTTTTGTTCATCAAAGGAAATACTCAGCTTTTAGAAGTAATCTGATTACTGTGAGGTGACACAGTTTAGACTCAACTGACATCTGAACTATATTGTCAGGGTTGTACTCAATGCTGTCATGTACTGTTTTCTATCTCAATGGAACCTAATAGTGCAAATTAAACTAAAAGCTAAGTTAGAAAGCTTTTATTTTATGAGTGTATTAATATTTTTTTATGTATGATGTATAAACAAGTTTTTATTGATTATATTAATGATTTATTCACACATGTGGGCGCAATTAGATGCTGCAACACCGGTCGACAATTAAATTCAGATATAATGTTAATCTTTGCCGCAGTAATGTTATCTGAATCCATTAAACAGGCGTCAGACACATGTGGAATTAAAAGCTTACAGTCTATACGTCATGTCTGGAGCTGATCGATCCTCTCCTCCCCCGACAGACTGAAGTTCATGTGTTTAAGATGAAGATATAAAGCTGCAGGTTATTAAAGATGGTTTTATGATGAGACGGGCAGCGGAGGGAAAACACATCTCTTTATTTCTCCCACTGCGTTCTTCATTCAATAAAGCAGCCACAATAAAGTTTCCCCTCAAACTGCTCGCTGTCAGATGAAAAGTTATTGTCGCGGGTTTATTGCATAAAGTCCACAGCGGGAGCAATAAAAGTTTTCCTTCCTTGGTTTGGTTTGAATCACAGCGACTCCGCCGGGAGGTTTAACCTTTTCAGCTCTGAGCAACCGACAGATCGAAGTTTAGATGAAGCTCGACCAAGTTTTAGTCGACGTCTAAAAAGATCAACCTTCACAAAGTCACACAGCGAGTCCTGATCTCAAACATACACGTCCAAGAAGGAAGATCTTTAACAGTCTCAAAGACATAATCTAAAATAATATATAGACAAACTATCCATCCATCCATCCATCCATTATCTGTACACCACTTAATCCTCTGTAGGGTCATGGGGGGGCTGGAGCATATCCCAGCCAACTCAGGGTGAAGGCAGGGGACACCCTAGACCAGTGGTTCTCAACTGGTCCAGCCTCAGGACCCACTATGTCTCTATTAATGACGGTCGTGACCCAAATTTTTGGAGTTTGCTGTTCCTGTTAACAAATTAAGGTTTATTTGGGTTTAGTCTCAACGCATTTTGATGCAACTTAGGAAAATTTTGGCTTATTTATTTGCTCATTTTGGTATATTTGGATGTTTTGCCAAGTTTTTGGGCATATTTTGGCCCATTTTGACAGATTCTGAGCATATTTTGGTTCATTTTTGGCACATGTTAGCTTAAATTAACCCATTATGCTGGCAGAACCAAATCTAGAGGTTAATAGTGGGCTGCTACTGGTGTCACCACCACTAAATATCCTGCTATTGAAAGCAAACTGTGTCAAAAGAAACACGTCCTTCAAAATAAAAGACTTTATCCCGGTACTTTTTTGAGGAGGGGGGCATGCTTCTGCGACCCTCTAAAAATGGCTTCGCGACCCACTTTTGGGTCCCCACCACCCTAGACAGGTCATCAGTCTATCACAGGGCTACATATAGAGACAGACAACCAAGCACACTTTCATTCACACCTATGGACAGTTTAGAATTACCAGTTAACCTCAGCATGTTTTTGGACTGTGGGAGGAAGCCGGAGGACCTGGTGAAAACCCACACTGCACAGGGAGAACATGGAAACTCCACACAGAAAGATCCCAGGCATCCTAACCAGGACGCGAACCGGTGATCTTCTAGCTGTGAGGCGACGCTGCTAACCACCGAGCCACCATGCAGCCCTAGACAAACTAATGCAGTTAATTTTTTACATTTGTACTAATTAATTTGGACCTTCAGAGTTGAGTCTTAAAAGACCACCTTTACAAACCAACTCAGATTGTTCAAGTTTGAGAAAGATGCATACAAAAAGATCAACATTTAGGAACTGATGCAGTTCGTCCAAGTTTCATAGAGGTACGTCCAAAAAAATCTGTCTTAATAAACTCAATCCGCCTGTCCAAGGTTTAAAGACTAAAAGAAAAGCATCTGAAAACACTGATCTTTACAAATTAATACAGTTCACCCAGGTTCCAACAAGACACGTCTAAGGAAACTGACTTTTACGAAGTTATTCAGACTCAAAAAAGATCAATCTTTACAAACTCACGCAGCGAGACTCAAGAGAAACGTCCAAAAAGGTTGATCTTTACTAACTCATGCAGGTCATCCATGTTTCAAAGCTTCAGAGAGATCATCTAAAACAGTGGTTCTCAACTGGTGGGTCGGGACCCAAAAGTGGGTCGCGAAGCCATTTTTAGAGGGCCGCAGAAGCATGGCCCCCTCCCCAAGAAAGTAGTGGTATTAAGTCTTTTATTTTAAAGGACGCGTTTCTTATGACACAGTTTGCTTTCAATAGCAGGATATTTAGTGGTGGTGACACCAGTAGTTGCCCACGATTGACCTCTAGACCTGTCTCTGCCAGCTTATTGGAGAAATTTATGCTAAAATGTGCCAAAAATAAACAAAAATGTGTTGAGAATCTGTCAAAATGGGCCCAAAACTTGGCAAAAGTGTCCAAATATTCCAAAATGAGCACAATATACACCAAAATTTCCCCAAGTTGTATCAAAATGTGTTGAGACCACACCCAAAAAAAGCTTAATTAGTTAACAACAACAGCAAACTTCAACAATTTGGGTCACGACCGCTATTAATAGAGACATAGTGGGTCCTGAGGGGGGACCAGTTGAGAACCACTGATCTAAAACATAGACATGAACTCATGCAGTAAGTCCAAGTCCCATAGAGAAATGTCTACACAGTCTAAAACCCTCATCTTTTACCACTTCTCATGACACGATTGGTGCAGTTCCATTAAATTTGTTGGCTTTCTGGCACAGACTTGTTTCTTTATCCCAGTCCACACGTTCTTGATGTCGAGATTAAGTCACGACTTTGGGGAGACCGGTCTAAAACTTTAATTCTAGCCTGATCTATTTAATTTCTTTACTACTTTGATGTGTTTGCGGTCTTTGTCTTGTTGAAACACCCAACTGTGTCCAAGATCAACCTTCTGGCTGATGATTTTAGGTTTTCCCGAAGAATGTGGAGGTAATTCTCCTTCTTATTATTCCATTTACTTTGTGTAAGAGCAGCAAAACAGCCCCAAAGCATGATACTGCCACCACCATGCCAAACACCAGGATTGGTATTCTTGGGGTTAAAGGCTTCACTTTCTCTCTTCCAAACATGTTTCTGCTAATTGTGGCCAAAAAGCTCAGTTTTATGTTTCGTCTGATCCAAGTTAGTCCAGAAAGATTGATCTTTACGAACTCATACAGGTCATCCATGTTTCAAAGTTTCATAGAGATGCATGTAAAAACAAAGACAAACTCAAGAAGCGTGACACAGTCTCAAAGAGATACACCTGAAGATCTCAAGCAGTTCTTCCAACTTTCATAAAGTTACGTCCCAGAAGATCAGCCTTTACAAACTCTTACAGTGAGTCCCAATTTGAAAAATATATGTCTAGAAAGACTGATCTTCATTTGCTCATGCAGCTCGACAAGTTTCAAACAGACACGTCTAAATCAAATCAAATCGATGTCTCTCTGTTTCAAAGTAATCATCTGTTCAACTAAAATAAAACAGAAAATATCCTTCGAGGGAAACTGATTTTCATTTTCTATCAAAATAAGAACGAAATGTTGTTAATAATTTGGCAATTATGTATTTTTGGCCAAAACATCTGTCTCACTGATTGAGCCATTAAAAGCTCATTACAGCCAGACGTAGTTTCGTTCTCAGCAAATGAGAAACTGTATTTTAATGACAGAGCAGAGTCGTCCTTCGTTATAAATCCACTTTTTTTTTTTACGTGCAGGTGCTGGTTTTAAAGTGCAACTGCTTGGATCCGAGAGCCTGAATGTGATCCGAACCTGCAGCCACAACAGATCAATACGAGCCAATCAGAGCAGGACGCCGATCGCAGTTTGACAGGAAGCATGCGGGGGACTCAAACTGCGAACAACAAAAGACGCGACACGCAGGGAAAAGAAAAGTCTGCTCGTCAATAAGTGGCTTTAATCTCGTTGTTGTTCGATAAGTTTTCTGAAAAGAAGCCTTGTGACCTTTGTTTCTGCCCCGAGGTTTGTCTCGCAAACAGGTGGATTTTGATTTACAGTCAATAACGCGCAAAGCAAACTAAAAAAGAAGAATACAATTAAACAGCAGCCGAGACAGAGGCAGAGTTTTCATAAATACAATGATTGTATTTGTAACTCAACTATCGCGGGAGTTAGGTTCCAGATAGACGAAATCCGCCAAGTAGCGACCTCATATTTATTTTATTATTTATATACATTTCAAGGCTTTATAAACACTTCCTCTGCTTTTAAACCCTTCCTACACTCTTAAACCTTCCATCAAGAGGAGCTAAAAGTCGTCCCAAATGTCGCCTTTGTCCTAAATTAATCAAAATTTGTCCAAATTAACTGGAAATGTATCCAAAGTGACTGGAAACTTATCCAAAATGACTGATTTGTCATACTTGAAATACGTTCAAAACAAGTTGTTGTCTGAAATGGCTTGAAACTCACCAAAACTAGTTTAAAAATGGTCTAAAATGAGACCAGAATAGCTCAGAATTTGTCCAAAATGACTTAATATTGGTTCAAAATGGCTAATTTCTCCTAAATTACTGGACGTATGTTTAAAACAAGTTCAAAATTGTCCATAATGACTTGAACTTGTCCAAATCCGACCTGGACGGTGTGGGTCCTGACCTGAATCCAACACACCTTTGTGGTATTTAACAGGTAGAGCAGCAGAACCCGTCCAGCAGAGAGTAGCTGAATAAAACACACTGTGAAGAATATCTGAAGTACAGTTTGGAATCAATTGACATTTAAGTGATATCAATAATGTTATAGATCGTAGCAGCAGCAGCTCCTGTTGGGTTATGTGGCGTTAAATGACATTGTAATCAATGGGTTATGTCCACACTCAGTTTAAATACTGCTTCTGCTGTGATTTGTTTGTTTGTTTTGTCTTAATCTTGAAATTCTCCTTCATTTCACATATTTATCTCATAGGGATCATCCTCTGGAGAGCGTTTACAGCCGCAGTAAATATAAAAGAGTCTCACAGTGCAGCAGAATGTCTGAGCAGCAGCCTCATTGATTTAAAACCCCAAATGTGGAGGTTTAAAATGAAACATCAGAGTGAGACTGAGAGCTCCTGCTGAGATGATGGAAAACTCCATCCAGAAAACATCCGGCTGGAGGCTGCCTGCCTGTTTGTTTGTGTGTCTGTTTGTGTGCTACGTTGCGGTGGGCTGCATGTGCTTAGAGGTAACCGAGGCAGTGCAGCTGAACCGAAGCAGTCGGGCTGAAAGTTCATTCATAATTCATCTGCGGGCTCACTGGAGGTTTTACCGAAGCAGCGCAGGTACGCCAAGGTGAGAGTGTTTTCAGAGAGTGGACGGAGGTAAAAGCAGCAGCTCTGCCGCGGAAAGTCCTGCATCCAACATTTTATGCAAAAGCAAAAGTACAAGCCCGTGAATGAATAAGTAATATTAAATAAATCAATTTGCCTCAAGTGGCTTTACAGTCTGTGCAGCAGGTAGCGCCCCCTGGGTGAAATTCTGGTTTCCACTTTGAACCTCTTGTGTGATTTAGTTCTTTGGATGTCGTCTTGTCAGCCAGTAGTTTGGTTTATCCTCAGACATTCATGGTGCATCTATAAATTTCATCAACACCTTTTGAACTCATGCAGCTTCACATCATCACACTCCATCCTCCGTGCTTCACTGTCAGGACTATGCCTTCACTGTGGTGGTCCTGGAAACATGCTGGACTCCATCTGAGCCCAACTCATTGATCTTCATCTGACCAAAGACCTTATAAAACTTTCATCTGGAAGTTTTGTTCTGAGCAGCAACAAGGTTTAGTTCTTGTCGTCTGTCCATAGAGGTTGATGTTCTGAAGCAGTGGTTCTCAAGTGGTGGATCGGCACCCAAAAGTGGGTCGCGAAGCCATTTTTAGAGGGTCGCAGAAGCATGCCCCCCGTAAAAAGTAGTGGTATAAAGTCTTTTATTTTAAAGGACGTGTTTCTTATGACACAGTTTGCTTTCAGTAGCAGGATATTTAGTGGTGATGACACCAGTAGTTGCCCACTATTAACCTCTAGATTTGGCTCTGCCAGCATAATGGGTTAATTTAAGCTAAAATGTGCCAAAAATGAACCAAAATATGCTCCGAATCTGTCAAAATGGGCCAAAATATGCCCAAAACTTGGCAAAAGCATCCAAATATACCAAAATGAGCAAAAAAATAAACCAATTTTTTTCCAAGCTGTATCAAAATATGTTGAGACTACACTCAAATAAACCTTAATTTGTTAACAGGAACAGCAAACTTCAAAAAGTAGGGTCACGACTGTTATTAATAGAGACATAGTGGGTCCTGAAGCTGGACCAGTTGGGAAACACTGAGCTTCACAGAAACCCTAATTTCTATTGATAACTCCTGCACCAAGTCTGAAGCAGCTGCCGTCTGTTTTTCACAGCTAGATTGTGAAAGTACTTCACTCTCCGTGGAGTCGTTTTAGAAAGACGACCACTGCAGCCATGATTAGTGGTACTACGGCTCCTTCTATACCTCCTGATTACTGCTGACACTGAGGTTCACTGGTTTTTAGTTGCTCACTGATCTTCCTGGATCCTTTTCCATCTTCATCAAGTCTCACAGTCAGATTTTCCACTTCCTCTGTTCAGTTCTTTTCCACGTGGAGCCATGATGCAGACATAGACACAGTCCATAGATCTAAAAGTGAGAAAGTTCTTCTGTTCAGCTCATTTCAGAACCATGTTAATGCAGTTAGACTGACTGGAAATCACAGGTGGACTCAGTTTAGTTTCACTGATCACAGCTGGATTCACTTTGGTTCACCGAGTTTCTACTTTGGAGCCTGAATTTTAAGTGTAGTCTTTATAAAGTAAATATTTTCTGACCGTCACTCAGAGAAAATACTCTGCTGTAAATCTTAGAAGTAATCAGATTACTGTGAGGTGACACAGTAACTCTCTGAAGGTCAACACTCAGACATGCTGTCAGACTGCTCAAAGCTCCTCAGCAGATCCAGAGAACATAAAGCTTTCATAGGTTGGATAGTCCAGGACTCTGATAAGTAAACCGACTCCGATGTGTAAATTGAGCGGAGGTCACCTGAGCGTTACCTGTGCAGCCTGATGGATTGTAGATTTCCTGATAATCAGACTTTGTGATTGATTATTTGGACACTGAAGCTGACAGCAGTAATTGTTGGAAGAAACCTCGGTCTTAATGAGGCGGCCTGATTACATTAAGGATACAAATGAATTCCACCGCCGTGCCGTGAATGAGAGCTCGCCGGTTGGTCACATAAACAGCAGGGGGCGCTGATTCGTCAGTCAGTGCCGTTAAACTACCACAGAGCAATAAGTAATGTAAAACAGTCCAGTGAATTTATGGTCACGCATCGTTAAAAACTGAATTACTAGTTGTCAAAATACAGGAGCTGGAGGTTGAAACACACTTGAAGAATACAAGTCTTTTTAAAGCAATTTCCTGTTTTGTTAAATTATATGTAATATCTAGTAAAATCACAGAAAAAAGGTAATAATATAAAATTTAACCATAAAAATATCTGACCCAAACAGTAAATAGTGTTCACATCAAAAATCTGTACTTATAAAAATGGTAATTTGTTCTTTTAGAATGTTTGACTGTAAAATTACACTACTTTTACTGTATTTAAATATTATTTTATTAGTTATTCGCTCTTATTCGAAAGAAAAAATATTTAATTAAGGATTGAAAATGGTAAATCATCTTTTGTTTTGCGAAACTACAGATATTATTGAGTAAAATCACAGTTAAAAAAAAGCATTAATTTACACATTAACCATAAAAAAATGGACCAAAACTGATGAAAACACATCAAAAATCTGCAGTTTTATGAATGGTAATTTGATATTTTACAAACGTTGACCTCTACTGTATGTTTACCATATTTAACTCACTGAAAACTTTATTATTTTACAGATATTTGCTGTTATTTAAATAAAAAATGTCCTATTTTCCATTTTGCTAAATTACAAATTAATATCTAGTAAAGTAACAGGAAAAAAAACAATTAATTTACATGTTGACTGTTAAAAAAAAAAGACCAAAACTGTAAATAACGTCCAAATCTAAAATCTATATCCTGTAATTAATCTAATAATTAATTTGTGTTTTTACAGTTGACACATATTTGCTTTGACTGTCAGTTTCCAAAGTTTTTGATCGCTATGTTCTGACCCTCAAGCTGCAGGATTTTACGGACTTGTTTTTACAGTGTGTCCGTCCATCTGTCCGTCCGCAGGTTTCCAGTAAAGCTCTGTGGGAATCCCTGCTGACATCATGGTTTCTGAGTGGACATTACCCACGATGCTCTCTGGGATCAGCACCGGGCCTAATGGGTCGCTGCTGGTTTTATGGTTATTACTGAGTGAGGGCCGATCCTGAGTCAGTGGATTCTGCTCAGAGAAACACTCCGAGCCTCAGGGTGCTTTAAAACAGACCTCCTGCAACTCGATTAAACGTCAGATTCGCCGCATTTCGAGTTTCAGCGGAGAGTGTTGAGCCTTTAAAGCTTCAAACCAACCCGGACTGAGCTCTTTAAACCTGCCTGTTGTTGCGTTTGTCCTCAGAAACATCCACGGCGTTGGTTTCCTCTAAGAGTCGGATGCTGGTAATAAAACGCCGTCGGCCTCCTGCTGCTTCTAAATGTGGCTCCGCTGCTACAAACAGCACTTAAGGAACCACAGAGCAACAACTGGACATTTACCATCAGCGAGTTTCATCAGTTCTGAGCGAGCAGTTTGGATAAAATGCTGTTAAACAGGACCAGAGACACAGTCAGAAAACTCAAGCTACTGAAGATCATACAGAACATTTAGACGGTCTGAGAAAATGTTCAAATCCAGGAATAATCAGCAGCTTATTTATGGATTAAAGAAGCATATTTAACTGTCTGAAACACAAAACCCACCACAGAGGTGAAAAGGGCATTAGTTTCTGAAATAAACTACCAAAACGACTCCATTTGTGAGCCAGTAAAAGTTAAAAACAGAAAGATTTTCAACTTTCTGATGGTCTATGAACTAATAATGTGTAACAATGAGGTTCAGGAAAATAAACCAAACCTGAGCTTAAAGTCAGGACTTCATTCGACATCTCATTTACAAATTCTCTAAAAAATACCAGTCTGAAACTAGCACAAACCAAGTCCTAAACCAGTACAAAGCCAAGTCTGAAACCAGATCTAAATCATTCTAAAATCAGTCCAAAACAGATTTCAAAACCAGTGTAAAACCAAGTTTATAACCAGTACAAAACCAAGTCTGAAACCAGTCTAAAACCATCCTAAAATCAGTCCAAAACCAGTCTAAAACCATCCTAAAATCAGTCCAAAACCAGTCTAAAACCATTCTAAAATCAGTCCAAAACAGATTTCAAAGCCAGTCAAAAACCAAGTTTATAACCAGTACAAAACCAAGTCTGAAACCAAGTTTATAACCAGTACAAAACCAAGTCTGAAACCAGCCTGAAACCAGCTTAAAACCATCTTAAAATCAGTCCAAAACAGATTCCAAAACCAGTCTAAACCCAAGTCCAAAGCCAGTCAAAAACCACGTCTATAACCAGATCAAAACCAAGTACAAAACTGGTATAATATCCCAGTCCTAAACCAGTACAAAACCAAGTCTGAAACAAGCCTGAAACCAGCTTAAAACCATCCCAAAATCATTCCAAAACTGAGTCCAACACCACTCTAAAACCAAGTACAAAACCATTACAAGACCAAGCCCTAAACCAGCACAAGACCAAGTCCAAAACCGGTATAAATCCAAGTCTGAAAACAGATCTAAACCATCCTAAAACCATTCTAAAATCGAGTACAAAAGCAGTCTAAAACCAAGTCCAAGGCCAGTCCAAAACCAAGTCTATAACCAGTCCAAAACCAAGTCCAAACCAGTGTAAATCCAAGTCCTAAAACAGTACAAAACCAAGTCCAAACCAGTGTAAATCCAAGTCCAAACCAGTGTAAATCCAAGTCCAAACCAGTGTAAATCCAAGTCCAAACCAGTGTAAATCCAAGTCCAAACCAGTGTAAATCCAAGTCCTAAAACAGTATAAAACCAAGTCTGAAACTAGCCTGAGATGCCCAAAACCAAGTCAGAAACCAGCCTGAAACCAGCTTAAACCCATCCTAAAATCAGTCCAAAACCACTCTAAAACCAAGTCCAAAGCCAGTCCAAAACCAAGTCTGAAACCAGAACAGAAGCATCCTAAAAACAGTACAAAACCTATCACAAAACCAGTCTAAAATCAAGTCCAAGGCCAGTCCAAAACCAAGTCTAGAACTAGTACAAAACCAAGTCCAAGACCAGCATAAATCCCAGTCCTAAACCAGTACAAAACAAAGTCTGAAACTAGGCTGAGACCAGTCCAAAACCAAGTCTATAACCAGTGCAAAACCAATCACAAAACCAGCGTAAGTCCAAGTCCAAAACCAACCTAAAACCAAGTCCAAAACCAGTCCAAAAATACGTCTATAGCCAGTCCAAAACCAGTATAAATCCAAGTCTGAAACCAGACCAAAACGTATTTAAAACCATCCTGAAGCAAGTCCAAAATAATCCCAAATTCCAGTCTGAAACCAGCCTGAAACCAGATTAAAACCATCCTAAAATCAGTTCAAAACTGAGTCCAAAACCAGTGCAAAACCAGTTAAAAACCATCCTGAAGCAAGTCCAAAACCAAGTGCAAAACCAGCACAAAACCAAGGCTAAAACCAGCCTAAAACTAGTACAAAACTAAGTCAGAAATCAGTCTAAAACCAAGTCTAATTTCAAGTCCAAAACCGGCACAAAACCAAGTCCGAAACTGGTACAAAGCAAAGTCTGAAACCAGCCTGAAACCAGATCACAACCATCCTAAAATCAGTCCAAAATCAAGTCCAAAACCAGTTAAAAACCATCCTGAAGCAAGTCCAAAACCAAGTGCAAAACCAGCACAAAACCAGGGCTAAAACCAGCCTAAAACTAGTAACTAGTACAAAACTAAGTCAGAAATCAGTCTAAAACCAAGTCTAATTTCAAGTCCAAAACCGGTACAAAACCAAGTCCGAAACTGGTACAAAGCAAAGTCTGAAACCAGTCCAAACCAGCACAAAACCATCCTAAATCAGTATAAATCCAAGTCTAAAAATATAAATCCAAGTCTAAAAACAGAACAAAACCAAGCCCAAAACCAGTTTAAAACCAAGTCGAATTCAAAGTCCAGAACCAGTAAAAGCCAAGTCTGAACCAGTCCCGATCACAACCATCCTAAACTCAGTCCAAACCGAGTCTAAAACCAGTACAAAACCAAGTACCAAAGTGTAAAACTAGTACAAAGCCAGTCTAAAACTAACCTCAGACCAGTCTAAAACCAGTTTAAAACCATCCTGAAACCAGTCTAAAACCAGTCCCCAACAGTCCTTGAATGCACCATGTGAGCTCTGTGGCTCCATCAGTAAGATCAACCAAAACCAACCTTAAATCATAATATCTAATAAAATCTCTGTTTCTAAATTAAACTTCTGCCGATAAAATCAGCTGTTTAAAGGAAGCGTGCTTCCTGCAGACGTCCTGTTTACTTTGTTGACTGATCAATCAGTAATCAGAGGCATGTTCCATCGATCAGCGATCGGAGACATGTTGTCCTGTTATTGATCACGTGCAGCAGAGCAGCTCTTCACGTTTACTGAAACACACCAGGACGTGATGCATCAGCAGCGGATCAGGTTCTGCCGGGTTCCTCTTAAGAACGATCACCGTCGATACATCAGTCAATACTCTAAAATCAGCAGGAAACACTGGAGCTGTATCTGCTGTTTAATAATCAAGAATAAACTGAAGCTTGAAACTGAATTACTTGGTTTTAAAGTCCAAAATTTTTAAAAATATTTAACCCAGTTTAATTTTTGGACTGATGCTTTGGAGAGTTTTACAGTCTGTATGATCGACCTGCTGAGGTGACGGAGATTTTACAGTTTTATCAGCTCAGTTCTGCTCATCTGTCAGAGTTTAGATTTTTAATTCCAGTTTCTGTCTGAAGTTCAGCCTCGAGGTGATTTTAATAAAGATCGTATCACTGCCTTCAGCTGTTCACCGTCTGAGTCTTTATTGTGTTAAATAAAATGACAAAAGAAAAATAAACACCCAGAAAAACAAACCGGTGAGGGACTCAGCCAATCAGGACAGCCGATATATTCGACCAATCACAGGGCCCCTCTGAGGACCAGTCTAATGTCCTCACAAGGTCTAAAACTCACCCTGGTCCTACAGACGGTCCTACAAAAACTACAAAAACACACAAGAGACAGTATCAGATAAATGTAAAACCAGTAGAGGAGCTCAGACTTCAGCCTCTAGCCTCATATATTATCATAAACAGAAATAAAACTCAAGGAATTATTTTTTGGTGGAAAAAATCTGATGAAAAGTGATAATTTTACAGGAATATGTTGTTCGTAAAGTTGTAATTTAACAAGTCAGCAGTAAATTTTACATTAAAAATCAAATACTTTGCGATAAAACTGTGATTTTACAGGACTTGTTTTATTAAATGATATATTTTTTGTTTTTTTATCAAAGTAGATTTATGAATCACTACATAGTTTCTGAGAAAAAGTTGAAAATAAAGTGCTGATTTTGCCAGAAAATATATCAGATCAATATTAAATATGAAAATATGGGCATCAGTTTATTAGGAAATCAATGATTCATAGAATGAAATTTAAAATACTACAAGGAAAATGTTAATGTCGATAAAACACTAGTTTTAAAAGAAAAAGGCGAGTAAATTTGTAATTGTATGACAAAAAGCCAATGACAATAACTTTGTGTTATTAAGAAATATTAAATATTAATGCAGTCATTTTTTATGAACTAAGTTTTTAATTTCAACAGGACAGCAGTCATTTTTACATTAATTTTTTTAGATTAATGCACTTAGAGTAAATTTTAATAACAAAAAATGATTTACTGGGAAAACACTTTAATTAAAATAAATACATAAGATACACCCTTTAAAATAAATGTCATGTAAAAACTGCTGTAATCTTTAAATTAAAAACTTTATTTTCAGAAAAAATTAATTGTAGTTTCAGACATTAATATGAGAATAGGGTCGTGATTGTAAAAGAATAAAGTCATTTCAGGTCAATACTGTCAAAATAAATGTAAAAATAAGGAAGTCATTTTTTATTTGAAAATAAAGCGATTATTAAGTTAAAAAAAATTGCAGTCTTCCATGATATTGCAACTAGACTGGCATTATAAAGTATATATATATTTACATCAAAAAGTAATTTTGTAAGTTTTCATTTTATATTTTTACAAGAAAAAGGTTCACATGGGGATAAAATGATAAAATACTTTAACTTTAACATTAGTATCGCACAAAAATAGTCATGATTTAATTAAAATGTTAAATGAAAAAAGGTCAGTGACAACAGTTTTACAGGAAAAATATGTTTTTCAATACTGAATAAAATCAACACTATGTAAAGTAGTGATTTTAATATTATTATTACATTATTAATTATACAACTAAGGTCAATAGTTTCACATAATATACGTCATAACTGTGA
This sequence comes from Dascyllus trimaculatus, assembly GCA_024666655.1. NCBI lineage: Eukaryota > Metazoa > Chordata > Actinopteri > Pomacentridae > Dascyllus > Dascyllus trimaculatus. The sequence goes on from CM045452.1 coordinate 30,755,850, forward strand.
GAGAAAAAGCTTGTTAAGGATTTACAAGGATTTATCGTATAAAAGAATCAGCATGTCAGGCTTTAATTTTATCTAAAGTGAAATCTAAATCCTCTGAATGCAGCTTCTTCTATGTAAATATTTGTTATTTTATTATTATCATTTATTTCTGGTCCTCCTCCATGACAGTAAACTGAATATCTTTGGACGAAACGAGACGTTTGAGGAAACACGGATCCACATTTCTCACCAGACAGCTGATCGATCAGAGGAAATAATCCACTGATTAATAAAAAATAAAAATTACCGTCAGTCGCAGCCACAAACTAAAGCATTCAGCTGTCTCGGTAAAAAATAAACTTGGACTCAGTGTGACACAAACACTCACTCAGGCACAAAATATGGATCCATCCATCGCTAAAAATAGTCCCATAAACTGCTGCATTTCCTCCTGTTTAAAGAATATCTGACACAGCAGAGCTTCAATAACTGATCACATAATTAATTCAATTATTCACCAACTACTTTGACAATCAATTAATGGGTGTGAATATTCTTCAAATTAAAGCCTGTCTAAATTCTTCTTTCTTTCCTCCTCTATGACAGGAAACTGAATATGTTCGAACAAATAAAACAGAATCTGCCTTTTCTATGATTTTCTGACATTTTAGAGACAGAAGTGTGAAGAGAAATGAAAATAACTGCTGTAAACTGTTTAACGCAGCTGCTGAGCCTTTAGTAAGAAATGAAACTTGGACTCACATATGTCATCGTGCCGCTACAAATACTCACTGAGCACCAAATATAGTAAATACGGATTCATCCGCCGCTGAAAATAATCCCAAACTAACGCACCAGTCCCTCCAGTTTGATCAAAAATGACTGAGAGCAGCAGTTTTAGTACATTAAAGAGCCTTTTCAAGACAGAAAGTGTTAAAATGGTCACACGAATGCGAACATGCAGCACTTCGCACCACTTAGACCCACAATCTGAACTTTAAAACGTGTTAAATCCTGTGCAGGCGCAGGAGGGTTGTGAATATTAATTAGCTGCGTGCACATGTGTGTTCATGCGTGCGAGGAAACGTGTGCAGGTGCGTGTGCGCTAACCGCTGCTAATAGCAAACACACAGAAGTTCATCACTAATTCATACAGCTGGATTACGTCAACCTGAACACACACACAGACACACAACATGCACACACACACACACACGGACACACACTAACCTGCAGACTTTACTTTGCTCCCCTGCTGCTCCTGCCCTCGTCCTGCTCTGAGCCGCCCTGAAGTTTCTACTCTGGTTCTATTTTCCTCCAAACTCTCGTCCCGCTCTCGCCTTTTCTATTCTGGAATCTGGAGCAGTTTTCATCCTACTTACCGCTGCTGAGGGCTGAGGATGAGGAGGATGAAGGTGAGGAGGAGGAGGAGGAAGAGGAGGAGGAGGAGGAGGATGAGGCAGGTTGTCCAGGTGAAAAACGGGACGCGGCAGGAACAACAATAAAACAGAAGAAGAAGAAGAGGATGAGGAGGAGGAGGAGGAGGATGTTTTACTGTCTCTGATCTGAGCTGCTCTGCTGCCGCGGCAACAACCTCATCTGCTGTCAGCCTCCCTCTCCGTAGATCTCTATGGTTCTCTATGGTTCTCTCTCCTTCACTGGTTCTCTATGTCTCTCTACCTCCCTCTCTCTCTCTCTGGAGCTCCGCCTCCTCCCATTGGCTCGCTCGACCCTCCCTCCATCTCCCTCCTCTTCTCTCTCTCTCTCTCTCTCTGTTCATTTCCTCTTCTTCTCTTCTTTTCTCTGCACACAGGGAAAAAGATTCACTGTCAGAAATTTAAAATAAACATTACGTATAAATTCATCTTTTAGCTCAACAGATGATCAAACACACGAAAAAGTAGTGAATCAGAAAAGTTGGAAGGTTACAACTTGGTTTAGATATTAATATTAATATTCTCTGTACTGATGATAGTTTTTATCAAACTGTAACTTGGTTTATATTCTAGTAAAATCATCACTGTGGTTTCCTTTAAACTTCTTTCCTCAAAACTATACTACGAGACAGTACGGCACAGGATAGTACCAAAGAGTCCAGTACACTGAGGTACAGTATAGAAAAGCACAGTATAGTTCAGTACAGAACACTAAAGTACAGTACTTTATACTGCAGTACAGTAAAGCAGTTCACTACAGTATACTACAGCACAGCACAGTATACTATAATATAGTATAGTATAGTATAATACAATACAGCACTGCATACTACAGTACAGTACAGTATGGCATACATCAGTACAGTAATGCATAGTACTGTATAATACAGTACTGCATTGTATATGACAGTATAGTATAGTATAGTATAGTATAGTATAGTATAGTATAGTATAGTACAGTATGGTAAAGTACAGTATAGTAAAGTACTATATATGACAGTACAGTATAGTACAGTCTAGTACAGTAAAAGGTTGCATATGATAGTATACTACAGCACAGTATACTATAGCAGAGTATAGTATACTATAGTACAGTGTGGTACAGTACAGTAAAGTACAGTATAGTACAGTAAAGAATGGTATATGACAGTATATTATAGTACAGAATAGCAACATATAGTATGATACAGTATAGTACTGTATAGTATAGTACAGTAAAGTATTGTATATGATAGTATAGTATAGTACAGGAATGCAAAGTATAGTACGATATAGCATAGTACTGTATAGTACAGTGCAGGAATGTATTATTTATGACAGTATAGTATAGTACATTATAGTATTGTATAGTATAGAAAAGTACAGTATAGTACAGTGAAGTTTTGTATAAGACAGTATAGTAAAGTATACTATAGTACAGTATAGTATAGTATAATATGGTATAGTATAGTATAGTTTATTATAATATAGTACAGTATAGTATAGTATAATATGGTATAGTATAGTATAGTTTATTATAATATAGTATAGAATAGTCCAGTAAAGTACAGTGCAGTACAGTGTGGTTAGTATAGCGTAGTACATATATATGTAGGTATAGTTTTACTTTTTCATAAAAGTGAATCTTAACATTGTAGTGATTTTATATATGTCTTAGTAAAATTAGCACTTTACTTTAATTGGAACTTTTTACACAAATCAGTTCGTTATTTTGAAATTTACTTTGACAACAATTTTAATCTAACAATTTATACTATATATGTATAAATATATGATTGCTATATAAAAGCGAGGTTTTCCTACAAACACTGTGCCCTCTACAATTGTTTTCAGTGTAAAAATGATAGCTGTTGTTCTGCAAGACTTAAACACCGACTATTTAAAAGCAGTTGTCTATTCTGATTATGACTTTTCAACTAATTTTATGTCAGAATTTCTTCTCAAAACTTATTTTTCTCTAACTTTAACCTTCAATTTTAATCTTTTAATTTTCTTCTTTACAGGAGTAGATTCAGACTAACGTTAATGTGTGAAGGCAGCAGGTCGGACTGAAGTTCAGGTTTCGTTTGTTCCCTCGAACACGTGAAGGAAACACAATCGGCCGAACCACTTAGTGCGACAAAACACCGTCCAAACAGCCGGACACACAAACACACAGCGAACCGAGGCTCAAGAACAAACAAAATCACCACATCCTACTTGTCCCATTTTAAAAATCTGCCAAAAATAAACAGTTTGTCTCAAACAGATTCTGTGAAAAACAAAAAATTCTTCACTCCTCGGCTCAACTGTGAAGCTGTGACTGACTCAGCTGTAACCAACAGTCACATGACAATAAATCTGAGTTTTCAGGGGAACTGCAGGAAGAGTAAGGAGGAGATGAGACGGAAAACCAAATTAAAACTGGAAATAGTTAAATATCTATTCTATATGAAGCCTCTGTTTTATCCACTGTTAACAAAAAAATCTCTAATCTGAAAAGAAAATATTTTTAAAATCACAAATATATTTTAACAGTCTTTAAGTCTTTAAATGATAATTTAGTGGTTCTCCAAGTTTTAATATTATTTTACAACAGGGAACAGAATCCACTTTTTATTTTTGTGACATTTTTATTGTAATGTGTTTAGAAAAGAAAGAAAAATATGAAAATTAAAAAGGAAATATTAAAGATTAGGATAATTTGCCCAGAAAGACTAAAATGTGTCCAAACAAATTCAAATTTAAAAGAAAATTAAAAATAAAAATGCAGAAAATGACTAAAAACTGAGTCTAAACTTGTCTAAAAAAATTGGAAACTTGTTTAAAATTAGTAAATTGTCCATATTTACTTCAAAATTATTTAAAAAGTTGCTCGAAATTGCTCAATATTTGTCCAAAATGACCTAAAATGCATCAAAAATGAGCCACAATTGTCCAGAATGAATGGAAATTTGTTTAAAATATAATAAAATGTGTCTAAAATTATTTTAAAAATTTCAAAATTAAAAACAAAACTCATCCAAAATGACTCAAGATTCATTCCTAGTTACAGGTTTGATGTCATTTTTACATTAGACGTGTACATTCACCATTTATTTTTGTAAATTTAATATCGTTATGCATTTAAAGATAAGGATACAACATGGAAATTGAAAGGAAATATTTTTGAGATAATGATAGATTTGTATTTTAACTGTCTTCTTTTATAAATCACAGGTTAAATGTTATTTTACGATAGACGTGTACGTTTCTTTTTCCCACTTTAACATCAGAAATAAGTTTTTCCTCTCTCAGATCAAACCACAAATACCACAAACGTACGACAAACGCGTCAGGAAGATGTGCAACATGAGGAGACGGCATGTAGAAAAACACGCCTGAGGCCGCAGCATGTGTCACGCCCACGCAGACACACAACACAGACACACAACACGCCACATAAACAGACACGCTGCAGCGAGACGTGAATAAAACATGCGGGGAGTCGGCGGTCAGCTGTCATCATTCATGTTTTATTGTGAAGCTTCGGTTGTTTGAGTGAAGCTTTCAAGGGTAATTTCCCCCAAATCACACACAAAAAAAAACAGAGACACAACCGAGCCGACAACAAAACTCCCCTCAGGGCTCCGTTTGTTCTCTTTACCTTTCCACAGTCTTCCGTCACTGTTATGTTCAGAAACAAAAATAAGCACAACAACACGTGTGTGCGGTTCAGCGTCATGCGTTCGACCAGCGGCGCACATGTGTTCGCCGTGAACCCGACTCCCGCATGTGAACGGGATCCGCTGGGTTCTGCTCTGATGTAACACCGAACTCGAGTAACGGCAGAGAGAGACAGTCAGCAGGATTTCTACATGTGGACGTCTATAATTGATGAGCTGGAACATGAAAAATACACGCATGGCCTTTAGAGCGGCTGCCCCCCCCCCCCGCTCGTTAAAGCCAACCGATGCACAAACTCCAGAACCAGACTCTAAAACACTTCTACAGAGTAAAACCTGGAAAAATCCTGAAACTTCTGCTAAACGTCTCCAACTTCTGTGATGAACTTCAACTCACCGAGGACAAACGTGGTTAAAATGCAGCAGAATCTGAGATACATCAACCTTTACTGCAGACTACAACTCCCATGATGCAGCGGATACAATTATTTAGATTTTCTCTTCCTGTGTGAAATCAGTTGGAAAAAACTCACAAATTGATATTTCAGCACCTGCTGTGTATAAAAATGGAGGCATCAAGCAGCTGTGGGTGTTGTTTTCTGTCTCTTTGTGGTGGTTGTTTATCTTTTTATGGTGGTTTTGAGTCAGTTTTTTTTGTCATTTTGCGTCTCTTTGATTTTGTTTTCTGTCTCTTTGTGGTGGTTTTGCATTTGTTTTGGGTCATTTGTGTGTCTTTTTGGTCATTTTGAATCTCTTCGTCGTCTTTTTTTTACCCCTTTGCGGTCATTTTGTGTCTCTCTGTGGTTGTTTTGTGTATCTTTGTGGTCATTTTGTGTCTCTCTGTGGTTGTTTTGTGTATCTTTGTGGTCATTTTGTGTCTCTCTGTGGTTGTTTTGTGTATCTTTGTGGTCATTTTGTGTCTCTCTGTGGTTGTTTTGTGTATCTTTGTGGTCATTTCTTGTCTCTGTGGTCGTGTTTTACTTGTTTTTTGCATCTCTTTGCTTTCGTTTTCTGTCTCCTTGTGGTAGCTTTGCATCTGTTTTTAGTTATTTGTGTGTCTTTGTGGTCTTTTTGTGTCTTTTTGTGGTGGCCTTGTATTTTTTTTATGGTTATACTGCACTCTTTATGGCTGTTCTTTTCTCCCTGCGGTGTTTATGTGTCAGTATTTTTGTCATTTTGAGTCTTTTTAATTTTGTTTTGTCTCTGTGATGGTTTTGCATCTGTTTTTGGTCATTTGTGTCTCTTTGTGGTCATTTTGCATCTCTTTGTCGTCTTTTTTTGTCCCTTTGTGGTCATATTATGTCTCTTTGGGGTGGTTGTGTATCTTTTTATAGTTGTTTGGCACTCTTCGTGGTTGTTTTGTTCTCTCTGTAGTGTTTTTATGTCTCTTTTTCGTCATTTTGTGTCTCTTTGTGTGGTTTTGCATTTGCTTTTGGTCATTTGTGTCTATTTTTTAATCATTTTAGATCTCTGTCAACTTTTTTTGTCCCTTTGTGGTCATTTTGTTTCTCTTTGCAGTGGTTGTGTATCTTTTTATGGTCGTTTGGCACTCTTTAGGGTTGTTTTGTTCTCTTTGTGGTGTTTTTTTGTCTCTTTTTCATAGTTTTGTGTCTCTTTGATGTTGTTTTCTGTCTCTGTTAAGGTTTTGCATCTGTTTTTGGTCATTTGTGTCTCATTTGGTCATATTGGATCTCTTTGTCGTCTTTTTTTGTGTCTTTGTGGTCATTTTGCTTCTCTTCGTGGTGGTTGTGCATCTTTTTATGGTCATTTTGCAATCTTTGTGGCATTTTTGTGTCTGGTTTTCATCATTTTGCATCTTTGATTTAATTTTCTGTCTCTTTGTGTGGTTTTGCATCTGTCGTTTGTCACTTTGAATCTCTTTGCCGTCTTTTTGTGTCTCTTTGTGGTCATTTTGTGAATCTTTGTAGTCATTTTGTGTCCTTTCGGGGTTGCTGTAGATTCAACACCACTACACCAAAGACAGAAAAAGACCACAGAGAGACACACAATGACAATAAAATACTACAGATCGATGTTAAAGGACAGACACAAATAAACTGTAGGATAACAACTAAAAAAAACATAACGCAACTACAACGTGACACAAAATGAACACGAAAGGATAGCAACTATCCCTTTAATGGATCAAATTCAAATAAAATATTATCAAAAAGGCTGGAGCAATAGTTTGGAAATGACAACACGAGTTACAATTATACACATCATGGAACAGGACAGAGAACAGATAAGAACAGGAACGAACACAACAGAACAGAATAGAACAGTATAAAAACAGAATAGAACAGTATACAAACAGAACAGAATAGAATAGAACACAATAGAACAGAACAGCATAAAAACAGACCAGAGAACAGAACAGTGTTCGAGGAGGAAACCAGAGAGGTAAAGTAAGGCTTTGAGCAGAGGGTCAGAGGAAAGAGGCTTTTTGTGGACTATTGATTGAAGGAGGAGACACAAAGTGTGTGTTTGCGCGTGTCTGTGTGTGTGTGTGTGTGTCTGCGAGTGTGTAACCTCATTCATAATTCAGAGTGTCCCAGTGCATTCTGGGAGAGCCGATGGAGGGAGAACAGGAGGAACCCAGAAGGAGAACGAGGAGGAGAGTCCGACACACAACCAGGATACTCCCCGGTGTGTGTCTGTGTGTGTGAGTGTCGGCGTGTCTGTGTGTGTGTTACACTGTGCGCCTGTGTGTTACTGAGTGTGTGTGTGTGTCTGTGTGTAGTTTCTATATTTAGCGTTTCCCAGACCAACAGAAACTCCCAGAAGTCCTCAGAGTTCACAGAGAGGAGATTCTACGGACAGGCCGACTGCTGAGTGTTTTCATCACCACACTAGGAAGACGTGGTCAACGCAAAGACTCGCAAAACAACCAGAGAGTAGCACAACACTATCAAAAAGAGACACAAAACAACCACAGAGACACACAAAACGCAATAAAAAGACAACAAAAGTCCACAAAGTAACACTGCATGACCACAAACAGAAAGAAAACAGCTAGAAAAACAAAGAAAACTGCAACAGAGAGACTATAAAAGAGACACAAAACAACCACAAAAAGAAACAAACTGACCACAAAGAGAAAGAAAAGGGTCACAAAAAGACACAAAACTGAAACAAAGAGAGTGGAAAGGAGACACAAAACAACCAGAGAATAATGCAAAACTAAGAAAAGAGGCATAAACAACCACAAAGACACATAAAACAACCAGAGAGTGACACAACACAATCAAAAAGAGACATAAAACAACCACAAAAAGAAACAAAATGACCACAAAGGGACACAAAACAGCCACAAAGACAAACAAAACGCAATAAAAAGACAACAAAAGTCCACAAAGTAACACTACATGACCACAAACAGAAAGAAAACAGCTACATAAACAAAGAAAACTGCAACAAAGAGACTATAAAAGCAACACGAAACAACCACAGACACACAAAACAACCACAAAGACACACAAAACAACCACAAAAAGAAACAAACTGACCACAAAGAGAAAGAAAACGGTCACAAAAAGACACAAAACTGAAACAAAGAGAGTAGAAAAGAGACACAAAACAACCAGAGAGTAATGGAAAACTAAGAAAAGAGGCATAAACAACCACAAAGACACATAAAACAACCAGAGAGTGACACAACACAATCAAAAAGAGACATAAAACAACCAAAAAAAGAAACAAAATGACCACAAAGGGACACAAAACGGCAATAAAAAAGACAAAAAGACAAAACAGCAATAAAGTCACTACAAAAGAGACACAAAACAACCTCAAAGTCATACAAAACTAACACAAAGACACACAAAATGACAGAAAGTAGGACAAAATGAGCGTTTCTACAGTCACTGTTTGGGCTCTAAGTGAAACACTGAAGATGATCTCCAGGTACCAAAAGGTTCTCTGCTCATTTACATACAACTAGGTTCCATCAGACTGTATGATAACATGGTAAAATGACCACAAAGTAACGCAAAACTACCAGAAAGAGACACAAAACAACTGCAAAAACGCATACATTGACCAAAAATAGGACAAAATGACTACATGAGAGACACAAAACAGCCACAAAGATAGAAAAATAAAATAAAGTAACACAAAATAACAAAAAAGACACACAAAACAACCACACAGAGAAATAAAATGACCACACGATACACAAAACAAAAAGATAGAAAAAGACCACAAAGCAACACAAAAGGATTACAAAAGACATATAAAACAACTACACAGAGAAACAAAATGACGACAAAGAGTAGCAAAACAACTACAGAGACAGTAGGACGCACACAACAATGTCAAAAAGACACAATTTGGCCACAAAGAGACACAAAACAACCATAAGGAGACACGAAACAACAGAAAAAATGTACAAAACATACAGAGACACACAAAATGACCAGACAGTAACACAGAATGACCAAACAAAATGGCCACGAAAGCCACAAAACAACTGCAAAGTAATAAGACACCGAACCGCTCTGTACAGAGGCGCACCATGGTACGAAAATTTTAAACTATTAAGAATGACCAACGCACAGAATAGTTTTAATTGTGAACCTCGTAGTGCCCTCAGTTGTGGCGGACCTTCTCTGTCTAACAGTTACACAGTATTGAGAAACTAAAAACTAGTAGGAGTTTCCAGGGGAACACAGGATGTGACGGACCGTTTGTTCTCCTGTCTTCTGTGACGTGTGGCTAGCGAATGGGATGGCTAATGCTAACAGCAAGAAGCCGGAGCTGGAAGACGCTCCTCTGTAGTTAAAATCATGTGTCTGGGATCACTTGGGTTTCCTGGTAAAGTATGAAAAAGGAGTAAAACAAGTGGACCAGACCAAAGCCGTAAGGAGCTCCAAACGTGGGGAAAGTATGGTGTTTATTATTTGTCATAACTCTGGTTTTACTTGGCCGATAAACACAATTCAAAAACTGGTAGATAGTTAGAAATCTGCACTTTGGACACAAGTTGAAACGGAGATATAGCGAGGCACAGAAAGCCCAAAATTACACAAAATGAGTTAAAAATGACTTGAATGTTTTCCAGAATGACTTGAATGTTTTCCAGAATGACTTGAATGTTATCCAGAATGACTTGAATGTTATCCAGAATGACTTGAATGTTATCCAGAATGACTTGAATGTTTTCCAGAATGACTTGAACGTTTTCCAGAATGACTTGAATGTTTTCCAGAATGACTTGAACGTTTTCCAGAATGACTTGAATGTTTTCCAGAATGACTTGAATGTTTTCCAGACTGACTCGGTTGTTCTACAAAGGACTGAAGAAACCAAAACATCTCAGTAATGAAAGCTGGACTCACTTTAGCTGCACTGAGGAGCCTGAACTTCATAAAACATTTAATTAAAAAACCTTGAGGCGGTGAGTGGTGCTCAGTATTAAAAAGGTCATTTATTCTTTGATAAACCTTTATGCTCAAAGAATAAATTAATATATAAAAGCAAATATAAAGAGTCTTATGGTTTTCAGAGGTATCAGAGCGTCTTCATTTCATTCCTTGATTAAACAGAAACGTAAACCAAAGGAACTCACATTGACTCAGGTTTAGTAGGAGGCAGCTCAGTGTTCTGCTGCAGGTAAATCAAACTGCTCACACCTGAACTTAATCCAGTAAATAAACTCCTGATCAGGTGAAGCTCCTCCTCCTCCTCCTCCTCCTCCAGCAGCCTGATTTCACTAACTTCTGTTTGACGTTCTATATCTGCTCATTTAACCAACACACAGCCACTGTAGAGGCTTAAAAACGGATGCAAAACATTTAAACTTGCCCAAAAAGACTAAAATTTGTCCAAACAAACTCAAAATTTGTTAAAAATGAATAAGAAAGATGTATAAAATGACTCAAAACTGGAAAATTGTTCAAAATTAGTTGTAAATTGTCCATATTTATTCAAATATGTCCAAAATTACATGAATTTATCCAAAATTATGTGTAAAACTTGTCCAAAATAACTGGAAATTTGTCCAGAATTAGTTATAATTTGTCCAAAAATGCTAAAATGTACCTAAAATGATTGAAATTTGTTCAAAATTAAGACAAAAACCTCCAAAATGACTCAAATTTTGTCCAGAGTGACTCAAAACTCATCCAAAATGAGATTATGATTGTCTAAAATGAATGGAAATTTCTCAAGAATGAGTTAAACACTGTCCAAATTTACCCAAATATGTCCAAAACTGGTGGGCCGCCAAGCTTTCCTTGCCCCCCCGCCAGGCTAAGCGTCACTTGTTTATTTATTTTAAATAGGTTTTTTTATGCACCGAAACAGTGATAGCAAAGACAGTAAACAGATGCTTTTTAACCGCATCTGGTGACACAGTTGAAAGCACAATGGCGACATTTTATGGTCGATACGTGAACTTTTTCCGAAGTCGGAGGAGCACTGGAGGAGACGATGAGCCGCTCGTTAACCTCCAGACCAAGGGGAGTTCATCCCGACTGAGCAGAGTTAGCACGGATGTTAGCACGTCGTCAGAGCAGCCTTCTGCGAGCCGCGATGGTAAACATGGAACTAGCGAATTTAATCCAAAATGGTTAGCTGACCCTAAATTTAGCGGATGGCTCTACCAGACCCAGTATGGTAAACCCAGACGGATTGATGCACTGATCCAACCTGAACCATGTGCAGCAATAAGTAGTAGAGGTCACACAGCACAGCAGACCTGTTCAGCCTCTGAGTTCCCTGGTTTTACCCCTTGGCCATGTTTGCACTTTTTTAATTATGTTATTTTTTTTTACTTTTAAATGTGGCCAGCAACAGCTTGTTTTAAGATTCACTAGGATTTAACTTAAGTAAAAACAACTGATATTATTTATTTTAATTGTATTTTTTTTTGTTTGTTAAAACCGTATTCCAAGATTGTGCCTTTTTATAAGACTCTACGTTTAAGAATTGTTAATAAATGGCTTATAATAACATATAATAGTCATCATTTCAAAATTCCTGTAAACTTTTTTTTTTTTAACAAAAACACGGTGGGCAGCCGGTGGGCTTCTCTACCACTGGGCTTAGCAAGTTTTCTGGGGGAAACTGCAGGTTCTCGCTGGCTTCCATCACCGCCAATCAATCAGCGACCGACTGGCTCAAGAGGAAGCGGCCGTAGCTGCGTTTCCATACATGTGTCGACTCATCTGCTGTATGCTACGTATTTTATACACGATTTAAAAATCCGCAATACAGTGAGACTGATGTCTGTATTTACTGTAATGATGACTCATAATTTTCTAACCTGCTGAGCTCCTGGTTGGTTCAGTTACTTTACAGTCAGTTTGTCCAGTAAAAGCACTAAATAACAAAATGGAAGCTTTGAAAACCAGCGTCTGGGTTTGATCACAGCAGAAATGACACAGAACACTTCCTGCACATCCAAAGGTTAAAACACTAAAAGCAAAACAAAGACGCTTCCAGAAACATCAGAGCACTTCATGCAAAGTGCAGTAAAGAAAACAAACCCAAATGACCGCCAACTGTTTATTCCGCGGTCTCATTAAGGCAGCAGACAGTCAGATGCTGCGGAGGTTTGCTCACTGCAGCGACTCTTTTAAAGCCGCTTTTCCTCCATCATCCAACCGGCTTCATCTTCGCCTTCAAACTCATCTCATCTACAAACACTGAGCTCTGAGCTCCTCATCCAATATCTGCTCCAACAGTGTTTCTGCCTCCAGAGAGCAAAACTAATAAACTCCGACTGTACTGATCATCACTACTAACTGTACAGAGTTTATTTTTAAAACCTCCTCTCCGCTCCAGCATCATTTTCTCCGTGATAGAAACTAATCAGTCGACTGTTTTCTGGCGTTTCAGCCCGACAGCGTCTGCTAGCGTAGCGTCAACCCGGCAGCTAAGTGTTGGTTTCATGTGTAATTTATAAGAGCAGCTCCTCCATGAATCTTTCATCGCAGGTGTAAATAGTTCTGCAGAGGTTAGCCGGATTAGCTTAGCGACACCTGTGTGCCAGGTGGTTCAGAGTTTCAGAGTCACCAAACACTTAAACAGTCCTTCAGGTTACATGTTCCAACACTTAATTACATCCGAATCCACTGGTTTAGGTAAAAACCTTTTAAGTTACAAAGACTATTTTGATGGCTGATAATAATAACACTGCTTCAACATAATATTGTGTGTAATTTACGTTCAGGATCTGAGGATTTTTACAGACTTAACACACCTGGACAGTTTCACACAGTTCAGTTTGGGTGTTAGAGGAGCAAATATAATACAAAGGACATTTCTTAGTGAGTAATTCAGGAATAAATTCCACTAAAAGAGCTAAATGTTAAGTTGTGATCTGATCAAATGTTTACAGAGTCAAAACATTCATCACCAACAGATTTCCTAGTGAATCTATTAATTTCTTTGACGCTACAAAAATATAAAAGCATCAAAAAGTACTGAGGAAAATCTAAACGGAGCAACATCATTGTTGTTTTGTGCATCTTTTTAGTTATTCGTGTCTCTTTGTGGTCATTTTGTTTCTCTTTGTAGTTGTTTTTTGTCTCTTAGTGGTCATTTTTGTGTCCCTTTGTGGTTGTTTTATGTCTGTTTGCGATCGTTTTGTGTCTCTTTGTGGTCGTTTTTGGCTCTTTGTGGTCGTTTTGTGTCTCTTTGTGGTCGTTTTGTGTCTCTTTGTGGTCATTTTGTTTCTCTTTGTAGTTTTTTTTGTCTGTTTGTGGTTGTTTTGTGTCTCTGTAGTTGTTTTATGTCTGTGTGCCTTTGTTTTGTTTCTCTTTGTGATTGTTTTTTGTGTTTTAGTGGTCATTTTTGTGTCTCTTTGTTGTCATTTTTGTCCCTTTGTAGTTGTTTTACGTCTGTTTGCGGTCGGTTTGTGTCTCTTTGTGGTCATTTTGTTTCTCTTTGTAGTTTTTTTTGTCTGTTTGTGGTCGTTTTGTGTCTCTGTAGTTGTTTTATGTCTGTGTGCCTTTGTTTTGTTTCTCTTTGTGGTTGTTTTTTGTCTCTTAGTGGTCATTTTTGTGTCTCTTTGTTGTAATTTTTGTCCCTTTGTAGTTGTTTTACGTCTGTTTGCAGTCGGTTTGTGTCTCTTTGTGGTCGTTTTTGTGTCTGCAGTTGTTTTGTCTCCGTTTTCATTTTGTGTCTCTTCGTGGTCGTTTTGTGTCTCTTTGTGACCACTCTGTCTGTTTGCCGTCATTTTATGTCTCTTTGTAGTTGTTTTGTGTCTCTCTGTGGTTGTTTTGTGTAACTTTGTAGTTGTTTTGTTTCTCTTCGTGGTTGTTTTGTGTCTCTTTGTGGTCATTTTGTATCCTTTTGTGGTCATTTTATGTCTCTTTGAGATCATTCTGTGTCTCTTTGTGGTCATTTTATGTCTCTTTGTGGTCCTGTTGTTTTCTCTGCAGTTGCTTCGTTTCTTTTTGTAGTCGTCTTGTATCTCGTTGCTCATTATATGTCTCTTTGCAGTTGTTTTGTGTGTCTTTGTGTCTGTTTTGGGTCATTATCATGTGTGTTTCTGATTGATGATTGAATGATGATGATTCTGATTGGTTTGTGTCTGTTTGTGCTCGTGTTGTGTGTCTTTGTAATCGCTTTGTCTGTTTGTGGTCTTTTTGTGGCTCTTTGTAATTGCTTTGTGTATCTCTGCAGTTCTATGTCTGTTTGCGGTCATTTTGTGTCTCTTTGTAGTTGTTTTGTTTCTCTTTGTGGTCGTTTTTTAAGCATCACAAAGTACTGAGGAAAATCTAAACGGAGCAACATCATTGTTGTTTTGTGTCTGTTTGCGGTCATTTTGTGTCTCTTTGTGGTTGTCTTGTGACATTTTGTACTTGTTTTGTTTCTCTTTGTAGTTGTTTGTGTCTCTTTGTGGTCGTATTGTGTCTCTTTGTTGTCGCGTTTTGTCCCTTTGTTGTTGTTTTACGTCTTTTTGCAGTCATTTTGTGTCTCTTTGTGGTTGTTTTGTTTCTCTTTGTAGTTGTTTTGTGTCTCTTAGTGGTCGTTTTGTGTCTCTTTGTGACCCCTCCGTCTGTTTGTTGTCATTTTATGTCTCTTTGTAGTTGTTTTACGTCTGTTAACAGTTGTTTTGTGTCTGCGGTCATTTTGTGTCTATTTGTGTTCGTGTTGTGTGTCTTTGTGATTGCTTTGTCTGTTTGCAGTCTTTTTGTGGCTCTTTGTAGTTGTTTTGTTTCTCTTTGTGTTTGTTTTTTGTCTGTTTTTCAGTTATTTTGTGTCTCTTTGTAGTTGCTTTATGTATCTTTGTGGTCATTTTGTGTCTGTTTGTGGTCATTTTATGTATCTTTGTGGTCATTTTGTGTCTCTTTGTGGTCATTTTGAGTCTCTTTGTGGTCATTTTATGTCTCTTTTTGGTCATTTTGTGTCTCTTTGTGGTCATTTTATGTCTCTTTGTGGTCGTTTTTGGCTCTTTGTGGTCATTTTGTGTCTCTTTGTGGTCGTTTTTGGCTCTTTGTGGTCATTTTGTGTCTGTTTGTGGTCATTTTGAGTCTCTTTGTGGTCATTTTATGTCTCTGTGGTCGTTTTTGGCTCTTTGTGGTCTTTTTGCGTCTCTTTGTAGTCGCTTTATGTCTCTTTGTGGTCCTGTTGTTCTCTCTGCAGTTGCTTTGTTTCTTTTTGTAGCTGTCTTGTATCTCATTGCTTATTATACTATATGTCTCTTTGCAGTTGTTTTGTGTCTGTTTTGGATCATTATCATGTGTGTTTCTGATTGAACATATCTGTAATTATGTTCTGAGGAGGGAAAATTCCAGTTTGAGGTTCTACAGCATCATTCTGACCAGTTCAAACTTCATTAAATAATCTCAAAGGGACAGTGTGTTGAACTGAACTGAAGAAATCTGGATCGACAACTATGAGGATTCAGATTTAAACTGTAGATGTGAGAAATGTAAGTACAAGTGTTCTTATTTGTCCTGAGGAATGATGACGTGGAGATCAGAAATGTTTATTTTTGACCATTTCAATTGCAGATTTCTGCAGCACAGATCCAGCGTAATGTTAAAATGTGCTTTATGCTCTTTTTAAACTCAGCGGTGCCTCAGTCTTTGTTTGCTTTCGGGTCACTTTGTGCCAAAAATAAAGAACTTCTGGGTCTTCGGAAGAACATGTGGACGCACATATGAGCCAATGTGAAGATAAACCGTACAGAGATAAGAAATGTATCAGCTTTCAGGACTCGGGGATGTTTGTAGGACGACTGAGATGCTGAACACAGATAGAGAAGTTCTTCCCCGTACAGGACTGCAGAGCGATAACATCTGATATCCATCTACTGTTAACTCTCTCTGAGGACGTTATCTGAGGGCGGCGCACTGACCCACAGTTTATAATTTAACACTCATGCATGATGGATGAGAGGATTCAGACACACAAACTGCTGCATCTGGAGGAAGCAGCTTCACCGAGTGTGTTTAAAAGTACAGCGGGAGGAGAGCTGGAAGGAAAACAAGGAGAGAATGAATGAAAAAAGGAGGAGCAGCAGAGGAAAACAGCTGCTAAAATCCCGTCTCCACCCCTCTGGGACGCACCGGCTGCAGACACAAACACACTCAGCAGGAATGACAACAGGAACCAGAGCAGTCGGCTTCAGAGTCCACAAAGGAATCTCTCTTTCTATACATATATGTGCTTTTAATTACAACAGCAGGGTGTTTTTACTGTTGTTAGAAATAACCCTCTGTACTCCAAGCAGCAGTTTCTGGGTGTTTGTTCCTTTTGTCACATTTTTCCTCACTGTGGGCCCATTTTTATTCACTGTAGATCCATTTTTCCTTGTTGTGGGCTCACTTTTATTTATGTGGGCTCGTTTCCTCACTATAGGTAGATTTTTTCTCACTGTATGTTCATTTTTTCTTATCGTCGGCTAATTTTTCCTCACTGCAGGTAAATTTTTCCTCACTGTTGGTTAATTTTTCCTCATTGTGGGCTTTTTTTACTCACTGTGGGCTAGTTTTCCTCACTGTCACCTCATTTTTTCTCACAGTGGGATCATTTCTCCTCAGTGTGGGCACATTTTTACATACTGTAGGTTCATTTTCCTTGTTGTGGGCTCACCTTTACTCACTGTCAGTTCATTTTTACTCACTGTGTGCACATTTTTACACACTGTAAGTTCATTTTTCCTTGTTGTTGGCTCAACGTTACTCACTGTAGGTTCATTCTTCCTCACTGTAGGTTCTTTTTTCCTCATTGTGGGCTCTTTTTTACTCACTGTGGACTCAATTTTCCTCACTGTAGGTTCTTTTTTCCTCACTGCTTTTTTCCTCACTATGGGTGCATTTTTATTCACTGTCGCCTCATTTTTTCTCACAGTGGGATCATTTTTTACTCACTTAGGGCTCATTTTTACTCACTGTGGGCACATTTTTACACACTGTAAGTTCATCTTTCCTTGTTGTTGGCTCAACGTTACTCACTGTAGGTTCATTCTTCCTCACTGTAGGTTCATTTTTCCTCACTGTGGGCTCATTTTTCCTCACTATGAGTGCATTTTTATTCATTGTCGCCTCACTTTTCCTCACAGTGTGATC
Source organism: Dascyllus trimaculatus (assembly GCA_024666655.1). Taxonomy (NCBI): domain Eukaryota; kingdom Metazoa; phylum Chordata; class Actinopteri; family Pomacentridae; genus Dascyllus; species Dascyllus trimaculatus. The sequence continues at coordinate 30,773,436 of CM045452.1, forward strand.
ATTTTTACTCGCTGTGGGCTCATTTCTCCTCAGTGTGGGCACATTTTTACACACTGTAGGCTCATTTTCCTTGTTGTGGGCTCACCTTTACTCACTGTCGGTTCATTTTTCCTCACTGTGGGCACATTTTTACATACTGTAGGTTCATTTTTCCTTGTTGTGGGCTCAACGTTACTCACTGTCGGTTCATTTTTCCTCACTGTGGGCACATTTTTACATACTGTAGGTTCATTTTTCCTTGTTGTGGGCTCAACGTTACTCACCGTGGGCTCATTTTTCCTGACTATGGGTGCATTTTTATTCACTGTCGCCTCATTTTTCCTCACAGTGATCATTTTTCCTCACTATGTGCTCATTTCACCTCAGTGTGGGCACATTTTTACAAACTGTAGGCTCATTTTCCTTGTCGTGGGCTCACCTTTACTCACTGTGGGCACATTTTTCCTCACTGTGGGCTCATTTTTACTCACTATGGGCACATTTTTACTCACTGTCGGCTCATTTTTACTCACTGTGAGGTCATTTTTACTCACTGTAGGCTAATTTTTCCCTCACTGTATGCTCTTTTTTACTCACTGTGAGCTTATTTCTCCTGATTGTGGGCTAATTTTTCCACACTATGCTCATTTTTCCGCATTGTGGGTTCACTTCTCCTCACTGTGGCTTCATTTTACCTGACTGTGGGCTAATTTTTCCTCACTACTCTTTTTTACTCACTGTGGGCTCATTTATCCTGATTGTGGGCAAATTTTTCCTCATTGTGGGCTAACTTTTCCTCATTGTGGGTTCATTTTACCTCACTGTAAACATTTCTTTTCCTCACTGGAGGTTCCTTTTTCATCCCTGCTTATTTTTCACTCACTGAGGCTGATTTTTACTCATCGTCAGCTCATTTTTCCTCACTGTGGGCTCCTCTTTACTCACTATGGGTGCATTTCTCCTCACTGTGGGATCATTTTTACTCACTGTAGGTTCATTTGTTCCCCACTGTGGCCCCTTTTTTACTCATTGTTCGCTCATTTGAACTCACTGTTTGCTCATTTTACCCTTTGTGACCTCACTTTTCCTCACTGTGGGGTCATTTTTACTCACTGTAGGCTAATTCTTTACTGAAATATAAAGTCCTGCAAAGTAGTGTTTGATTTTCATGGCTTCAAACATTCAAACCATGACATTTTTCCCAACCCAAACAAAGTTTTAACATTTTGGTACCTAAACTTTACCAGGCTTTACGTCTCAACGTGTAATATTTTCTTCTAATTCCAAGACTGATTATCTTCTGGGTTAAAGTTACTTTTTCCACCACGTCAAGGTCATAAATTACATTTATTTTCCTGACTGTTACTCTCATTCACACACATATATAATATAAAATGTCAGCCTGAGAGGGAAAATGAGTGAAGTTCAGACCTCAGGGAGATCAAACAAAACTCCAACATCCAAACTTGACCTGAAAGTCAGACTGACTTTTAAAGGTGAAACGTCCTCACAGAGATACAAGAGCAGCAACACCCACATGATGCACATGATCATGCAAACAGATGTACACACAGATGCTGACACGCAAACTGTGCGCTTCAACACACACACACACACACACACACACACACAGCAGAAGGTCAATGAGTGGCCAAAGTACATTAGAGAGCCAGTAGGCAAATCCTTCTCACGCGATGCTCACACACACACATACACACAGAAACACACACCGGAACGCACACTGTGCCTCTAAAACACACTCATTCATATTCAACCTTTGTTCATTCAATAAAAACTGAGTCAAAACTAACAGCCTGTTTTCATCATAGTGGATTACCTGAAATAAACCTAAAGTAAACCTAAAGTTAAACTGAACTAAACCTGAAATAAACCTAAAGATAAACTGAACTAAACCTGAAATAAACCTAAAGTAAACGTAAAGTTAAAATGAACTAAACCTGAAATAAACCTAAAGATAAACTGAAATAAACCTGAAATAAACCTAAAGTAAACCTAAAGTTAAACTGAACTAAAAAACCTGAAATAAACCTAAAGTAAACCTAAAGTTAAACTGAACTAAACCTGAAATAAACCTAAAGTTAAACTGAACTAAACCTGAAATAAACCTAAAGTAAACCTAAAGTTAAACTGAACTAAACCTGAAATAAACCTAAAGTTAAACTGAACTAAACCTGAAATAAACCTAAAGTAAACGTAAAGAACTAAACCTGAAATAAACCTAAAGTTAAACTGAACTAAACCTGAAATAAACCTAAAGTAAACGTAAAGTTAAAATGAACTAAACCTGAAATAAACCTGAAATAAACCTAAAGTTAAACTGAACTAAACCTGAAACAAACCTAAAGTTAAACTGAACTAAACCTGAAATAAACCTAAAGTACACCTAAAGTTAAACTGAACTATACCTGAAATAAACCTAAAGTAAACCTAAAGTTAAACTGAACTAAACCTGAAGTAAACATAAAGTAAACCTCAAATAAACCTGAAGTAAACCTAAAGTTAAACTGAACTAAACCTGAAGTAAACATAAAGTAAACCTCAAATAAACCTGAAGTAAACCTTAAGTAAACACAAAGTAAACCTAAAGTTAAACTGAGCTAAACCTGAGGTTAACCTGAAGTAAACCTGAGGCTCCTGGACATCGACATGTCAAAGGACCAACACCCTGCCAGTCTGACCCCTCAACCTAAACCAGGCTAACTGGACTAACAGTTGATCCTGACTAGGGGTGGGACAAAATATCGGCACACCGATATGTCATCGTCCCTCCTCGTGTGATGTGAGTATCGATTCGCTGGCAACAAATATCAAATTTTAATTAATATAATAAGGTGCTCTAAACCCTGCCAGCTGCCATTTCCCCAGCATCACTACTTAATGACTCCACACGGTGGCGTTTATCACATGAATGAGGGAGACTGTTGAGTATAATGGCGGACAGCAACGCTACTGTAAGAGACGCCCCATCCATGTTTAAGTCCAAAGTGTGGACCCATTTGGGCTTTCATTGAAAGAACAAGCAAGCTGGACAAAGACTACGCCATGTGCAAGAACTGCCTCGCAAAAGTTAAGTACACAGGCAACACCACCAACATGCAAACCCACCTGTAATGCCACCATCCTGACCTCCTGGCCCAGAAAGCGGCTGATGCAGCTAACGGTTCAAGTCAGCCTGCAGCCGTTAATACAGTGTTTAAAGCAAAGATGGCCGCCGTCCATTACTGGGTACATTTGCAAGGACCTCCGCCCGTACAGTGTGGTCGAAAACGAAGGGTTTGGAAAAATGCTACACACAATGGGACCAAGATATGAATACATCCAAGCTATAGATATCGTGATGTATCGTTATGTGATTGTCTTGCAATATATTGTTTATCACAGTATCGCTGTATCGTGAGCCACGTATCCCGTATCGTATCATGAGGTATCCTGTGAATTTCACCTCTAATCCTGATATTATCTTTTATAATATCAGGGAACGAACCTGTGCTACGTTCCCTGATATTATCTTATCGTCTTCATGGTTTCAGTCGGGCTGGTCCCAAATATTCGAATATTTGTTCGTTGTGGTGGTATTCGGATGATAATTTTGATATCCAAATAGTTGTCCGCAGCAGGGCGCCGCCGAACGTTGCCGAGGCTGTAGTACGTCGCCGAGCGCTGCCGAGCATCACCAAGGCTCTAGGACGCCGCTGTGGTTCTAGTACGTGGACCTGCCAACTCCGGTGTCACCTCGCCCTCCAACACTGTGGCACAAACCAAATATTCGAATATTCGGCGATTATTGGATCCGAATATCCGGAGCACAGATACTGCTAGTCGGACCAGCCCTAGTTTCCAGTTTTAATGCAGTTTAACTCAGTCTACATTTCAGAGTTAAAATACACCCACTAATCACTTAATCACATTTTCAGTAACTCCTCTATGGCGCTTTTAACTTGAGTTTGTTAGTTTGTCATTTAGATCCTAATATAAAGATTGAATTCTCCAAATGGGATTATGACTGACTGTGGATCAGAAGTCCTGGAGCTACATCGTCGCAGCCACGTCAGGACAAAATCAACTAAAAATGTGATGAGAATAAATAATTCACACCAGCCCAGAAAAACCGTCCAGACGTGTATTTTTAGACTCTTGCAGCTGCAGGTTGCAGGTCGAACTGCGATCATGTGTTTATAAAGACATCAGAGTCTCACACTGAGCCTCATATCATCCTGACATGATCCTTCTATAATTAAACTGTCCTCAGCGTCACACTCAGTCCTGCCTCCTGCAGACCGACTACAGTTACACACTAATAAACACAAAGGATGGATCACTGAGCCGCTGAACCGGGCACACAACCTGGAGGGTCAGAGGGTCTCAGCGAGGAGGGAAATGTTAGATTTCTGGCTTGGAAATTCAATCACATGACCGCAAAGTGACACGAGATGAAAACGGAGACGCCAAAAAGATCACACAAACAGCCAGAAGGACACACGAAATGAGGCGTTTTTTCAGACTTTTCTTAATTTTTACAGGACAGCAAAGTCACCAATTGAGAAAAGCAACCCTTTTAGGTTTTAATGCCGCGTCTGCATTAATATGTGTGAACCGTAGCTGCATCGGTCTGCAGTGAACAGAAACAAAGAGGCTTCGGCAGGAATAAGAAGAGAACAGAGACAACAGAGAGAACTGAACTGGACCGAACGAGAAGTAATTATTAGTGTCAGTTTAATGAACCACCAGCTGATAGAAGACACGGAGGAAGACGATAATGAGGAAGCATCTCTAGTTTCTATTTCTATCAGGCAGCAGATACAAACAAATATTACACACAGGGAGAATTTCCTGAAAAATTCTCTTATTAAGAAATGATGGAGGGATGAAGGAGGGAAAGTTGCATTAAAATCCCAAACTTCAACTAAGTGAAGCTGATTTGAAAACAGTAACTCAAAATGCTGCAGGCTTAGCAGCTCCGACCAATCACGAGCTCCGCTGCAGTCCAAGTGCGTGACATCATCCTCTTTAAAGCCAATTAGACGATGGGATTTGACAGGAAGTTACTGGGTCTCTGCTGTTTGACCACAAAAATACAAAACAACCACAAAGAGACAAAAAAATACCTCACTGCCGTTTGCACACTACAATCCTGTACGTCGTTTTACAGTTTGACAGAAGCAGGAGGTTTATTAACTCAAAAATAAAGGAAAAATACAACAAGTTACGACAAAACACCGCACAACGTCGTCTGGTGTGAGTCGTTCCAACACAAACAGCTTTCATGTTACACCGACTGTGATCCCTCATGTTTCTGTGATCAGGATTTGAATTTAAAGATTCTCTGCAGGACTAATGACAGAAAAACTTACCCCCTTTCCAACCTTATAGCAATATTAGTACCATTTAGATTTTAAAATCGTCAGAGGACTTCTGTGTGTATTTCATATTAAAAGTATTTCATATATTTAGTTTTGTGTTATTGTCACATGCGGCTACATTTGGTTCAGAAAATATCGGTTGACTTCTGCGTTGAGGGGTTTTTTTGTTATTGTGGGTCAAGATAGGTTCGTGTACGTCGCGGCCATTCATTTTCTTATTTTGAGATTTCAAAATAAAAGCGAAAACTAAACCGATTCCCATTTTTTTCAGTGATAATACAAAATAAAAAAAACAGAAAACGAGCCGTAATTCATTATCCATTATCCGTTATCCGATTTAAGTACATGTGTTTGTAAATGGAAATTCAAATTAAAATACACCCGTGAAAAACTTATTTCTCTATTTCCTGTTCATTTTGGCTCCGTGACCCGTCTGACTTCTGATAAGGAAGGATCTGGTATCTGAAGCTCCAGTGTTAGCTCACTGTTAGCAGACCTTGCTGTGTGCCGTGGCCTGATGAAGACCCACTGTGGGGTCCAAACGTTGCTTGGCTCACATTGTTCACTATTTCACAGTGGACTTTTCACCAGTGTGGGGTTTATTTGTCCCTTTGGAGGGACCTTGTGGTGCCGCTAGCTCCGCCGCTAGCGCTAAATCGCTAGCGTTCGGCTGCTTTTTGGGACGTTTTGGGGCGGTGTGGAGGTTTTCTGTTTCTTTAGCTTTGCCAGAAAGCAAAGTAGCGATTTAGCGCTAGCGGCGGAGCTAGCGCTAAATCGCTAGCGCCAAATCGCTAGCTCTGCCATTTAGCGGAGCTAGCTAAATCGCTAGCTCCTCTTCAGAAGTCAGACGGGTAACGGAGCCAAAACCAACAGGAAATAGAGAAATAAGTTTTCCACGGGTGTATTTTAATTTTAATTTCCATTTACAAACACATCTAATTAAATCGGATAAAGGATAACGGATAATGAATTAGGGCCCGTTTTCCGTTTTTCATTTTGTATTATCACTGGAAAAAAACGGGAAACGGTTTATTTTCGTTTTTGTTTTGAAATCTCAAAATAAGAAAACGAAGGGCCGCAACGTACACGGACCAAGATGGGACTTTTCATGACGGCTTCAATTGTTTTTCATATTTTAACTCGCCCATAATCAGAGATTATTGGCTCTACATGTCCATTATTAAGGATTCTGAATCAATGACGTGATGAGAAATAACAGTGAAAAGTTTTTATCTATAATATTTCCTGAGATATTGTTGTTCAAACAGCCTCAAATTTCAGTGCGACAACGAAACCTACTGAAAGTGGGTTAGTGGGGAATTAGAAAATATATATCTCATAAAGAATTTGATAAATCAAACTAAAATTACATAAATACCTTTGTAAATATCCATATTTGATTCTATACAGGTTTTAAGTAAATCAGAGAAGGCCGAGCAGAAATTGTTGTAAAAATTTGATGATTTGAGACAAAATGAAAGTAACGCAACTTGAAATGTGTAAAGGGTATTAACAATCTTATTTTAAAAGCTTAACGTGACTGTAAGGGTCCAGGCTTCGGCACCGGCTCCCCCCTCTCCCGCCCTCACCTGCACCAGAGCTCTGCTGGCAGCCTGATTGCAGGATTGTAGACAGCTGTGGACGGCAGCTCACCTGCCTCCAATAATCACCTCCCTCCATAAAGCCTGGCTCAGACCTCAGCTCTCTGCCACATCATAATCAGTGGAACAATACCATGTTACCTGCCGGATCCTGCGCTATCTCCAGCCTGACCGTCCCCCTTTGATTAGTCTTTGATTCTGTGAGTAGCCCCCTTTTGTTAGTCTGGCTTTTGTTTATTCATAGCAGTTTTCCTTCGTTCCTGATCTGTTTTAGTGAAAGTTATTCCTTGGTTTTGGTGGTTTGGTTTGTTTTTTGAATTAAGTCTGGTTTCCTCAGTTTAGTTTTACCTTTCTGTATCAGTTTCGTCGGTTGTTTATGTCCCCGTTTCTTAGTATAGTTTAGTTTATTCATCTGTGGTTTTCCTAGGTTTCCTCCCCAACTGTTGGTTTAGGGTTCTTGTAGTTTCATCTGCTTTTTGTATGAAGTTTGGTTTCTCCCTCAGTTTAGTTCCCCCCGATTCTATGTTGTTTAGAGATCTGACCTGATAAAATAAATCTTCTGTTGAAAACCCCACCTGTTTCTGTCTGCACTTAGGTTTAAACCCCTTGCCTGTAACGGCAGCACATTTAGAAACTTGGATTTCTGAGTAAAAATAATGAATCCTGTTTGTGTTTTTGTCATGTTTCCAGTTAAACAATTTTACATTTTAACGTGTAAACTTGTGTTTCTGTTTCCCACCGAGCTGCATGATACGATCACATATAGTCTGTCAGAATTAAAACGACTTCAGACTGGTAAATTAACTGTTTGGACAGAATTAATCTAAAATAAAAAATAGTGGTAGTCCTAGCAGCAAATTAAATGTCGGCTCCAATGACTTTTACACGACACATTAACCTGATATATTTACAGTTGTTTGGGTGACATTTAAATTGTATACTAAATAAGTTTAATATTGAACATTGAGCTGGAGATTTTCAGGATTATATGAGAGCTGTGACATTGAAATCAGGCCTTCTGCTAAGTGAGGAAATGAATAAAATAGAAGAAACACATGAATATAAAGTGTGATAGTTTATTACTTACAGGCAGCAGGAGAAGCTGGAGTTGAACCATGAAGTGGCGGCAACAAGCCTGATGTTAGCATAAATTGAAACCAGGTTCTGATCCGAAAACAGTCCAAACAGAACCTGCTGCTCCTTTAGCAAACACAGAAAAGTCCCTGTTGGTCAGTTTCAGTCTGAAAGTCTCAGAACAAACTGATTCTGAGGTAGTTTTAACTTTAAATTAGCTTCAACACACGTTAGCAACACTTTGCTAATAGGATCGCTAGCGGGCTAACGCGCTAACCGCGGTTAGCATTGACATTTACGGCACTGCAACTGATAGAAACAGTTAAAAGTTACTCACACCGATATATTTACCTTCTGAAAGACTTCAATTATTCTTTATGAGTTGGTAGATTCAGGTTTCAAAGTAATAAATGACAGTAAATGCCACTTTTTCCTTTTTCCTTGCGTTCCAGCTTTAGCTCTGGTTAGCTGTTCTCAAAGGTCTGTGATGCTGCATTCATGGAAACTGGGAATTTAAAAGCTCTGACAAACACTCGACTTTATTCTTATCCTCTTTATTGTACATTCTTCTGTTGTTGTTAAATAATTATTTATAGTAATGTATTCAAATTAAATAAAGTCAGAGATAAAGTGCAAAAACAAGGTAAATCTGTATTATTTCAGCTTTCTTCAATCTGTTGTGTTCAAATTTTTTATTCAGGAAATGCAATTTCTATTTAATAAATTCTTCTTTCAGCTACTGTTTGCGGCCTTTGACATGTGAAAAGACTGAAAATAAAGCTTATTAATTTTATCAAGATTAGTAAAGATAAATGGGAATGTTTAATTCTCTGACTGCAAAAAAACCGCTGCCAAAATTGTATTTATTTCAAATGTATTACACTGTAAAGTCTCATTCAGATTTAAGATTTATTGCAGATGCAGTTATTGGCAGGTTTTTAATGTTATTTTACATTAAACATGTGGATTTATTGACTGTAATTGTAGTTTAACTGGTCATTTAAAGTATTTTAAAAATAGGAGAAAAAATGCTAATAAAAATTATTGATTTTTTTGTTTTTTACAGAATGTGGATGTGAAAGAGCTGGAGGTCGACTGGTCGAAGTGACAGCAGTCAGATGGAGGAAAAGGTCTTTTTGTGATGCAGACAGATGGAGTCCGGTTACAGCAGGAACAGACAGGACAGGTGGACCTACAGGTACTGAGGAGGGGGGACAGGTGAGGCGACAGGTAAGAGTCAGCGCAAACACACGTGTGATCATGTTGCTGTGGTGTGTGACAGTCTGAGACAAAGAGCAGCATCAGCTGGGCAGACAGGCAGAACCACAGACGGCCTCAGGTTTCTATAGGACACCAAGTTTCCACTGACAAAGGCGGACGGACAGACACCCACAGGACCGTCTGCACACGGAGGGTTTTACATTAACCGCCTGCAAACTGGGTGTTTTTACTCACTGTGGCTCATTTTTCACTGCAGCATAAAGTCCTGCACCTGTATGGAAAGAAAACAACCACGAAGAATCAGAGAAATGTCTTCTGTCAGTAGCAATAAATAAAGATAAATACATAAAATTCTCTGAAAATCTGACAGAAAAATACATTAAAAAACAGTGAAAGTCAAAATAACAACAAATATCAGTAAAATAATGATATTTTTAGTTGATTTATTTTAAAATTATCACACATTGTAAAGGAAATAATTATTGTTTGTATAATACAGATTTTTAATGTGGACATAAAACTAAAACTATTTTTAGTTTTTTAAGGTTATCGTGTAAATTAATAAGCTTTACTGTAATTTTGAGTTATTATTCATAATTTAACATATTTTTAACATCATTTAAAGTAATTAAATGATTAAAATGTTCAAAAAAATTTAAGAAAATCTGTCTCTGGCAACCTAAAAATACATAAACAGTGTAATGATGCGCATTTTTAGAGAAGGAAAATAGAGAAAACAAGACAATTATGATAAATTTACATTTTTATAAATCAAATCACCTAAAATGTGGCCGAAATTTACACTAATTTAGTTGTTTTTAAATCCAACAAGAGGATTAAATTCATTGTAAAGGCGCACAACATGGAAGTTAACAAACATATAACCAAGAAAATACATAACTAATAATAATGATTAATAATTAACCCAATGTCAAAACAACTAACGTGATAATAAAGCTTTGAGTATCAGAAAATATGGGGATTAAAGAATAAATTCAAGCACAAGAACGAGTTTCAGATGCTTTAACTTTAAACTAAACTTTAAACTGTAACAATAATAAAAGGAAAGCTTGTATTGATGAAGGTCAACAGTCTGGTTTAGTTCATTTTGTCTGTTTTTATGATGTGATGAATGATGCATGGAGACAAACACTGATTCAGTCCTGATTAAACGATCTGATCGGATGTCCCCGTTCCTGCTCAGCGGGTGCGCCTGTCTGCGAGGCGTTCAGGGCCAGCAGACAGGTTCATTATGTTCGCTGCGTGTCCGTCAGCCTACCTGTCGTCTTTATCTACCTGCAGATTGGCGACTCTCCGCTCAGCTTTGGCTTGGGCCCCAGATTCAGTCTGTCAGAGGTGACGAATAGTTCTGTCTGCCAGCTGGAGGTTTGTTTCACTGAATGCTGCAGGTGTAACGTTCAGGAACAGGACGACCTGTTCACAGGGTTAAAGTCTGATTCAGAGACGACCGACATTGCAGAGGGAGGTGGGAGATGGAGAATAAAAACTTAACTTGTTCAGGATGGGATTTCAAACTTTACAAAACTGCAGAAAACTACATTTAGAAGTCAGGACAGAACATAGGTTAATATATATTTAGAAACATGATCAGCCATTCTGAGGTCACCTGATAAATATGATTCCAACATTCTCTTGGTTTTAGCTCCATTTTTGGTCTCCACCACCTGCTGAGGGGAATATATCAGTTCTCAGTTTCTAAATGTGTCATATACAGTGCCGTGCAAAAGTATTTCCCCCCCTACAAAACTTTTTTACAGAGAAGAGTCAGCCGAAAATCCTTCACAGTGGTGTAAAGCAGTGGTTCCCAACTGGTGGGTCGGGACCCAAAAGTGGGTCGCGAAGCCATTTTTAGAGGGTCGCAGAAGCATCCCCCCATAAAAAGTAGTGGTATGAAGTCTTTTATTTTAAAGGACGTGTTTCTTATGACACAGTTTGCTTTCAATAGCAGGATGTTTAGTGGTGGTGACACCAGTAGTTGCCCAGTATTACCCTCTAGATTTGGTTCTGCCTGCTTATTGGAGAAATTTATGCTAAAATGTCCCAAAAATGAACCAAAATGTGCTCAGAATCTGTCAAAATGGGCCAAAATATGCCTGAAAACTTGGTTGTTGCCCGAAAACTTGTTGTTGCTCAGAGGGGCAATTACTTTACACAGGGGTGATACAGGCTTTCATAATTTCTCAATAAACCATAATTTAAAACAGCATTTTGTGTTTTGTGGGTTATGTCTGTATAATATTCACTAAATATCAATATTAGTTTGATGATCTGGAACCTTTAAGTGTGAGAAATATGCAAAAATAGAAATTTCTGTCAGGGGGGGCAAATACTTTTGCACATCACTGTATGGTTCAAAATAAGACACAAAGGATTGTAGAAAAGGTAAACTAAGGCTACATCCACACCAAAGTATTTAAAAACAAGAAATATCAAGTGTTTTTGCTCCATTTTTGGTCTCCACCACCTTGTGAGGAAGATATCTCTCTTTTCTGCCACTAAAAGCTGCTTTGTGTGTTAAATATGGGTCAAAATAAGAACCTAAACACAGACATGAAGACGGACAGGTAGAGCAAACGAAGGCTACATCCACATCAATGTGCTGCCGTGTAAAAACAGTGTTTTCAAGTACAAGACGAGCGTTTTAGCTCCATTTTTGGTCTCCACCACCTCCTGAGAGGAATATATCAGTTTTCAGCTGTTGAATGTGTTATATGTGGTTCAAAATAAGATGCAAAGGACTGTAGAAAGGGTAAACTAAGGCCACATCCACAGTAAAGTATTTTAAAACAAAAAATATCAAGTGTTTTAGCTCCAGTTTTGGTCTCCACCACTTCTTAAATTATATCTAAAAGCTCCTTAATGTGTTTTGTACAGTTCAAGAAAGACACAAATGCAGACACAAAGACTGCAGGTAAGATAAACTAAGCATAGATCCACACTGATGATGTTTCATTCCATAACAGCATTTTAAAACAAAAGCTATGTTTGTCCAGACGAGTATTTTAGCTCCGTTTTTGGTCTCCACCACCTCCTCAGAGAAAAATGTCCTTTTGCAGTGTTTAAAAGCTTCACTATACAACAATCAGCCCCAACATCATGGCCACTGACAGGTGAAGTGAATAACATTGATCATATTGGTTCTATGTGGTGTTCTGATGGAAAACCTTGGATTTTAACATCCATGTTGATGAGACTTAGACACCCAAATAAACATTGTCCCACAACAAACACACTCCCTCATGCTAATGGAAATCCCAAATGTCACTGGCCTACCCCTGCAGGAAAATGCACCCCACCACATGGAAACAACATCAACCAATCAGGAACATGTTGAGGAACATGACAATGGTCCAACATGTTGATTTGACCTCCAAACTTCCTACACCCCATTGTGATCAAGCATCAACAGGATGCAGTGGAACAAGTTTGATTGACAGAGGCCCCACTGCACAAGCCAGAGTAGCCAAAGGATCCAGTGCCAACGTCCTGATTCCAGACCCCATAGGACACCCTGAGAGGTCCTCTTGTCCATGTCCAATGGTTCAGAGCATTTTAGACCACATAATAAGGGGGACCAACACAATATTAGGCAGATGGTCATAATGTGATGCCTGATCGGTGTATGTTTTGTACGGTTCAAAGTAAGAACCTAAATGCAGACACAGAGATGGGAAGGTTAGGCAAACTAAGGCTGCATCAACACTAATACGTTTTCATGTTAAAACAGTGTTTAAAACAAATCAATCATTATTTTAGCTCTGTTTTTGGTCTCAGTATTTAAACTTATTCGGTTAATTATTCTTACTTCTTACTAGAAAACACTTTGACTGAGTGGCTCCTGTTTTAAATAGTCTGTATAAACAATTAAATATAATAACATGTTGCTCAGAGATTTTAGATGTTTTATTCTGTGACAAAAGAAATAGAAAACTGAACGCTCCATGAAGCTGAAAGGTGTCGATCTAAAGAGGTTTATATGATCATAGCAGCTCGTTTTAAAAATGCCGAACACAACACTCGGCTTTAACTTCACCTGATGCCTGCAGTGTCACAGTTTAACGTCGATCTCAGTCTCCAGCATCTCGGAGGAACCCGATCCTGGGTAAACCAGCCGGATCACATGACGGACAGGTGAGGCGGGGGGCAGGTAGGCAGACAGCGGGGTCATGTGACCTGTAGTCTGAACACACACTGGACAAAAGAGGAACAACAAACACACACGCCTGAGCTGACTGGAGCCCGAAGCCGTCCAATCAGAGGAGCCGCTGTGTCGTCTTCTGAAAAATTAAAGATAAATCCATCAGACTTGTAATTTATACACTGCAAAGAATAAAACAATTTTAACTGGAATTTTTTAGAACAATTTACTGTTAATTTTCAGATTTTTTTTTTTACCTGTTTTGTTAAAATTCATCCAAAACTAATATGTTTTTTACAGTTTTTTACAATTTTTGATAATTACAAAAACATTTTTCTAGTGCTGCCAAATTTCTGCTGTTTTTAAATATTTTTTACAGTGTATTTTTCTTATAGCAGCAGATCCAGTGAACACAGTCAAACTGCCTCCAGTCCGATCAATAATCAGTATTTCAGGTATTCAGCCACAGGTTGTCGACCTCATTAACACACTGTTGATTAATTAAGCTGCTGCTGATAAAAAACCCGCCTCCAACAGCTGATCGGTTTAGTTTCTGTGCAGCAGCAAAGGCTAAAAGTCGAGTTATGCAACGCTTCTGTTGGCAAACTGAGGCGACAGACGGAAGAAAGCCACTGAGATCATCCAACCCTCGGATAATAAATGAATAAAACCAGCAAAAGATGTAAAATTACAGAGGAGCAGAATCCGAGATGAAGCTTCTGATGATCCTCGGAACAAAACACGCTGATTATTTCATGAATAAAGTGCAGCTCTGGTTCACTTTATCTCTGATTTATTCATTAAAGGTTACAGCCAGCCTTCAGTAAAGTTGAGTTTCTCTTTATTTTCTATCTGCGGATCAGATTCTGTGTTTTTATGCCAGAAATGAGTCACTGAGATCTCCATTAAAGATTCATGTCAGTTTATTAAACCAGCTGTCAGAGTTCAGGGTGAACGTCTCTGGAGAGTTTAAACCTGAAGAGGAACTCTGGTCTCAGGCTGTAAATCTGATTAGTTTGTCTCCAGGTGAAGGTAATAAAGTTTTAGAGGAGAAATTAGTGACGAAAGAGGGAGATATTAGCTTCAGGAGGTGGTGGAGCCCAAAAACGGAGCAAAAAGAGACCAAACGTTGTACTTAACGTCTTTAAATGAGCTTAAAAGAAGCTGTTTGCTCACATGTTCGCTGTATTGATTCGTCACGTTTCCTCCACGTGCACGAAAAAAAACCCCAACAATAAAAACATGAAGTCAGAGAATCAACAAAGAGGCTCAGATTTGTGCTTCAGCAGCAGCTGTTTGGATGTCGGTCCGATCGGCGGAGAAACGGAGACTGGATGTGAAACGGATCAGAAAGAAACAAACTGATGGAATAAAGAAGTAAAGAGTGAAGCTGTAATCAGACCTCAGGCTGTTTCTTCTCAATTACAACCTCCCACACTGATAGAGGCTAAATAAAGACACGGACATCTGACTGTACACTGTGTGTCTGTGTGTGTGTGCTACAGTGTGTGTCTCTGTGTGTGTGTGTGTTATTGCGTGTTGATGCCGCAGTGCCACATCTCTCTCCTCCCACTCTGAAGCTAAAAACAAACGCAGCGTCTCTGATTACACACTGAGAGTCCGATCGATGCTCTGAGGCCCCCAGGGGCCCAAACTGCCTCCCAGTGTGTGTCTGTGTGTATCTCTGTGTGCGTGTGTGTGTGTTTGGACGCGTATATTTAAGGCATCAAGTGTAAAGTTTGTCTGAGCTGAGCTGTTTGTTTCTTTGTTTGTTTCACTGAAGACAAACAAACCACAAAAAAGACTGTGGTGCGTTCACTGTCCCCTCTGAGATATGCGTTCTTCTGTGACACTCCAAACAAGTAATCTACTGTCTTCTTAATGATGCGTTTACTGTCTTCTTGTTGTTTTGTGATACGTTTACCGTCTTCTTGCTAGCATGCGTTGCGTTTACTGGCTTTATATTGACATTTTCTAGGTGATGCCTTCACTGTCTTCTATGCTGATGTGTTTACTCTTCAGCGATGCGTTCATTGTCTACTTCTGTAATGTGTGTGGCGCTCCTCTGTTGTAGACAGTGTCTTCTTCCATGATACATTCATGGTCCTTTCTCGTGTTGCATTTTTTTCTTTCGTGGTGTGTTCTCCCCTTTTTGACGATGATTTCTTTGTCATGGTGCATTCACTGCCATCTCTGGTGATGCCATTGCTGACCTCTGCTGTGATGCGTTCACTGTCCTTTCTGTGATTTGTTTTATTCAGCATTATATTCATTGTTCTCCGTCATAATTTTCTAGGTGATGCCTTCACTGTCTTCTATGCTGATGTGTTTACTATCCAGTGATGCATTCAGGTCCACTTTACTGTCCCACGTATGTCCTCTACAGTAATGCGTTTTCTCTTGTGATGCATTTACTGTCCATTTTCTTTTGCTGTATTGTTGTTGATGTTGTGTTCGCTGTCTTCTCTGATGTTGTTTCCTCTTGTGATGCATTCACTGTCCTTTTCTGTGCGATGCCTTTACTGTCCTCTCTCATGTCGTTTTTATTCTCTCTTTTGTGATGACATTTACAGTCCTCTTTGACTATTCACTGCTGAGGTAACTGTCAGTTCCAATGATGCGTTCAAGGTCTTCTCCATTTATTGTGGTGTTCTTGTGCTCCCATGATGCATCACTGTCTTCTCCAGTGATGCCTTCACTGTCCTCCTACATGGTTCCTGTAACTTCTTTTGTTGTAATGCTTTTACAGACCTTACGTGATGCGTTTATTGTCCTCTTGGTGTGTTGTTGGTTTCTGTCGTGGCGACACACTGACAGAATCTGTCATCACACACACACACATGTACACACACTCCGTCGGTCTAAATTTAGCCAACTTGCTGCTGCTGCAGGAGAAAACTCGTGAATTTTTTAAACTCTGTAACCCGACTTCCTCCTCCACTCTCTCCTCTCTCTCTCTCTCTCCATCACACATGTGGGGATCGCCGTGGCAACCCCCTGGTTTCCCGGGGCGATAGGAGAGCCCGGTTACATCATCACCCGGTCCTCACACACGTCTGCAAAACTGCACTTGTGGGGACCCCTGAAACTCGTCTTTTCACCTCGATTTAATGAATCTTTCAGCACATTTGCTGACATCTTATAGGTGTAATGAACTGTGGGACGATGTAATTAGGTTTTACCAAAATTGAAGAGTAGATCATGTACACGTTGCTCTTTACTCCGTCCCATACACATAAAACTGAGGCATGGAGCCGGATAAAAACTGAAAGTAAACAGATGTTATTTCCACAGTGGAGCTTCTGGGTCCGTGTACGTCGCGGCCATTCGTTTTCTTATTTTGAGATTTCAAAATAAAAGCGAAAAATAAACCGTTTCCCCGTTTTTTTCAGTAATAATACAAAATGAAAAATGGAAAACGGGCCCTAATTCATTATCCATTATCCGTCATCCGATTTAATTAGATGTGTTTGTAAATGAAAATTAAAATACACCCGTCTGACTTCTGATGAGGAAGGATCTGGTATCTAAAGCTCCAGTGTTAGCTCACTGTTAGCAGACCTTGCTGTGTGCCGTGGCCTGATGAAGACCCACTGTGGGGTCCAAACGTTGCTTGGCACACATTGTTCACTATTTCACAGTGGACTTTTCACCATCTAAAGTAACAGAAAACCTCCAAACCTCCCCAAAAACGTCCCGAAAAGCAGCCGAACGCTAGCGATTAGCGCTAGCGGCGGAGCTAGCGGCACCACAAGGTCCCTCCAAAGGGACAAATAAACCCCACACTGGTGGGGAGAAATAAGTTTTCCACGGGTGTATTTTAATTTTAATTTTCATTTACAAACACATCTAATTAAATCGGATAACGGATAATGGATAATGAATTAGGTCACGTTTTCCGTTCTTCATTTTGTATTATCACTGAAAAAAACAGGAAACGGTTTATTTTTCGGTTTTATTTTGAAATCTCAAAATAAGAAAACGAGTGGCCGCGACGTACACGGACCCTTCTGCTTCACTGCTGGCCGAATGTTCAACGTGCAGATGCAGTGAGTACTCGTACGGTGCCTCTCTTGTTGTTCTACTTTGGTAAATTGAAACCTTTCACACATTTCACTCATGTATCAGAGGTCAGAGGATCTAGTTTGATCAGCTGTTCCACGTTTTGGCGTCAACACACTGAACAGATTTGCACCAAAACTCAGCCAAATCTTTGTATTTCGGCTGAGTTTTGGTTGTTCTGGTCGGGTGAGGGATTGTGGGAGTTTGACCTTCCAATCCAGGTGTGTTCTGGAGACTTGGAGAAGGTGTAGGACGGTGGGGAACCATGCAGGACTACAAGGAGATACGAATACTCCGGTTCTTGTACAACCAAAGACTTGTCCTGACTCCGGTTGCAGTCGGGAGGGGATTGTCCTGTTTGGAAACCTCTGTCTCGGCTTTTGGCGCACAACATGGTTCTTCGTCACACTGTGAGCTTCATACTAGGTTGGTTTGAGAGTCTGGATCAGTGGTTCTCTTTTGGTAAAATGGTGGAAACTGGCGAGTTGTTGCTGCTTCAAGTGAAGGAGTCTCTCTAGATCTTGGTCTATAGCGTGAGATGGACGGATACGTCGGTGTGGACGTTGTACCTGATGAAGATTTACCATCCTTATCTACGTTCCAACCCTCACTTGTGGTCGTCAGCTCTGGATATCGACCCAAACGAGACACAAGCGGCTGAAATGAGGTTCCTCTGTATTGCTGCTGGCCTCAAGTCTTCATTACACTCCCTTACAGATGCAACCGCAATAGTTCTAACCTTGAAGGGTGGTTGGAGTCTTGATCTAATGGACTGGGATGTGTTTGTGCACATGGAAAGTCTGTTCTTTAAGGCAACTCACTGGAAGTCCGAGCTCCTCTTTTAGACGTTGTTGGTGCTTCTTCTTGTGGAAAGGATCCAGTTGATGTAGTTCAACACCTTTTAGGATCCTCTTTTTTTTTTGGAGGTTTCCAGTTGGGAGGGGACCAGAACTCTCTGCAGCCATCACATATCTCATCTGGCCTGGGAACAGCTCAGGATCAACCAGGAGGACTCTAGAAACACTGCTTAAAACCTGGTTTACCTGCTGTCACCAAGGCCTAATCCTGAAAAAAATGCAAGAAAATAGACGGATGGATACTAAAACACCTGTGCTGGACTTTAACATCAACACATACAAGAGACATGCATACCTCTGCTACACATGAACACTCAAAGTTGTTTCTAGGACTGAATGTTCTTGACCAGTTCTACCAGATTTGGTGGTTGTGAAATGTTACCCAATAAGCAGGACGGAAACATCAGCTTGAACATACCAATATGCTGTGGGTGGATATTGTTTGTTGATCTATCAATGATTAATATCCATGCCTCATCTAACCACCCATCTATCATGGGTGGAAAAATCAATGCACAGATCTATAAATGGATATTATCTTTCTAACCATCCATTATAGATGACGCATAAATACATGTGTGTTAATCTATCAGCCGTCTGTATCATGGATGATTGCATACAAGGCCTATTTATCCATTATCTCTTGGTCCGTCATTGATGGATCTTAACATGATGGATACAGACAGATGCAGTTAATTTACAACAGATTCAAGATCCACACATCGAAATATATTATAGATACTGACAACGGATTCTTCAAGATGCCCCGATCAAGTTATTTGTCCCTAATCTGACCTAAGTCATTTAAAAGTTAATATCTGCTGAGACTAATTTCTTCAATAATTCACATTTTAAGTATCGCAGATTAGCTGTAGTACCTGGTTGTCCCACCAGGTGGAGCCTCTAACTATTTAATACTGTCAAGACCAGAGGAGGCGTCACTCAGACTACAGGTAGTTCATGTTGGCAAGCAGAGAGCATTGTGGGAGTTTAGCTGGCAACGGGCACCATGACAAAGACTTCTGTGGTGGTTAATGACCTCTGATCAGAGCTCAAGTGTTGAATCAAGCAGGGATTGATCAGGATTGCGGTTTTATATCCCATTAGCATTTGTAACCACTGTCTTTGACATATCTGTCCATGTCTTTAAATAGTAATATCATCATATCAGCATAAAATGTGTAACTGACTATTCAATTATTGACAGATAATGTTGTATTGACTTTCAAATTATTGAAATTGGAGTGCCGAGGATTTACCAGGGAGCTGCCAGAGAGTGTCTGGTGGCCGAGTGTTGGCACAACCAGGAACAGTAACGCGAAACCAGCTAACCTCCTGCAGGGATTGGAGTTGGACTCGGTTGTACTGCTAACCGAGCCCATGATCTGGTTCTGGGGATATCACCTCTCTGGAAAGAACCGGAGCTGGTGCAGGAGGAGGAGCTACCTGAGGGATATAAAATTTTTCCACTGCAGGTGTTTAGGACTTATTTGAACCTTTGCCCATGTTCTGACTGCAGGAACTGACCCCGTAGAACCACCTTTAGAGCATTTTCAGGGGCAGCTAGTCCAGGTTCTATACTTCAAGCAATAAACTTTATGGTCCTCTTGTTGCCTTCATCCAGCAGCAGTCGTCTCCTCTCGAACATCAACAGTGTCAAACTCTTGCTTTCCTGATCCGGGTCTGTTTATAGGTTCGTGCTGGTCTACTATGCACTGAGTCCAGTTACAGATTGGACTGTCTTCGTATGTCATGACAGCCCATCTGGTTTATAGGCTGTTGACAAGGGAACTCCAGAGAACCTGATCTTCAGCTTTTCCTTCCAGGTGGGTCCAGGTGTAGTGAAGCCTCTTGATGTCCGTTTGTAGATCGCTTCACCAGGTGCTCTTCTTCTCTTTCCTTGAGGGGTCAGTTTGTCTGGTTGTGTTTGCCCGAGTCCAGCCAGTCCAGCACCATCTCCATCAACTATAGATTGTTGTTACCGGTGTCTGCTCAGTGTATCTTGAGGGACTTTCTTAAGCAGTTGTTGATGAAGATTGGACTGTTCGTGTTTTAATTCCAGAGTTGTAACGAGCACAGGATATCTGGAGAATTTAGAACTTCCCGACCTCCTGCAGCGACTCCTTGTATTAGAACTCCGTTAATGATGAATTATCAAGGTGTGGATGATGGAGAATGTCCGTGAGTTTGGACAGTCGGTGTGGTCACGAATTTCGGGCTGCACATTCACCTTCCTTCCATCTTCCTGCAGCACTGAGGATATAAAAGGCAGCCGGTAGAAATGCTGCTGCGCCTGGTTCTCAGAATATCTCCTTAGTTTCTGTCAAAAAGCATCTCAGACCATCTGAGGATCTGATCTCTGATTCAGCTGCACTTATTTCAGTCTGAAACACAGAAAAGTGTTTGTGATATTTGGGAGCACTTAGTGGAAACCCGAACCCTCCTTCAAATGCCAAATGTTATCGATCGATTCAGGTCTGAATGCCCTCGGTGATCCGCTGCCTCCATTTCTGCTTCTTGCTGTTGATCTCTCTCTCTATCTCTGATTTACGAAAAGGAAAAAGTGAAGATAGCAAACAAAACTTCACGTCCATCTTTACACGCTGTCTTTTTTTATCTGTTAATAAACCAAGAGAGGACGAGAGTATTCGCGCTGACAGCTGTTTGTTGTTTGTGCAGATTATCAGAGGTTTAATTTCTGCATTAAAACGCTAAGAAAAATCAAAAATACATACAAAAAATATGATTTGACCATTGCTGGTTTGCCAGAGATTTTCATAGCTTAAAATATGGATATTTATAAAGATACTTGTGATGTTTTAACCTAATATACCAATTTATATCAAACAATCTCTAAATATGGGTGAGAGAAAGTACAGAGCCCCTAAAGGGACATTGGCAGAAAAAAATTAAATGCAAGTTTCTCATGGGCATGCAAACTTCCAGCATCAATAACTCCTTAGCGATACATTGTCAAAACACAATCGATGCCTCTTTCCCATCGTTGTAAGGTAGACAATGTGCTACAAGCCCAGCTTTATCAACAGTAGCTGTCTTTCAGGCTGCAGAAATAACACTGGTGTCTATGAGCAGCCGGCTGTACGATGAGTGAACAGGGACCGTCTGCAAATTGCATTTTTGCAGACGGTATGATTTTTCTATCTACATGTATCTCAAACCAAGTGTTGTGGTCTGATCAACAGGAGCCAGTCGATGGCTGCAGTGATTCTGGTGACACTACAGTGTATCAGGGTGACGTTATTGAATATCTGTGTGGTGTCTCTCTACGCTGTTGCAGCTGTTTTGCAATTTGCAGACGGTCCCTGTGAACTGTAAACTACCGGTTAAACTGTACGTTAATAATCCCACTGAATGAAGTATTTATGACAGAATGTTCAATCCAAAACATTAATTTATTCTACTTTTATTTACAACTTTTCTCAGATACGTTTCATTTGTTCTGTTCGTCTTTATGCTGATGACTCTGTTGTTTGTTTCCAATATAAATATCAGAAAGTCAAACTTCTTCACAGTAAAATCATAACTCGGTTTGGTAACCTGGTTAAATAACAACAGACTTGTACTGAATGATAATAAACTTCTGCACAGTGTAGTTTAGTTTCACAGCAGGCTGGACTGAAGCAGGATGATCCTTAAAGAGAAATGTGAATTTCAGACTTCAGACATTTTCCTCCTCGTCTCCTTTACGTCCTTCGTCTCCTCTTTCACGTCTCCTTCAGTCCTTCAGGTTCTCATCATCCTCTCTTCTCTCCTCGCGTTTCATCCTCTCTGACTTTGTTTTCTCGTCTCTCCTTTCATTTCTCCTTTCACCTCCTCGCATTTCTTCTTTCCATCGCCTCGCTTCTGCTGCAAGTCCCGTTTTGCATTCTCCATCACGGATCCAAACCATCTGGCTAATGACCTCAGACCTTCCTCTTCTCTAATTGGCTCTTCAAACATTTAAAAGTGATGCAATGCATGAGGCGACACATGAAGCGACACATGTGGCGACGCATGACGGGAATCAGAGCTCTGAACATTTACTGGACTGAAGAGAGGCGACGCGTCAAAGTCAAAAGATCATTAATACCTACTGAAAATCAAAAAATACTCATTTTAATAAAGAGCAAAAGAAAAATGAAGCAAAATCTACAGCCTCATCAGGACAATTTGTCACAGAAATTATTTAAAGATTTTAAGTCTTGGAGTTTGGAATGTTTCGTTGTCATATAATTAGTGTTTAAACAGCGTCGTTACCAGATGGTCAATACGCCACCCTAATAATCAATAACTAATTGATCATAACTGCTTAGTTTATACGTCTGGCTCTGTCTAAATCCTGGGCTGCACGGAGAAGAGGAAATGGAGGAGAACACATGTTTTTAAACGCTTTAAATTTAATGCAACACTGAAGTGAAGTTTTTATATCTACAGGGCTACGTCAATTTCCTGGATTACTCAAGAAGGGTCACAAGATGGAAGCATGTCAAGTCAGGGAACTAAAACTCCAGAGTTCATCCTTCTAATAGATGAAATTATTAGCGGAAGGCAATCGGTTAAAATCTCTGACTGTAAATTTAATTCAAGTTCAGCTCAATCTTTAATTTTTGCTATTTTTGGGGGTTTTTTTGTCACTTCGAGTCCAAACGTCGCCGTTTTCGGTCCAATAAATTTTAGTTTTCTGCCATGAAGATGTGAAATGATGCCGAAATGAGGAAAAAACACTAAAATCCAAAAACAGAAAACTAAAATCTGAACAACAGAATGAGCATCTTGAAGCACTTCTACGTCCTGCAGTGTTAAACATCAGAACTGATGCATTCTGGGTATCTGACTCTGAACAGACACTTAGAAAACAAGAAGCTCAGATTGTGATTAAAGTTGGAGAGAAGTTGTGACGAATCAGAGAGCGGCAGACACTCAGCCTCCCTCCGAGGTTTCCTTCTAATTAAAACCACTTCATCACTGCGTCCCCTTCAATTAACCCTCGGCCCGGCCAATCAGGCGCTATCTCGTTAAGGCGACCCGTCGGTCACCTCTCTAATCTCTCGCTGGGTTGAGAGGCGGCAGATGCTAATTAGTGCCGAGTGAAGCGGCGGCAACGTTTCCCCGCTGAGCCTGAACTCGACCTCCATCAGCAAACTTTCTGAGAAGAGTTTTATTGTGAAAAACCAACAGCAGAGAGGACTGTGGGAAGCATGGAGGGGGTGGAGCCTGAGTTGCTGTGATGAAAACTGAAACTGAATTCTGGGAGTCTAATAAAACCATATAAAACATCAAACTGTTAGTCGAAGAGTTAAAGAAAGGATGGCCGGAGAGTGTTGAGATCTGCCAAGAAGAACTTAAGCTAAGCTAACAGTTTCTCTATATTAGATCAGGCTTCATTGCACTGAGAAACGCTTCACCAACGTGGCAAAAGTAGTTAATTTTCTATATTTGCTGTCTACAGACGTGAAGACACGTAGCTCGCTAGTGGTTAGCTGTAAAAAAGCCAGTCAGATCATTCTGTAGTGCTGCTCAGCGCTGTGTAGAATGGTCTGCTGCAACATCTGTAAATGAGAGCAGCTGTATTAAAATGTATTTGGTGTGAGCACAGAGAGCAGGAGAGAAGCTAGCAGATGGAAACAGCGGCTGAGTCTAGGTTGAACATGAAAGCACAGTAACCCGCCCAGTCCTTGTTTACTGGTTTAAATTAATGTTTCCACAGAGCTCTGACCTGTGGACACACCATCAAAACTAATGTTAGTCACATTAGGGTGCCGCTAATGTTAGTCACATTAGCGGCACCCATGCTAACACTAACGATTCGCCTATTGTTGTAGCAAACACTAATGTTAGCCACATTAGCTGCATAGCATGCTAACACAAAGTATTCTCCTACTGTTGTAGCCAATTCTAATATTATCTACCTTAGCCATACAACATGCTAACACACTAACACTCTTATTGTTGTAGCAAACACTACAACAATAGGAGATTCTGTGCAGCTAATGTTAGCCACATTAGCTGGACAGCATGCTAACATAAAGTATTCTCCTACTGTTGTAGCTAATTCTAATGTTATCCACATTAGCCATACAACATGCTAACACACTAACACTCCTATTGTTGTAGCAAACACTATAACAATAGGAGAATCTGTGCAGCTAATGTTGGCCACATTAGCTGGACAGCATGCTAACATAAAGTATTCTCCTACTGTTGTAGCTAATTCTAATGTTATCCACATTAGCCATACAAAATGCTAACACTATGGATTCTCCTATTGTTGTAGCTAATGCTAATGTTAGCTACATTAGCGGCACCCACACTAACACTAACAATTCTCCTATAGTTGTAACAAATGCTAACATAAACCACATTAGTTGCACAACATGCTAAGACTTAGTATTCTCCTGTTGTTGTAGCTAATGCTAAGCTAATGAAGACTCTTGTGTTCATTCTTGCAGCGAGCAGCAGAACATTTGTTGAGTTTTGTTTGTGGTTCAGACATTTTAAAGTTAGCAGAAGCAGCGGTAAAAGGTGAGGCATTCTGATTGGTTCACCTGGCAGCAGTGAGGGGGCGGGGCTACACTGAGCTAGTTTCTAGGTAAAAACTGAAGGCATTTCTTTTTGACTTGTAAAGCTAAGAGGCTAACTAGCTGTGGGGGTTTGAGGAAGTAAACATCTTCATAATCTCACAGTTTGTAATTTAAACCTCCAAGTCGATACTAAAAATGTGTTTTTACCTGTCAGAACTGCAGAGTCTAACTGAAAACACAGAGCCTCAGAAACCTTGAGCCTACAGCAGTGAACTCACAGATACAAACATAAAAGTAGAAACTCTTGAAGCTACCAGGAGCTCTGAGTCCCAGACGATCAATTCACTGTGTTGGTTTTGGGCTGCTGAGGTAAAAACCACCTCCAGCTCTGCAGACCTGCAGGTTATTTCAGGACTCGGTCAGAAAGTACTGAAAACTGCTGCTGGAGGAGAAAGGAGGAGGAAGGATCACAACAAACAACAAAGTGGCGCAAAGACTGCAGGAGCTCGAGGTTCAGGACAGAAACCCGCAGCAGGAAACGAGCATTTACATCCAATCGTCCTCCGCTGCTGTGATGACAAAGCTGTTTATCAAGCTAACTGAGCTAACTGTTAGCACTGACCTGTAGAGCAGAAACGAGACGTCGCTCTTCACCTCCTTCATCACATTCAGTCCTGTTTTGTTGTGTTTCTTCAGCCCTCGTCCTCCATTTTCTACCCATTTCAACCTTCTCATTAAGCCCCACCCCCCCACACATACTGGCACGCTATTGGCCGGGAGGTACACGCCCACAAACAAAAGTAGGTTTACTCAAATAAAGGACTTAAGGACAAACCTAAAACACTTTACTTTCCATTTAGTGCTGCATTATCTGACTTTACCGCATTTATCTCATCGCTTTAGTTACTTCACAGATTCAAACCTCCGTGTGTCATCAAATTTGATGATTTTTGAACTTTATTTTTTCAGATAATCTAAAAGTTTAAGCTCCTTTTTCGCATTGAAAGTGTCACAAAGATTCAGATTTCAGGATTTTAATGACGGTTTTTGCCTCCCTGCTTGTAAACGCTACCATCTGTTTGCCTCCATAGCAAGATGATGACAAGATACAGTCAGACCATTCCACACAGAGCTCTCATGTTACGTATTAAAGTTGTATTTTACTGCTGCAGATATCATTTTAGGTCGTTTGTATACAGTTGGTAGTTTAATCAACAGCAGTCAGATAAAGAGGTGCAGTCAGACCATTCTACACAGTTCATTAGAGTAGAATGGTCTAAAAGTTAATCGGTACATCAATCACTGTATCAGGTCACTGTGTGCAAATGTTTTAGTAATTTTGGACAAATTTAAAGCCATTTTGGACTTTTTTTTTAGTCTTTCATCTTTGTCTGAGGTGGAGAGTTCAAAGTTAGCGCTTAACAACTGTCAAGTTTCATGAAACGTTCACTGAGGAGTTCCTCAGGGAGCCATCCTGGGTCCTCAGAAGATTCACAGAACATGGATCCAAACAGCAGGGTTGCTCCGGGTTTGGACATTTAAACATGTCAACATATTCTAGAACATAGGTGTCAAACTCTGGCCCGCGGGTCAAATTTGGCCGGCAGTGTAGTTATATTTGGCCCGCGAAACAATACAAGATGACTACTAGAGCTGGCCCGCTGGTATTATACAGCGGATGTACCACTAATACTACAATCCCAGAATGCTCTGCTGGTGTTTTGATGCGTCAAACAGGACAGGACCCATAAGCCACCTCTCCTCTGTTGACAGTAGTCATAGCCATAGACATATAGACGTAGATGCCGCGTTGACTGCCGCTGCCGATTGGAGCCGACGTGCCTACGCGGCGGCCATCTTGGTACAGTGCCACTCGCCCCTACAGTGCATTACGTCTATAGAGGAATGACATGTCTGCACTATAAAAGTGATCATAAATCCATCAGTTGTCAACATATATTGTTTGTTACAAACGTCAGACATGGAGGACGGACAGGTAGACATAAACAGAACAAAAGCATCCAAGCATCCTGTGTCAAAGCTAAATGTGTGACGTTTTAACAAACCAAACCGTTTGGAAATTGGTCAAAAATTCAGTGAATAATTCTATTTTAAGATTGTGGAGTACCTCTTACCTCCATAGACGCACATTCACTCCCCCCTCTGCTAGCCCTGTACCAAGATGGCGGAGCTTTAGGCACGTCCCTCCACAGTCAAGGCGGCGTCTACGTTTATATGTCTATGGTCACAGCAACCTCATGCTACTACTGATACCGTGCTACCTCTCCCAAAAATGGTGAAAAGAAAGGCAGAAAACAGAAGCTCTCTGGACAGATGGGAGGCAGAACATCTGTTTGTCTTGTATCAGGGCTGGTCCCCAATATCCGGATAATGATTTTGAGATCCGAATAGTTGTGTTTTTAAAGCAAACTGTAGTTGCACTGTAAAAAAACAACAACAACACACGAACACGTCGTCGTCAGACAGAATTTTATCACGTTTTCTCGTAGTTACAGTAATTAGCGTCATGATCATCATGGTCAGTCATAAATAGATCCATAGATTCTTCATACAGTTAGGAGTCATATCACAGCATATATATACAGATTTAAACATTACCAACAAAAACAGAAGCAGGAGTGGGGCCGAGTCACTGCCCAGCACATAGACGGATCCCACTCGGTCAGTCTGGTTTGAAGCCAAGAGAGAAAACGATCTTTATTCAGAGCGTTTTTTTGTTTTTTTTAAAATCCACAGACCGAAATCTCATGCGACAACTTCGTCTTTTTGGATATTTTCGGTTGTTTATGCATTTTTAACAATGCAGTCATGTGTTTAACGTTTGGTTTAAGGTGGAATAAGAGTTCGTAAAGCTGCACAAGTCGAGTTTTTCTCCCTCATGTTGAGATTTTAACACCAGACTGATATTTTCTGCAGTGAAGAAACAAACAAAACAAAAAAACCACAATGCAGCGATATACAGGCAACATAAAACACAAAGTCCGTTATAAGCTTTAAGTCCAGGATATAGTCGGCAGAGGTTTGCCTGGTGCAGAGTGTAATCCAGGACGTAGACGGGCCCCATGGAGCAAACAAAAGATCCAAGAGCTGAAAAGGAGAAACGAAGGCAAAGCAGACAGAAAGTGTCCAAAGTTCATCAGATTTAAAGACGAAATCAGAAAAGATATACTGTTTGAAGCAGGAAATAGACCCAGCCCGACACCACAATTCAAGAAACTGCAGAAAAGCAAAATAAAAATCTTCTGCACCATTTGGTTTCCCTGCTAAGGATGGAAGTAATCACAAAAATAGTGCACAGTTCATGTGATCCAAGGCGTAGACAGAGCCCTGGAGAGAGCTGTGTTATTAAAAACAAAAGCAAAGCACAATCGTTTGGATTTTGTCGAGCCGTTTTGCAACCCTGGTCGAAGGGGATGCCAAATGGTGCCGGAGAGAAGCTGCAGAATCAAAGTTCTACCTAAAAGCTCGTCTTCTACAGGCTGTTTCCAAATGTTCTCAAAGTCATCCCAGTGATCAAAAGATGAACAACTAAATTTTCCGCATTTGATTTTCAGTTTTTATGTTGAATGTAAAGATTTTTTTCGTTGTTTCCGACATAAACGCATCAAATCATGCAACTTTCATTTCAACAAAAAGCTCAAAATGAGTTTAAGTAGCGTAACAACCTCAGACACTCCAGCAAACAGACCGGGCCCAAACCATTTGACATCCCGGCTGTGGTTTAATGAGGTTCTTAGAGTGAAGGGAGCTGCAGGGGGAGCGTTCCATAGAGCCATTTGGCATCCCCGGTGTGTTTTGATGAGTCGCAATGGACAAAACAGGGGCATCTCTCGGAGCCATTTT
This sequence comes from Dascyllus trimaculatus, assembly GCA_024666655.1. Taxonomy (NCBI): domain Eukaryota; kingdom Metazoa; phylum Chordata; class Actinopteri; family Pomacentridae; genus Dascyllus; species Dascyllus trimaculatus. The sequence goes on from CM045452.1 coordinate 30,802,155, forward strand.
GCATCCCCAACTGCGTGAAAAGCCGTTTACAAAAGCAGGGACGCAAAACGGCTGCACAGAGTTACTGCGATTAAAAAGACACTGAAGGTTGAAGATGTGAAGTAAGCTGTGAACTCCAGGATGTAGTCACGGCCCGACAGAAACACACAAAACAATTAATCATAATGATACAATCAGTTAACATGTGAACTCTCCATGACATAGCCACAGCCGACTAAGGTGTTTAACAGCAGTTCATGGCTTCCACATGATTTAAATTTAAACATCTGCGACGTCTGAGAGATGCTCTAAAGACAGCGAAATATGTCATTATTTATTTATCAAGCTGCGACGCAAACAAATCTCTTAGTTTTATTTTGAAAGTCCGATGTTTGAAACGTGCAGGTGATTCGTTTGCAGCTGCTGACGTCGGCTTCTCCGGTTAAAAGCAGATCAATATTTCCAATCATTCAGACTACAACTCCTTCCAGTGATCAATCGGATGTTTGGTCTGTAGAACGTCAGGAGATCCAGGAACATTCAGGTTGTGACGATAAAATTAAGAACGAACTCCGAGTCGAGGGATCAGGCTAAATTCTGGCATTGTGGCTAAACAGCTGCTGATTGATCGATCAGTCGTTTCAGCTCCGATTGCCTCCCTCATCCGGATCGAGTCGTTTGGGTGAAGTCAGCTGTTTGTTCAGCGTCACAACGATCGATACTGATCCACAATCAATATCAGCGTTGATTAGTGTAATGCCTGCCACCTAAAAACAGCTGGTTTCAGATCTTTGTTTACGTTTACACACCAAACACAGGCATCATGTGAAGAACATGCGTGATGGATTAACTGCAGTCCTCTGAAACCCAGAACATAGTCACGTCCAAACCTGCTGAGATTTAAGGAGAAACTTATGTTTTTTAACAGGCGACGAAATAAAACCGGCCCCTTTCACTGATCCTGACATTTTATAGACGAGATGATCCATCGATTGAGAGCATGATCAGTAATTGCGTTCTAATCCAGAGCTTTCAGACACATTTCATCGTCTTCACTGTTCAGCTGTCTGCAGACCAAAACGGCGACATCTGATCATGATAAACGCCACACCGTCTCCATGGCAACCTGCTGATGAAGGTCGTGACATGCAGCTGAAAGCTCGGGAAAAATCAACAAATAAACAGGAACGACTCCTGAAACCTAAACTTCACAACTCTGACAATCCAGGTCATAGACGGATCCCACGCATTCAGTTAAGCAGCGTTGACTCTTTAGCAGATAGGAAGCCCAGGAAATAGCCAGATCACGACAGAGTTACTGCACACAGAAACCAATGAAGTCAGTCCGTTAAGATGTTTGTGTTCCAGGACGTAGCCAGGCCCAGCAGACAGACGGACATCAGAGTGTTAAGACATAGAAACAGTGAAGATTTACAGTCAGTTACAATAGAAATTATTAAGTCTTTCCAGGTCATAGCCAGGACCCAACAGAGTAGAGCGGTGTGGTCTAATTACAGTACATTCAACAGTGATTTCTTCTCCTCGTCTTTACTTTCTTCTTCTGCTCCGTTAAAATTTGCACCGCTGCACTAACTGGTCACACTCCAGTATTTATTCACATCCAAGGAAGCAGACTGAAGTGTTAAAAATCATAGCGTCTCCAGGCGGTAGCTGGAGCCCACAGCAGGTCTTAGGGTGTGAACAGGGAGTGGGGGAGGAAGAGAAGTTCGTTTCCAGGTGTTAGCCTGAGCCCAGCCCAAACCATCCGGGTAAGGAGGAGGGGAATGGACAGAGTGGATCCAGGTAATAGTCTCATCCCGACCCGGCGGCGCCACCTCCTGGGTTGTTCTCTTTACTGAGACGGACTAATTCCTGGGACAAAACCTCCAGGTCCTGCAGAGACACAGTTTACATCAACACAAAGCGTGTGTCGGTCTGCACGTGTGTGTGTTATGTGTGTTGTGTGTGTGTGTGTGTTGCGTTACCTTCTGTAGGTGCATGTTCTTGGTCAGCTGTTCCTCCAACATGTTCTGCAGCTTCTTGTTCATCTCTCTCAGGTTCTCGTCTCCTGGTTTCACCAAGTCTCTGAGCACAGAACCCAAACCTCCGCGGTCCGCCTGAGAACCTCCGTGACCTCCAACCGCAGAGCCGGACACGTCTGAGGAGAGAGGAGACAAGGAGATGAGGAGACAAGGAGACGAGGAGACGAGATCAACATGAGGTGAAAGTAGAGCAGGAGTCAGTTTCATTCTAATTATAAAGAGTCCTGGATTTCATATTTTATACGTCTGCTGACTAATTTATTTGTACGAATGTAGAAATCTGCTCTGAAAGCTGCTAAAATCTGTCATAAAACAACAAAACTCCACTTAATGTATCAAAACGTTCCATTATTGTTTCTAAAACTGTAAATGTATGTTAAAACTAAAATTTGATGGTTTTCACATGGAGTCTGGTGGAGACAATAATCGAGTTAATTATAGAGTTCTGCTCGTTAAACGTCCCGAGGAGACGAGCGAGGAAACCTGCTGACGTGCCCCGGAGCAAGGCACTAACCGCCGACTGCTGCTGTCGCCTAGCAACCCTGAGGCAACATGCTGAGTCAGCGAGTTTTAAACAAATGTAAATGAAAACTGGATGGAAAGTGAGCGTTTTTCAAGCAAGTGCAGTGGGAGGAAATACTCACTCACACACACACACACACACACACCAGCCCTGAGTTTTACTGCACATTAGATTCAGCATCATTACTGTGTTAATGGAGAGACAGAGGAGGGTTAAAGCAGCCAGACGTGAAATTGAAAACAGCAGGAGGATGAGGAGGTGAGGATGGAGGAGGACAGGTAAAGGTAACTATTTATGCAGCACATCTCCCACAGAGTCGGTCTGAGTTTTACACTGAGGGGAGCTGATTAAAGTAGGAGTGGCCAAATAAAGTGGGAGGAGCTGAATGAGGTGGGAGGGGCCTAGTAAAGCAGGAAGTGTTTGTCTCTGTATGAATAAACCTTCTGGACTTTAAAAGACATTTTCTTTAATGAACAAAAAAGCAAGAAACTTTATAGACAGAAAACAAACGTCAAAGTTCTTGAACGCGTCATGTGAGACGTTTAGTTCGATCAGGAAAATTAAGCAGGCCTGAGCTTCAAATGTGATATTTTATTTAAATCACTCTTTTTTAAAAAACATGTTTAGTTGGGGAAAAAAACAGCAGCTTTGCACCAGATTCTAAAATATAAAAAAAAAATTATAAAAAAAAAATTATAAAATAAATAAAGATAAAATTAAATTAAATAAAAATAATAAAAAATAAAATTATACAATTAAATGAAAATAAATAAAAATAAGATTAAATTAAATAAATATAAAATATTAATTTTATATAAATGTAAAAAAATATATAACAAAATAAAATAAACAAAATAAATAAAAATAAAATTATTAAATTAAATTAAAATAAAGTAAAATAAATAAATTAAATACAATAATAACAAAATAAATAAAAAAATAATAAAATAAAATTTTGTAAAAATAATAATAATAAAAAACCTGAAAATACCAGAAAAATAGACTGAATTTACATGTCTAATGTAAAATAACATTTAAAATCATGTATCTGTGAAAAAACAACTACATCTCTGTTTTTTCTTACAAAAGATTATCGTTACGTTCACAAATTTAATGCAAATAAAAACACCACGGGAGCGAAAAAACGCCCACAAACTGCTGCTCAGCTTCATTTTGGACCGTTTTGAACAAGTTTTGCGTTATTGGACGAAGTTTGAACAATTTCAAGCAGATTTATGCTCAATAATCGTTGGTTTAATTAGAAAAATGTTAAAGATTTTTGTCAGTAATTACACATTTCTAAGTTCTGGACTTTTAATACTTTTTAAGACTTCTGTTTGTTTAAAAGAAGCGATCAGGAGCAGCATCTGGAGTAAAAGTGGGAACAAGTTGTTGCTCACGAGCAGTTTAAGAGTTTTTTAACTTGGACTTCTTCTGGGGGACAAGATTACAACAAATTTAGTCGTTTTGAACAAGTTTTGAGCAGATATGTTCGGCGTTTGCAGGTTCCAGCTGAATAAATTAAAGATATTTGCCATAAAGGTTCTTATTTCTACCAATGACGGACCTTTAGAAACACATAAAGATACTGCAGGGACGATTAATGCAGAGACGAGGAGGTTTAACTGAAAAGTAAATGTGCTGATGGTTTGAGGATTATTTAAAACAGCAGCTAAATATAGCAACAGAGAAACGTTGAGACACACAGGGTTTAATGTAAGAATCTGACTGAAGCTGTGGATTGATCGCACCGATTGATCGCGCCGGCTTTGTACCAGCAGCTCGTCGTGTTTCTTCGTTAACGCGCCGGTTCTCTGCCGTGTTGCGAGTCTGCAGGTAAGCGAGGCGGCAGATTAAAGAGCTTGTAATGAAGTAACGAAGTGTCGCTGTCAGGTGAACGGCTGCTTTCTGCTGACCGACGCACTTTTAAACAACACTTTGTGCTGGACTCGTGTCACGAAGCCGAGTGTTGTTTTTACACGATCCTCATTTAGTTCACAGAAAAGAACATAAACAAAGGTTTCTGTCTCAGTCTGACGAGTTCTAAAACACATTTTTTCAGCTTGTCCTGACGCCAAAACGCTCATCCTACATTTCCCATAATGCAACAGGATCATGTCTGTATTCCTCAGTTTACCAAACACTCAGTCTGTAACATCTGTGAGCATGTTCCTCCGTTTTATTCTCCGTCAAACTGAAGTTTTTTCTTTCCAGAGCAGACTTAAACGGCGTAAATGTGAAGCCGTCGGAGCTTTTTCATGACAGACGTCAGCGGTGAGGTTTGAAGCTGCGAGACGCCTCCGACTTTCTCTTTGATCGCCGTTTTAAATGTCAGAATACCTGAACACACAGTGGAGCTGCCGGGTTTTAACTGTGAAATAAGGGTTTTATCAGCAGCACATTTCCTTCGTTATCTGGCAGCTTAAAGAGAAAAATCTGTAAATGAGTTGAGATGTCGGATTAGCTGCTGCACGGAGCCCACACTCTGCTCATTTACAGGTTTACGTTTTAAGTTTTTAGGTCTACAGGAACAAGTTTACTGCTTTATTTTTCCCATACTATACTTTAGTGCAGCATCTGTCCAGTTAAATCCATCATTAGGAAACGGAAGGAATACAGAACATCTGTAAACCTGAATGGAGCAGGTCGTCCTCAAAAACTGAGTGACCGAGCAAGAGAGAGACTAGTGAGGGAGGCCACCAAGACACCTATGAGTCCTCTGATGGAGTTACAAGGAAACTACAAAATCACTCAGAGAGCTCATACCTCCGCCAAGGAGCTTCAGTCCACCCCCAACACAATCTCCCAATTCACATATTTTGTATGGAACGTTACAGATACAAATGTAATTACATGCAGTTCAAATGTCCTACCAACAATGCGGCCTTCACCCCATCCGACCTAATGAACAGGCGCGGCCTCTAGCGCAGCAGCTCCTAACAGCCTCCCAGCTTCTTAGACAACCGGAGATAAGAATGCCGGCCCAACCGTGCGTATGTCGCTCAGGAATGAAAGACAACTCCGTCATTGTCGCTGTCTGTTGCGTGGAGACCCAAAATGTCATGTGGTCAGAGGGGGTTACCCCAAAAACAAGAGTGCCCTCTGGTGGCTTTTAGAGTAAACCACATTTAATTGTCCACCTGGCTACACTTACATTAAAAAAAAAACGGAACAGTCCGAAAATTTCATCATTTCTTCTTTGTCTCATTTCACACATTTCCTGAAAATTTCATCCAAATCCGTCCATAACTTTTCGAGTTATTTTGCCCACAAACAAACAAACAAACAACCCAACGCCAGCAAAAACATAACCTCCTTGGCGGGGGTAACATAAATAAGGGAGGCCACCAAGACACCTAAGACTTTTCTTTTTAGAAACTTAATTTGTCCTTGTGGGGGGGCATTCAATTTTCGCATATCCCAGTTGGGGTCAAACAGGGTCTACCCTGGAGCAGGAAGGGTTAAGGGTTAAGGGTTGCTCAGTGACAATGGCCGCAACGGAGGCTCGATCCCCCAACCTTCCGATCAGCAGCTCAGCGCTCAACCCATTGCGCTACGACTGCCCAAGAGGGTCACAAGAAAGAGGTGAGTGAGGGAGGCCAGCAAGACACTTGTAAGTCCTCTGAAGGAGATACAAGGAAAAGAATAATGAAGGATGCCGCCAAGCCGCCCATGACTCACTGAATCATTTTGAATCATTGCTGGAGCTGCAGCCAAAGGTTCATCTACTAAATACTGACTGGAAGGACATAAATACTGATGGAATCACTCATTTTACAATTTCTATTTTTGATTAATTGACATTACTTCATAGAAATCTGTTTTCAGATTGACATAGAAGATTATTTTTTAAAGAAGCCAAAATTAAATCGACTACAATTCACTGTTAAAAAAAGAATTAGGAGGGTGAATACTTCCTATAAACTCTGCACACAGCCTAGATCTACGTGGAGCTTTCATTCTGTCATTGTTGTGTATTTTCTGGTAATATGTCCTGCAGCTGAACTGAAGCGTGTCAGACCGAGTTCAGTCACAGATGTTCAGTCGCTGCTGAACATAAGCGTCTGTCTGGATGAAACTCTGTGTTCATGTCAAACTGTTCTCACCTATGCGGCTGTCCATCACATACGTCTCTATGATGGCGCTCTTCCTGCAGATGTCTTCAGCCATCGACGAGCAGCTCACCTCCAGATGTTTCACCTGGAACAGAAAAGAAAATAAAGAAACTGTCCTTAATAATTCAAAGAGTTTTGAAAATGAGCAGAAGCTAAAGCTGAAACCAAAACTTATTTAACAAAAAGCAAAGACTCGATCGATAAACTGGAGCATTTCTTTGTGTTTCTGTGGTGAACTCTGTGTTGAGTCTCTGCAGCGTCAGCTCTGACCCTCAGTGGATCCATATAAACTGTACAAACAGCGCAGGACATTAATAATGCATCTAAAAATATACGTCTTAAAACAGGAGCCACTTTTACTGTTGACCGGCTGTCGAGTCGAGGAACAAAGTGAAGCGTTAAAAAAGCTGAGGCGCTAAATCAGGACGTTTGCTGCTGCTGTGTTAACGTGCGGGACAACAGAGCGGTCGTCATGGTAGCGGAGGGACGCTCACCTTCTCCTCCAGCATCCATTTCTCCTGCTGGACCTCGGCGAGTCTCTGGAACAATTCTCCGACCTCGTCATCGGACAGCTCGGCCGGACGCTGAGACTGAGGACTTCCTCCTCCGGACTGACGGACAGAAAGACAGAAAGACCAGCTGGATCAGAGCCAAAAACTCAAACCTACAACATGTTGGGTGTAAAAGCCTCAGAGGGATTCAGGGCTGAGTCATTTCAGACAAGTTTCAAGACATTCGGGACAATTCTTTGCACATTTTGACCATATTTGACCCAATCTGGTCAAGTTTTAAGACGTTTTGGACAATTTCTAACGATCTAGCCTGTCCCTTTAAGGCCCTGTCTGTTTACGATGTCAACCCATCCCTTTAAGAACCTCGTCTGTCCCTTTAAGGCTCTGTCTGTTTAAGATGTCAACCCATCCCTTTAAGAACCTCGTCTGTCCCTTTAAGGCACTAGCCTGTCTGTTTACGATGTCAACCCATCCCTTTAAAAACCTCGTCTGTCCCTTTAAGGCACTAGCCTGTCTGTTTACGATGTCAACCCATCCCTTTAAAAACCTCGTCTGTCCCTTTAAGGCACTAGCCTGCCTGTTTACGATGTCAACCCATCCCTTTAAGAACTTCACCTGTCCCTTCAAGGCACTGGCCCAAACCTTTAAAAATCTGTCCTGTTCTTTTACAACATCGCCCCATCCTTTGAGGAACCCTTTAGGAATCTGGCCCATCACTTCGAGAACTTGACCTGTCCCTTTAAAAACGTGGTCCGTCCCTTTAAGGACCTGGCAAGTCGCTCAAAGAACCTGGTCCATCCCTTAAGGAACCTGGCCCATCCCTTTAAGACAGCCGACTGTCCCTTTAGACACTGCCCCTTCCCATTAAGGTTCTGGCCTGTCCTTTTATGACACTGGCCGAACACTTTAAGAACCTAGTATGACCCTTTAAGAATCGACCCATTTCTTTAAAAACTTTGCCCGTCTCTTTAAGCAAATGGCCCGTCCCTTTAAGACACTGCCCCTTCCCTTTAAGGTGCTGGCCTGTCCTTTTAAAAACCTGGCCTGTACCTTTAAAAATCTGGCCTGTCCTTTTACGACACTGGCCCATGACTTTAAGAAACTAGCCTGACCCTTTAAGAATCTGCCCATCTCTTCAAGAACTTGGCCCGTCAGTTTAAAAACTTGACCCATCCCTTTAAGAACCAGGCCAGTCCCTTTAGGAACCTAGCCCATCCCTTTAAGACAGCAGACTGTCCTTTTAGGACACTGCCCCTTCCCTTTAAGGTTCTGGCCTGTCCCTTTAAGAACCTGGCCTGTCCTTTTACAACACTGGCTGAACACTTTAAGAACCTAGTATGACCCTTTAAGAATCGGCCCATTTCTTTTAAAACTTTGCCCGTCTCTTTAAGCAACTGGCCCGTCCCTTTAAGACATCAGCCAGTCCCTTTAAGACACTGCCCCTTCCCTTTAAGGTGCTGGCCTGTCCTTTTACGACACTGGCTGAACACTTTAAGAACCTAGTATGACCCTTTAAGAATCGGCCCATTTCTTTTAAAACTTTGCCCGTCTCTTTAAGCAACTGGCCCGTCCCTTTAAGACATCAGCCAGTCCCTTTAAGACACTGCCCCTTCCCTTTAAGGTGCTGGCCTGTACCTTTAAAAATCTGGCCTGTCCTTTTACAACACTGGCCCATCCCTTTAAGAAACTAGCCCGACCCTTTAAGAATCTGCCCATCTCTTCAAGAACTTGGCCCATCAGTTTAAAAACTTGACCTATCCCTTTAGGAACCTGGTCCGTCCCTTTAGGAACCTGGCCCATCCCTTTAAGACAGCAGACTGTCCCTTTAGGACACTGCCCCTTTCCTTAAGGGGGGTGGCCTGTCCTTTTAAGATACCCGCCCCACCCCTTTAAGAACATAGCACGACCCTTTAAAAATCTTAAAGGGGATGGGCCAAGTTTTCAAGAACTTGGCCCAAGTTTTTAAGAACTTGGCCCGTCAGTTTAAAAACTTTGCCCCTCTTTAGGAACCTGGCCTGTCCCTTTAAGACACTGCCCCTTCCTTGGTCAGGTTTTTAGACATTTTGGAGTAATCTTAGACCATTTTAAACTCATTTTTGACTGTTTTGAATGAATTTATGACATTTTGCGAGTCATTCAGAACAGATTATGTCCGGTCCAGTTACTGTTTGTTTTGGTCACTATGCGTTAACGTTGCGATCAAAGTTGTTGGATCCTTCAAGACGTTCAATTTACCATCAGAAGAGGGGAAAAAAACAGACAATATTCACATTCAATGACTTTTTTCCTTTAAAAAAAAACCAAACCAATTTAATGAATTATTAACTAATCGATTAATGGTTGCGGCTTTAGTTGTTTCTGCCACTGTAGAGAAATAAATCACATTAACGTCTCTTTTTTTCTACATTTATTGAAGCTGCTAATGCTAACGTCGCGTCTGTGTGAGACGATCAAAGAGAGTCCACATTTATCCTGCTTTACGTACTTTTGATTTCCCATAAAGTTTGGTTTTGACAGAAGGACCAGACGTTATAAATCTGCCTGTTACATTCAGCTGAACTTAACTTTTAAAACTAACCAGACAGAAGCCTGAAAAGATTTTCTGCAGACAGTATTTGACAACGTTGCTGTAAGAACCTGCCAACAAAAACCTCCATCGTTCGGTTTGCAGTTTCTCTTTCAGTCTGAAAACGGTGAACTAAAAACATCATCTGAGGCCTTTCATCATCGGACGTCATCGTCATGTGACGCTGTTGCTGTGACGACGGCAGTAAACTGACCTCTGCGGCGTCACGAGGCGACACAAAGCGAACCTGTCAGCTCTATTTACAGAGTTTCTATCAATAGAAACTCAGTCACAGAGAAGAAGTTAAATTCAGAAACCTCAAACGCCCATGAGAAAATAAGCGTAATAAAAGTAGAGCAGGGATACGAGGATGATGATGGGATGTCAGCACATCGCCGTGGGAACAGCTGTCACAACACAACAGTCACCGAGCGATAAATCCATCAGTCTGTTAATTGTTTTCTCAATTAACCGATAAATTATTTTTTTTCAAATTGAAGTCTTTGAATGTTGACTGGTCTAAAACTGTGTTATTACTGTTGCTCCGCCCACCTTGTTCTGATTGGTCGGCTGAGCCTCCTTCATCATGTCTCTGTAGGAAAAGGACGAGACGGACGACGAGTCTCCGGTCTGTTGGGTCCGACTGGGACTGTTGATCTCCGACAGAACCAGCTCCTCCAGACCTGAACCAGAACCACACATCACAGTTAATATACACACCAACCTGTGGAGACCGTCCCTTTAAGAAATCACACTGTCCCTTTAAAGTATACTTGTCTGATTTAAACACAGAAAAACAGGCAAACATTCCTGCGGACTCCAGGTCTGCAGTTTAACATGGCAGACTGCCCCTTCAAGACACCACCCCATCCCTTTAAGAACCTCACCTGTCCCTTCAAGACACAGGTCCATCCCTTTAAGAACCTCACCTGTCCCTTCAAGACACCAGTCCATCCCTTTAAGAACCTCGCCTGTCCCTTTAAGGCACTGGCCCATCCCTTTAAGAACCTCGCCTGTCCCTTTAAGGCACTGGCCCATCCCTTTAAGAACCTCGCCTGTCCCTTTAAGGCACTGGCCCATCCCTTTAAGAACCTCACCTGTCCCTTCAAGACACCAGTCCATCCCTTTAAGAACCTCACCTGTCCCTTCAGGACACTGGCCCATCCCTTTAAGAACCTCGCCTGTCCCTTTAAGGCACTGGCCCAAACCTTTAAAAGTCTGGCCTGTTCTTTTACAACACCGCCACATCCCTTTAGGAACCAAGCAAGACGCTTTAAGAATCTGGCCCATCTCTTCAAGAACCTGGCCACTCCCTTAAAGAACTTGGTCCATCCCTTTAGGAACCTGGCCCGTCCCTTTAAGGCAGCAGACTGTCACTTTAGACACTGCCCCTTCCTTTTAAGGTGCTGGCCCATCCCTTTAGGAACCAGGCCTGTCCCTTTAAGAACCTAGTATGATCCTTTAAGAATCGGCCCATTTCTTTAAAAACTTTGCCTGTCTCTTTAAGCAACTGGCCCATCCCTTTAAGACACTGCCCCTTCCCTTCAAGGTGCTGGCCTGTCCTTTAAAAACCCTGAGAGTTCCTTTAAGAAGCTGACCCATCCCTTTAAGAAGCTAGCCTGTCCCTTTAAGGCCCTGGCCTGCCCGTTTACAATGTCAGCCCATTCCTATAACAACCTCGCCTGTCCCTTTAAGGCACTGGCCCGACCCTTTTAGAATCTGACCCATCTCTTGAATAACCTGATCCGTCCCTTTAAAAACTTGGCCCGTCCCTTTAAGAACCTGGCCAGTCCCTTAAAGAACTTGGTCTGTCACTTTAGGAACCTGGTCCGTCCCTTAAGACATTGCCCCTTCCCTTTAAGGTGCTGGCATGTCCCTTTAAGAACCTGGCCCATCCCTTTAAGGCACTGGCCCAAACCTTTAAAAATCTGGCCTATCCTTTTACGACACTCGCCCATCCCTTTAAGAACTTAGCCCGACTCTTTAAGAATCTGGCCATCTCTTGAAGAACTTGGCCTGTCCCTTTAAGAAACTGGCCAGTCCTTTCAAGAACTTGGTTCGTCCCTTTAGGAACCTAGCCCGTCCCTTTAAGACAGTAGACTGCCCCTTTAAGAAACTGCCCCTTCCCTTTACAGTGCTGGCCCGTCCCTTTAAAAACCTAGCCTTTCACTTTTAAGAACCTGGAAACTTCCTTTAAGAAGCTGACCCATCCCTTTAAGAAGCCAGACTGTCCCTTTAAGAACCCGACCTGTCCCTTTAAGAACTTGGCCCGTCCCTTTAAGGCAGGTGCAGCAGCATAAGTAGGCTACTTTAAAATGTCTGATTCTCAGGTTTGTGCTGAAGAGCCTTTTAAACATTCAGCACAGCTCATAGATTATACATGAAGCTGAGGACTGCCCTGCACTGCTGCCACTCAGTGTGTGTGTGTTTGCGGTTGTGTGTGTTTGTGAGTGTGTGTGTGTGTGGGTGTAAAAAAAAACAGTAGAAAATGTGTGATCAGTCCAAGAAATACCCCAGATTGCGGCAAAACAAATATTAAACAAAGAGGAAAAAAGAAAACTTTGGTGCAGAAAAACCGAAGAAGTTCTGTAGATGTGTGTTGTATTTGTGTGTGTGTGTGAGTGTGTGTGTGTGTGTGTGTGTGTGTGTGTGTGTGTGTGTGTGTGTGTGTGTGTGTGTGTGTGTGTGTGTGTGTGTGTGTGTGTTTGTGTGCGCAGCAGACGCCAGTTTGTCCACCGGAGCGCTGGGAACCAGAGCGCTGCATTAAATATTCAGAAGAAGGTTCCGGACTGAGCCAGAACCTCCTGATGCAGAGGTTAGCACGCCGCCGATTATCGGACCCATCGGTCACGTTACAATCACATCTCAGCCTCTCAGGACGCACAAACACACACACTCTCCAACGCAAACACACACTCTGTCTGAACACACTCTCTAAACGCAAACACACACACACTCATTCTGAACACACACAGACAGACACTCTCCTTAGTGGAGCAGTTAAAGGGGAGCGCCGTCCATTTCGCAGATTTAGATCCTCACTGCGAGTTTCACTTCAGGTCCTGATCAATAACCTGCAGCAGTAACAGCACCTGAGCCTTTTGTGACTCTCGGTGGTCATTTTGTGTCTCTCTGTGTATGTTTTGTCTCTCTTTGTGGTTATTTTGAGTCTCTTTGTGATCATTTAACGTCCACATCAGAACAGCTGTTTCCTATGTTAGAAGTCTCATGTATAAACGTCTGGACTTTCCAGGTCGAGTGTTTAAGAGAGTGAGCGCTTACACCACCAGCTCCACTCGGTTACCTCTGAACTAGGATGCAAATTTTAAACATCATTATTATTATTACTGAAGTAGAGCGTAAACAATTACATACGCTGTTAACGCCAATTCTGTGATGAACTCAGCAATAAGAACCGTCCCGTTAGATTGTGTTTTGTCATTAACCTCCACAGAAGTCTTTGTCATGGTGCCCGTTGCTAGCTAAACTCCCACAATGCTCTCTGCTTGCCAACCTATTCTTTATTTGATTTTTCTTTTCCCTCAGTATGGCTGTTTTTGGGGTTTTCTTTCCTTTAGCACGGGGACGCAAGTTTTAAAAAGCCATCTTAACGTTTAGTCGACCACATTGTCAGCCAAAATTAAATTAATCATTGAACAGAATAATGAACAACTGACTATCTTCCACATGTTGACGAGGTTATTGTTACCATGGACGCAAAATTTGCGAATAAAGCGGCTCAGGAACAATAGCTATTTGTTAATAGAAACAGTGTTGTAGTTAGCTTTGTGTCCTCTGCATAATGTGAGCTCTGGTTGGAGGTCATTAGCCACCACATAAGTCTTTGTCATGGTGCCCGTTGCTAGCTAAACTCCCACAATGCTCTCTGCTTGCCTACATGAGGTGCCTGTAGGCTGAGTGACGCCTCCTCTGGTCTCTACAGTGTTAAAGAGTAAGAGACATGGACATGTTGATGCCAAGTTTTTACATTTTCGAAAAATGCCCAGTCAAATTATTTTGTTTATTTTTTATGACTACACAGTAGATTTTTTTCAGTTCTGTCTACTACTCAAAATTTCTCAACTGATAGACAGCCACATCATCAGTTAATGAGTTTACTGCTGAATTAGATACAGAGAATGTTTACTTGAATGCTGATCTGATTATTCTCAGCCATTATTCAACTCATGGGCACTGGTTGGAGGTCATTAGCCACCCCAGAAGTCTTTGTCATGGTGCCCGTTGCTACCTAAACTCCCACAATGCTCTCTGCTTACCAACATGAACTGCCTGTAGTCTGAGTGACGCCTCCTCTGGTCTCTACAGCAGTGGTTCTCAACTGGTGGGTCGGGACCCAAAAGTGGGTTGCGAAACCATTTTTAGAGGGTCGCAGAAGCACGTCCCCCTCCTCAAAAAAGTATCGGGATAAAGTCTTTTATTTTGTGTTTCTTGTGACACAGTTTGCTTTCAGTAGCAGGATATTAGTGGTGGTGACACCAGTAGTTGCCCACTGTTAACCTCTTGAGTTGACTCTGCCAGGTTATTGGAGAAATTTATGCTAAAACGAGCCAAAAATGAACCAAAATGTGCTCAGAATCTGTCGAAATGGGCCAAAATATGCCCCGAAACTTGGCAAAAGTGTCCAAATAAACCAAAATGAGCAAAAAATAAGCCCAAATTTTCTGAAGTTGTATCAAAATGCATTGAGACTGCACCCAAAAAAAACTTAATTTGTTAACAGGAACAGCAAACTTCAAAAATTTGGGTCGTGACCGTTATAAATAGAGGCATAGTGGGTCCTTAGGCTGGACCAGTTGAGAACCACTGCTCTACAGTATTAAACAGTAAGAGGCTCCACCTGGTGGAACAACCAGGTATTACAGCTAATCTACAACACATATCTGACATGCATGACCTCCTTCTTCTGCCTTACTGGTTATTATATTTTTAACCGACATCGATAACAAAATAGCTCCGTCAGACGCAGCCACATATACATCGACTGTAGGTGACGTCACAGTCTCAGGTGTGTTTACCTGTCCTGGTTTTGCTGTTGGTCAGGATCTCCTGGAGCCTCTCCTGCAGTTTGTCGGCTCGCTTCCTCTCCAGCTGCAGCTGTCGCTTCAAGTCCTTCAGCTGCACACAAACAGACACACAACCACGCGCACAGATTTACTTTGTAATTATTATTTTCCATGCACGGCTGCTCTCAAATTGCTCTGCAAAAAACTTTCTCTGTCTCATCTCTATTCAAATTCTCCTCTGTCTGCTTCCACCATCAGTCCGTCCATCAGACAGTTTACAGACGGATCAACTCACCGCTGCACTTCCCTTCTTCTCCAGAATCCTCTGACCGTCCACGGTGTCCTTTATCTCCTGCAGAAAAGAAAACAGCTGCAGGTTACAAACAGTTTGACATTCAGCTGTTACCACTGAGTTTTCCATTTCTTACGGTTCCTGTAAATCATGCGGCGGCGAGGCTTCACAGAGCAGCAACAGTTGGCCCATTAACTGATCCATCGTTCGGGGGATTTTTCAGACACAAACACCAGAAACGATGATGTATCAGTTCCCAGATGTCAGAATTTGCTGATTTTTATCGTCTCACATGACATTTTGATAAGTTTTAACCTTTTTTGGGGCATTTTTGAAAACGTGGCACAGTGACAAGAGGTTTTATTATTATTGTAAGGTGGCAACGGCTCCTCATGAAAACCACGTCAACCAAATCCACACCGCTGCACACAGACAGGACAAGTAACATGCAGGACGCTTCGCCGCATGTTTAAACTGTCGTGTCCACTTGCACCGCCCACATGCGATTTCACCATGGAGAGGGCAGGACTTCCACACAGCGTCACAAGTGTTGCTGGAGCTCTGGGAGCAGAGCAGCACTGCACAGGGGGAACACCGAGACAGGGCTGGAGGTTACATTTAAATCAGGTAAAGGTTTGAAATTTTTATGTCTCTTTGTGGTTGTTTTGGATTTTTTTGTGGTCATTTTTTGGCATTTTTGTGTGTCTTTGGTGGTTTTCTGTCTCATTATAGTTGTTTTCCATCACCTCTATTTGTCATTTTGTGTCAAAGTGGTTGCTTTGTGTCTATTCGTGGCTGTTTGGTGGCATTTTAGTGTCTGTGGTAATTTTGTGTCTCACTGTAGTCTTTTTTTTATCACTTTGTAGTCATTTCGCTATGCTTAGAGCCCGTTCTGTGGCATTTTTGTGTCTCTTTGTGGCCATTTTGTGCTTCCTTGTGTCATTCTGCATTGCTTAGTGATCATTTTATGGCACTTTTGTAATTGTTTTGCATCTCTTTGTGGTTGCTTGGTGGCATTTTCATGTATGTGGTAATTTCGTATCTCTCGGTTGCTGTCTTGTGTCTCTTTGTGGCTGTTTGGTGGCGTTTTTTGTCTCTTTGTGTTCATTTTGTCTGTTTTAGTGGTTGTTTTATGACTTTTTTTGTGTCCTTGTGGTCTCTCTGTGTTTGTTTTGTGTCCATTTGTGGTTGTCTTGTGTCTCTTAGTGGTCATTTTGTGGCATTTTTTTGTCTCTTTGTGGTCATTTCGTCTGTTTAAGTGGTTGTTTGGTGGCAGTTTTTGTGTCTCTGTGGGAATTTTGTGTCACTTGGTGGTTGTTTTGTATCAATTTGCGTCTCTTCGTGGTCATTTTGTGGTGTTTTTGTGTTTCTATTTATGGTTGTGTTCCATCACCTCTATTTGTGGTCATTTTGCTTTTCTTTGTGGTCATTCTACGTTGCTTAGTGGTCATTTTGTGGTATTTTTGTGTCTCTTTCTGCTCATTTTGTCTGTTTAAGTGGTTGTTTTATGGCATTTTTGTGTCTTTGTGGTCTCACTGTGTTTTTTGTGTCTCTTGGTGGTTGTTTTGTGTCTATTTGTGCTTGTTTTGCGTCTCTTCGTGGCTGTTTGGTGGCATTTTTGTGTCTCCTTGGTGGGTTTCTGTCTCATTATGATTGTGTTCTATCATTTCCATTTGTGGTCATTTTGTGGCATTCTTGTGTCTCTTTCTGGTCATTTTGTCTGTCAAAGTGGTTGTTTTGTGGCATTTTGTGTCTCTTGGTGGTTGTTTTGGGTCAATTTGTGGTTGTTTTGTGTCTCTTCGTGGTCATTTTGTGGCGTTTTTCTGTTTCTATTTATAGTTGTGTTCCATCACCTCTATTTGTGGTCATTTTGTGTCTCTTTGTGGTCATTTTGTCTGTGTTAGTGGTTGTTTTGTGGTGATTTCTGTGTGTCTTTGTGGTATTTTTGTCTCTCTGTGTTTGTTTTCTATCTCTTGGTGGTTGTTTTTGGCTGTTTGGTGGTATTTTAGTGTCTCTATGGCAATTTCGTATCTCTTGGTGGTTGTTTTGTGTCGATTTGTGGTTGTCTTGTGTCTCTCCATGGTCATTTTGTGTTTCTTTGTGGTCATTCTGCATTGCTTAGTAGTCATTTTGTGGCAGTTTTGTGTCTCTTTCTGGTCATTTTGTCTGTTTTAGTGGTTGTTTTGTGGCATTTCTTGTGTGTCTTTGTGTTCATTTTCTCTCAGTGCGTTTGTTTTGCATCTCTTTGTGGCTGTTTGGTGGCATTTTAGTGTCTCTGTGGTAAATTTGTGTCTCTTGGTGGTTGTTTTATGTCCATCTGTGGTTGTTTTGCGATTCTTCCTGGCTGTTTGGTGGCATTTTTGTCTCTCTTTGTGGTCTTTTTGTGTCTCTTTGTGGGCACCATTTATATCTGTGCCATAATAATGCAATAAATATCCTGACTTTGCTTTACAGAATTTGTTAAAAGTGCAAACTGTGCAACTCTTATTTAATCATTGTGGCAGCAACACCTCCTACACTCCTCCACAGTCGACATTACAAAGTGACTGACAATAAAGAATCTAATGTGAGATTTGAACCACGCAGACATCAGAGGGCATTCTGGTGATTTTTAAAGGTCCACGGCTGCTGTGTTCAAAGCGAGAGATGCTCAAAGGTTGAAAAGCAGAGCCTCAAAGTCGGCTTTCATCTGCTGTTTCACCTGCAGAGTCACCTGAGGGCACTGAAGGATCAAAAACAGCCGAGGAACCTAAACATCACCTGGAGTTTCATGGTTTTTCTGATCTTCATTAAACCTCGTGTTCAGAGCTGCTTCATACTGAAACCTTCCCCGAGAGTTGTTACCTGTTTGAGTTTCCCGATGGTGTCCACGTGTTCGTCCTTCTGCTTCTCCACCTCCACCAGCTGCTGCTTCAGTCCCTCCATCTCCTCCTGCCTCTCCTGCAGAGACGCAACAAGACTTCGGCTCAAACTTTTCCTCCAGCCATGCCCCGTCGCTCCTAATCCAGCTGACCGAGGGATTAATGCAGGAAGGGAACCTGCTTTTAATTCCCCTCTAATCTTCTGCTGCTAATTAATTTGACTGAAATCGACATTAAAAGCAGCGGCGGCTGACGGAGACAGAGGAAAGCTTGTAATTCTGCAGGAGTCGGTTAATTCCCTGTAATGTCGCACACCTCAATCAGCAACACACAAACAGCTTCGGGCTTCATTTCTGAGGAGCTCGCATCTGATTACGGCGAAACAAAGACGATAAACTGCATCTAAGGGTCAGAGAAATGTTCAATTAATCCACGTGGGGAAGTTTTACTGAAGCCGACGGAGTTTATTTGATGAAAATGTCGTGTTAAATGATTGTTCAGGGCTTCGCTTGGTGACATTTGAAGATTCAACATGACTCAGATGTGACGCAGCAGCAATAGAAGCTGGTGACAGCAGCTGATTTACAAACAAATGAAAGGAATTTTCACTGAATTTGGAAAAAAATCGACAACAGGAAACATGAATTTACGCCCTTTTACATCAGCTACACTAGAGAAATCCAAAACAAAAAGACAGAAACATGACTCAAAACAGATTTAAAATGACCACAAGAGATGTCAAATTAACAAAGACAGACAAAAACACACACAATGAGTCAAAACAACTACTAAGAACCACAAACAAAGACAAAAACATGCACATAAAGATGCAAATCAGCTGCAGAGAATCAGAACCAAAAACCAAGGCAGAGATTAACACAAACCGATGCTGATTCAACGCAAACAGACACACAAAAGCACTGCGACAGACACAACGGCAACAAAGAGATGCAAAAGAATACAGGAGGAGATGCAAAACGAACAAAACCCACGTGTGAAAATGGCAGCAGAGACTCAAAATGACCAGAGACGGATTAAAACTGACCAAAAGAGCACAAATCGACCACAGAAAGACAGAACCAGGCACAAAGAGGCACAAAATAAACACAAACCGATGCTGATTCAAAGCAAATTAATGCACAAAAGCGCGACTAGATGCAAAATGGCAACAAAGAGACGCAAACGAATTATAAAACAGACCCAAAATGAGCAAAAACTAAACGTATAATGGACACAAAGACGCACAAAATGACCAGAAAGGCACAAAAACAACTAAAAAGATGCACAAAAAGACCAGAAAGAGACGCAAAACTGACAAAAACTACCAGCAAATTAACCATAAAGACACAAAATGGCCAGAAAAGAGATTAAAACTGACCACAGAGAGACAGAACCAAGCACAAAATGAACACAAACACATCCTTTGCTGGTTTATTTCTCAACACAAACCTTGAAACAATCCTCATCTTCAGGCCTTCCGAGGGACAAACCGATTATTTTTAACTGTGTTGGGCGCCGACATCCAAACCGTACCTGCACCCTGCCCACTAATTAGACCCCTCCATCGTTAATTAACTTTTCCTATTAAGATAAAACACTCGGTAATAATCGGAGTCTCTGAGGAAGCTGTCCCTGAAGAATCCTGCTCTCCGATTGGCCGAGAGGAGCCCCGTCTCTGCGGTGATTATTGGTTATTGAGCGCACGCAGAAAACTCATCCTCCACCGTCACGTGAGCCTCCTCCACTCTGATCTGCCGTTGACTCGATTTCCCCTCTCCGGTTACCACGGAGACGCTTTAATTAGAAACTTTCAATTACAACAAAGCACACCTACACTCGCTGCAGGTATCGACACATATTTTATATTCACACCGACGCCGTGCCATCAGCTGCTGCGTCGTGTTCAAAGCCGAGTTTAACCCTCTGAGCCCCAAAACCTAATCAATCATCAGAAACAACCGAATCAATCGACTTTACGCAAATCTCAGCTTCAGATTCACTCCATTCCTCATCTAAATAACTTTATTCTGCATGTCTCGGTTAAAAAAATTGCCAAAAATAACCTTATTGCAGTGACTAAATTCTGTGAAAAACAAAAAATTCTGAGCTCCTTGACGTTTTTTTGAAGCCCTGACCGACTCAGCTGCGAACAATGGTCACCCCGTAAAAATTCACAAAGTTTTCAGGTTGAACTGCAGGCGGTGTTTCCACAGAGAGGAAAATCCAACCCACTGGGTCAATAAAATAAATGCAGCATGGCTCAGAAAGAGTGAACAGAGGAGCAGCACGGTGAAACATCTTTCTACAGCTGATGAGCAGAGTAGAGAGTAAAAAGGTTGTAGAGGCTGGAAGCATAAAAATAGTTGAATATCTATAATATGTGGAGACAAAATGATCACAAGGAGACACAAATGGACCAAACGAGATGTGAAATGACCACAATAAGGCACGAAACAAGAAAAACGAGACACCAAATGAAAGAGGGGAGAAAGAACGAGGCAAAACGTCAGCAAAGACACAAAGCTATCAAGAAGAGACACAAACGCGACATAAACAAGGCAAAAGGAAAACGAGAAAAACGATTCGAAAACAACAAAAGTGAGACAGAAATGCCCCCGTGGCACGTAACAGAACCGAAACCAGACACAAGAGTAGAAAACGAGACACAAAGCGAGAAAAATTAAACATAAAATGACAGAAAAGAGACAAAAACGTGACACAAATAAACACAAATTAACACAAAACAACAAAAGTGAGAGACAGCAATTCACAAAGGGACAAAAAATGATGCAAACGAGGCACAAAATGACACAAAAGACCCACAAAAACTTCCCAAAAAGACACAAAATGACCTGAATGACTCACAAAAGAGGAATAAAAGTATAAATAGTTAAATATCTCCAGCATGTGGAGCATTTCTTTATCATGAACTCGATGTATTTGGACTCTGGAAACTAAACTATGCTGCTGGGAGCTCAGGAGGAATAAACGTCATCATCTGACTCGGTGAAGTTCACACACAGCGGCTTAATGCAGACACAAACCAGGACACTGCAGATCAGATTAAACGATGGTTACCGAGCCCCAGTGCATGCTGGGAGCAGACGCAGAGCGCCACATGATAATGAGGTTTTGTGTGTTGGGAGGTTTGTCTGGCCAGATTCTGACCTCCTGCTCCGTCTGCACCGACAGAGTTTACAGACGTGTTGCTTTGGGTTTTACTCCAGGCTCCGATCATCACTGGAGATAAACGTGGACGTATAAATCCACCCTCAGACTGGTTCAGAATCAAACATGTTCACATATTTATTACTGTCATCAAGTCGACCGGTTAATGTTTACCTGCAGCTGACCCCTTTGTTCCTTCTGCAGCCGTTCGACTTCCTCCTGATGCTGCAGAGAGTTCTTCTCGATGTTCTCCTGCTCACAGAATAAACCAGCAGATAAACAGCAACAGTTAAAATCAGAAGAGCAGAAAGAACCTGAAAGAAAGAAAGAAGAAAAATGCTGCTGGTCGATTGTCTGTTGATTTATTTCAAACTGTTTCCGCAGCAGCGACTGAGAGACTTTACAAACGGGGAACTGAGCCTTTAACCAGCGAGGCTCCGTGGTTAGTGTTGGTTAGTTAGTGACAGGACGGTAGGTAACCAGGTTGAGGAGTTCACACTGACCTCCGCCTCCTTCAGTCTCCTCTCAAACCAGCCTTTGGTTCCCTCCATAGACTGAACCTGAGCCTGAAGCTCCTCCAACCGCGGCTGCAGAGACTCCAGCTCCTTGGACCGGGCCTGAAAACAAACAAATAAACATGTAAATATGGAAACAAACATATAAATAAACAAACAGAGCCTCCAGCTCCTTGGACCGGGCCTGAAAACAAACAAATAAACAAGTTAACATGTAAATAAACAAGTAAACAAACAAACAGAGACTCCAGCTCCTTGGACCGGGTCTGAAAACAAATAAACAAACATGTAAAATATGTAAACAAACATATAAACAAACAAACAGAGACTCCAGCTCCTTGGACCGGGTCTGAAAACAAATAAACAAACATGTAAAATATGTAAACAAACATGTAAACAAACAAACAAAGCCTCCAGTTCTTTGGATCGGGCCTGAAAACAAACAAAAACATACCTTTAAATAAACATGTGGACAAACATGTAAACAAACAAACAGAGCCCCCAGCTCCATGGACCAGGCCTAAAAATAAAAAAATAAAAAAATGTAAATGTGTAAACAAACATGTAAAAAAAACAGGCTTCACCTCCTCGGACTGGGTCTAAAAACAAACAAACAAACAAGCAGATAAACACGTAAACAAACAGAGCCTCTAGCTCCTTGGACTGGGTCTAAAGATAAAGAAATAAACATGTAAATAAACATGTAAACAAACAGCCTTCACCTCCTTGGACTGGGTCTAAAAACAAACAAGCAAACAAACAGATAAACATGTAAACAAACAGAGCCCCCAACTCCTTGGACCAGGCCTAAAGATAAGAAAAACATGTAAATGTGTAAACAAACATGTAAACAAACAGGCTTCACCTCCTTGGACTGCGTCTAAAAACAAACTAACTAACAGATAAACATGTAAACAAACAAACAGAGCCTCCAGCTCCTTGGACTGGGCCTAAAGATAAACAAATGAACATGTAAACAAACAAACAGGGCCAGGCCTAAAAACAATCAAACAAACAATCATGTAAAAAAGCAAGCAGAACCTCCAGCTCCTCTGATGGGGCCTGCAAACAAACATGTAAACAAAGAAATACACAAATACTCCAGATCCCTTAAATTGGCCTGGGGACAAAAATTAATCAACAAATAAACAAACAAAGATGCAAATAAATGAACAAAATGAGCCAACAAATAAACACAAACATGCAAACTAGCAAATAAATGAACAAACACAAACAAACAAATACACAAAAACAAAACAAATAATAACCAACAAACACAAACGACCATAACAAACTATTAAAAACAACACATATATAGTAACACAACAAAAACACACAAACAAAACAACATAAACAATAAACCCCTCCCTCCTTCTTCACCTTTTCGTCTCTGAGCTGTTGTCGGATTTCCTCCTCAGATCGATTCTTGTCTTCATGGAGTCCTCGAAGCTCCTTCTCATAGCGAGCCCTGACCCCCAGGACCTGAGGAGACAAGGAGACAAGGAGTGAGGAGATTAGTGGACAAGGAGAGAGGACACAAGGAGAGGAGGAGACAAGAGAGGGGGCAAGTAGGCAAGAAAGAGGAGGCAAGGAGGAAAGGAGGCAAGAAGAGAGGTGACAAGGAGAGGACATAAGGAGAGAGAGAGAAGAGACAAGGAGACAAGGAGGCAAGAAGATGAGACATGGAGTGAGGAGACAAGAATAAGAAACAAGGAGGAAAGGAGAGGAGCAAGGAAGGAAGGAGAGGAGCAGGGAGGGAAGGACGCAAGAAGAGGAGGAGAGAGGAGACAAGGAGACAAGCAGAGAGGAGACAAGCAGAGAAGAGACAAGGAGGCAAGAACAGAAGACAAGGACAGAGGACAGAGGACACAATAAGAGGAGACAAAGAGAGAGGAGACAAGGAGACAAAGAGGGGGGCAAGGAGATTAGACAAGGAGATGAGAGACAAGGAGAGAGGAGACAAGGAGGCAAGAAGAGGAGACAAGGAGGCAAGGAGTGAGGAGAGAGGACAAGGAGGGAGGAAACAAAGAGAGGTGGAGACAAGGAGACAAGGAGAAGAGGCAACGAGTGAGGAGATTAGTGGACAAGGAGATGAGGAGACAAGGAGAGGAAACAAAGAGGGAAGGAGAGAAGCAAGGAGAGAAGGAGGCAAGAAGAGGAGGAGAGAAGAGACAAGGAGAGGAGACAGGGAGAGAAGAGACAAGGAGACAAGCAGAGAGGAGACAAGGAGGCAAGAATAGAAGACAAGGACAGAGGAGAGAGGACACAATGAGAGGAGACAAAGAGAGAGGAGACAAGGAGACAAGGAGGGGGGCAAGGAGATTAGACAAGAGATGAGAGACAAGGAGAGAGGAGACAAGGAGGCAAAAATAGGAAACAAGGAGGGAAGGAGAGGAGCAAGGAGAGAAGGAGGCAAGAAGAGGAGATAGGAGACAAGGAGAGGAGACAGGGAGAGAAGAGACAAGGAGACAAGCAGAGAGGAGACAAGGACAGAAAGAGGACACAGTGAGAGGAGAGAAAGAGAGAGGAGACAAGGAGACAAGAAGAGGAGACAGGAGACAAGGAGAGAGGAGAGGAGACAAGTGGACAGGACAATGGCACAAGGAAGGAAGGAGAGAGGAGACAAGGAGAGAGGAGACAAGGAGAGATGATAGGAAATAAGGACAGGAGGAGACAAAAACCAAAACAGTGGAATTATTAAGACTTTTTTCACTAAATCCGATGAAAATCCTGTTTTAAAAATCTACAAATAAGAAAACAAAAGATAAAAACAGGCAACACACACACACACACACACACACACACATTTATATATATGTATGTATATAGAATGAGAAACTATGTGCAATAACATCTTTTTACTACAGGATCACTGCCAGTGTTACTTTTGTATTTTAGTTTCCGATTCTAATTTTTATTAATGTATCATACTGTTGCTGTTCTATGAGTCACTGCATTTAATCTTGAAGAAGGAGAAGGAGAGGAGCTCCTGTCTGAACACTCACCTCCTTCTCGTGCTGCAGTTTGAGGTCTGACAGCGCCTCCTTGTGGTCGGACTTCTCCTGGTTCAGCTGCATGGCCATGTCGTCCAGCATGGACTTCCTCTTCTCTGCCGTCTGTCACACATTAATCAGTCAGTGTTTGTGTGTCTGTTCAGGTCTGTGTTGTTGTTGTTGTTGTTGTTGTGTTGTTGTCGTACCTTCTTGGCCTCCTCCAGCTCCCTCAGCAGCTTCT
The DNA here is from genome assembly GCA_024666655.1 of Dascyllus trimaculatus. Classification (NCBI taxonomy): domain Eukaryota; kingdom Metazoa; phylum Chordata; class Actinopteri; family Pomacentridae; genus Dascyllus; species Dascyllus trimaculatus. Next base: position 30,826,986 of record CM045452.1, read on the forward strand.
CCTTCTCCTGCCCTTCTTCGGTCAGCTGCTCCAAAAGCTTCCTGTTGGCAAAACTCGACTCCTGATGAAGAAACTGCAGGTTAACAAACTACAAACACTCGGACTGTCATGAATCAGTCAAGAAGATTTTATGTTTTACTGCGAACACGGAAGCTCTTCACAGTAATAACTTCAGTATATTTATTTATGAATTCATACTATGAATGTTTCCAGAGCTACAGGCCCTTAAAGAACATAGAGGAGGGTCCACATTTATCACCTTTTAATGGACTTTTCCATCATTCCTGAGCCTCATAACTTCATCAGTACAGCAGACAGACACGTGACATTTGAACACATTAGAGTTCTGTTAAACTCTGCATCCAGATCAGTACAGATGCAGTGATCTATTGAGTCTTCTTGCCAACTAAACAGCAGAAACTCCAGGAACTCTCAGCGTCTTGACACCAAGAAATAGTGAGAATACTTGTTCAGAAGTACCTGAGAAGCTGCACAATGTTGTATTTCTATTTCTGTTTGAGTACAGAGGAAATAAAAAAAGATACAAGACATGACTAAGAGGTCTTTACAGTTGTCGGTAGGTATACTTTTTAACTTTTACCAGGGGATGTTCTCCTGTCCTGCTTTCAGTCTTCATGCTAAGTTTAGCCTCACATAGTCAAAACATTCAGTGGTGGAGAGTTACAGGACCTTGAAGTTCATAGAGGATGGTCCACATTTATCACTTTATCACTTAATTTATTAACCAACTTTAAGCGTCAATATTATGGGATGTATCATAGAGTCATAGAAGCAATCATTGGTAACCTGGATGTGTTCCTGTTTACTGATAATTCACCAGAGGAAACTTTAAAAAGCAGGTGGGAACAGGTGGTTGGTCAGAGCAAGACAGAGAGACAAGGAGGAAGGAGTCAAGGAGACAAGGATAGGAGACAAGGAAGCAAGAAGAGGAGACAAGAAGAGAAGAGACAAGGAGAGAGGAGAGGAGACAAGGAGGGAGGAGGGAAGGAGAGAGGAAACAAGGATAGGAGACAAGGAGGCAAGAAGAGGAGACAAGGACAGAAGAGACAAAGAGAGAGGAGAGGAGACAAGGAGGGAAGGAGAGAGGAAACAAGGATAGGAGACAAGGAGGCAAGAAGAGGAGACAAGGACAGAAGAGACAAAGAGAGAGGAGAGGAGACAAGGAGGGAGGAGGGAAGGAGAGAGGAAACAAGGATAGGAGACAAGGAAGGAAGAAGAGGAGACAAAGAGAGAAGAGACAAGGAGAGAGGAGAGGAGACAAAGAGTGAGGAGATAAGGAGAAAAGGAGAGGAGAGAAGAGAAAGGAGACAAGGAGGCAAGAGGAGGAGACAAGGAGAGGAGGCAAGGAGAGAAGACAAGGAGACAAGGAGAGGAGGAGACAAGGTATGAGAAGAGACAAGGAGACAAGTGGTGAGGAGACAAGGAGAGGAGGAGTGCAGAGACAAGGAGAAAAAGAGAGGAGAGGAGACAATGAGGCAAGGAGTGACGAGACAAGGAGACAAGGATAGGAGACAAGTAGGCAAGAAGAGGAGACAAGGAGACAGAGGAGCTAAGGAGGGAGGAGGCAAGGAGAGAGGAGACAAAGAGAGGAGGAGACAAGGAGACAAGGAGTGAGGACATAAGGAGATAAGGAAGCAAGGAGAGGAGGCAAGGAGAGGAGGAGACAAGGAAAGGTGGAGAAAAGGCATCAAAGAGAGGAGGAGACAAGAGAGGAGGCAAGGAGTAAGGAGAGGAGACAAGGAGTGAGGAGGCAAGGAGAGAGGAAACGAAGAGAGAAGAGACAAGGAGACAAGAGATAAGGAGACAAGGAGAGGAGGAGAGAGGAGACAAGGAGAGAGGAGAGGAGACAAGGAGGGAGGAGGCAAGAAGACAAGGAGAGAGAAGACAAAGAGAGGAGGAGACAGTGAGACAAGACAAAGAGACAAAGAGAGAGGAGATGAGGAGACAAAAAGACAAAAAGAGGAGGTACTGTGTTACAGCAGTTTTTATCAGAACTCTGATGTGTTTTCCATCATGTAAATGTCCTGTGTCTGTCTGCTGTATTGATGAAGTTATGAGGTCAGAAATGATGGAAAAAGTCCATTAAAAAGTGATAAATGTGGATCCTCCTCTATGAACTTTAAGGGTCTGTAACTCTGGAAATATTCATAGTATGAAGGTAAAACTTTGCTTCATTAAATAAAGTTACTGTAGATAAAGAATCAGCTGATTCTGAGGAGGTCTGGTGGTAACTTTCTCACATTCGGTTTGGTTTACGTGGGTTAAACTCTGTTAAATCACCTGCAGCTGTGAGTCCAGGTCGTCCCTCTGAGCCAACAGATTCTCCTGCTCGCTTCGTCTCTGCTGCAGTTCGGCCGTCAGAGCCTCCTGCTGTTCTCTCAGCAGATTCATCTCCTGCGTCTTCACCGTCTGGATCTGCACAAATTCACACAGCTCCATTCACCTTCACGCTTTTTTAAAAAAAAAAACAGAAACACCGACACGAATCTACCACGGGGAGGGAGACGTCAGATGGCGGCGAAGGACGACAATGAAGGACAGCAGGTGATGGAACGTGAACACAGGAAGCAGCAGATGAAGGACGGAACACTGGAGGGAAATATCTGACTGAAGCTGAGATTATTCAACCTCCGATAAACACCTGCACCTCCTAAAATCAGCTCTTATACATTAAAACAACCACACAGATCATTTATCTGGAGTCAGCACACACGGCTGATTATTGTGATTAAAGCTAATTTGTATGCGCCTAACCTACACTGTAAAAAATGTCTGTAATTTCACTGATTTCTCATTTTGTAGTTTTGAGGTTCCAGAGTCAACAAACACAACAGAGGCTAATATTTACTCTGGAGAACCTCAGATGTCAGTGCTGCTGCTGAAGGATGAGTCTGGAGATTGAGGATAGACACCAGCAATTAAACAGATCCGAATGTCATGTATTGGCTGCGTCTAAAGCCTGGTATCTGTCTGTTAAATCTCTCTGTACACTGCACTGTAAAAAACGCCCCTCCCAAAACAAGAAAAAAAAACTTATTTCAAGGCACTTTTACATTGAAATAAGTGAAAAATCTGCCGATAGAACAATTGAAAACTTGCTTGGTAAGATTTCTTGAAATAATACATGATATTTAGAATATTGAGGTCTTAAAATTAGCTGGGAAAACTTATTTTAAGCTATATTTTAGCAGCATTATCAAGCTGAGGTGTCTTAGAATAAACCAGACATGCTAAAGAATTAAATAGATTTAAGCTTTAATAAGTTTAATGTCAGCTTCTTAATTTGATATGTATTCAACTTATTTTAGTTGTATTATCGTGGCTCTTCTCTAGATTTAAGACCATCTTGTACTTGAAATAAGATCACACAGATTAATTGAAGCATTCTGAGATATAATGTCTTCTCACAGTTGGCTAGAAATCCTAATATTTAGTGGTGTTTGACAGCATTTGAAGGTGTTGTGTTTTAGGTGAAGCCAGCTACGCCCAAAAGGAGGTGTTTTAACTCCTTTTTTTTACACATTTTACACATGCAGCTGTTTTCTGATATGAACTGGTGATTTTCCAATAAAATGCATTTACTTTATTCCTTAAATCCAGATTATTTATCTCATACAAACAACAGCTCAGCTTGAAACATGTATGAAATTAAATGAACCTTGTTTCTGGTAAAATACAACTAAAACAAGATCATTTCAAGATTGTTTGACTTAACAAGACATTTAAGATGCGTTGTCTTAAAACACGTCCCTCCATGTTGCTGAAATGTTACCTGTAAAGCTAATTTATCTTAAATCAAGTGGGCTGAGACAATTTGACTGAAAATAAGACGAATAAACTTGGTAAGACGTTGAGTTTTTGCAGTGTGAGGTTCCTTCATTGTGAAAAACATGGACTCTATAGATTATTTAGGAGCAGTTCTGCAGTTAATAACAGCGTCTCAGATGATTGTTCCTTCAGAAAGTTCTTGTCAGAGTTCTGTTTACGTCTCTGGAACACGAACTCTCCACTGACAGGTTGTTTAAACCTTTCAAGGGTTTTTCTTTCAGGAACTCAACACTACTTGGGGTTCTTGATAAGGTTTCTGGCTCAGACTTCTCCCCGTGAACACACATTAATACTCTACTCAGTTTTAAGTCTGAGCAGCCCATCGTTGGGTTCTACGTCAGTTCTACTTGTTATTTTCAGGGCAATTTCCAAACAGCATTAAAGGGTTCTAGAGGAGGTTCCAGGGAAATAAATTAGCCTCAGGGAATCAAGCTACATTAAGAATCTTGGACAAGAAACAAATACCTGTTCAAGAGCGCACAGGTGAGTCCTCAGAGCGTTGTAGTCCTGAAATATGTGTTCCACAGTGACATTAAAGGAGGCTCTTTAATGAATAACAGTCAAGAGGTTTGAGGTATCGTCTCTAGAAGAAGCTATTCCAGGAATGTTCTGCAGAACGTTAAGCATTTCACTTCTACAATATTTACATTAAGGATTACCGACTAGATCCAAAACGAGTTCCTAAACTAAACCATGTATGTTCATGTATCTCAATCAGTTAAGTTCTAATTAAGTTTCCAGTGGACTCCATGGCTTTCCTCAGGTGTTGGGGTTGCTGCTAAGGAACTAGCAACTGTCTCGGGTTCTAGGTCAGCATTGTTCCACGTAAGGCTAACCCATCAACAAAGACCATGTTCAGACTGCAGGGCTTGGTGCTCAATTTGGATTTTTTTGCGAGTTCGTTCACATGTCAAATTAAAAGCGGCTTGTATGTGATCTCCTGTGTGAACTTCACACGACCCAAAAGTGTCCCACATGAAGAGGACACAACGGCAAAGCCCCTATCCAGCAGTTCTATCGGCTGAACGCTGGGCTTGTCTCCCAAAATGCGGTCCAGCTCTTCGTAAAGTGGACCAGCACCACGTCCACGGCCGCTTCGTTTGTTTGAGTCTTTAGCCTCCTTATATTTTGCTCGGAGGCTCTTTACTTTTCTTTGACATTGGAGCCAGGACCGTTTATCCCCACGCTCGTCCATTTCTTTGGAGATGTTTTCAAAAACCGCCCGGTTCCGTTAAGACCCCTCGAGTTTGGCCTAAATAGAGCTGTCCCCCCAAATATGAATGAACTCCTGAACCTTCACTGACTGGACTCCACATTATCGTCCACCATGGTTGTTGTTTTTGTTCCTACTTGAACGTAGAATAAAGACGTTTGTCATGTATCAGTGACGTGTAGGTCGGATAAATGCAACCTGGCCGTTCAGACAGAAGTCGCATGGCAAAAGACCAGATACGTATCGGATTTAGGACCTCATATCCAAGTGTTCTAGGTCGCACTGGAAAAATCGGATGTGTTGTTGAGACTGTCCAGAAAAGATCAGAAACAGGTCGCATAGGGGCAAAAAAATCGGATTTGGGTCACTTTAGCCTGCAGTCTGAACGCAGCCTAAGAGTTCTGACAACAGACGTGTTTATGAAGTGATCTGTTGCTAGCGGTCAAGCTAGTAGGCTAAGTTGGGGTTCTAGGTAAGCATCTACATGTGTTTTTTTAAAGGTGTCAAGCTCTGTCCTTGAACCAGGAGGTAAGCAAGAACCAAATTAAGTGAGACGACCAACGTGAGGTTCTAGGAATCTATTCAAGCACTGGGAAGGTAGCACTCACAGAACAGTTCTACCCTCTATGTTCTAGACGGACAGTGTTGAGAATGTTACCTTTCCTGTTTCATGCAAAATCATGTTTACATGTAGGTTTTAGAGCGGTTAGGTTCTAATTAGGGTTCTAGTATACTCTACAATCCCTTAGGTGTTGGGGTTGTTGTTAAGGAACTAGTCACTGTGTCGGTTTTAAGTGAACGTGCCGGGTAAGAAGTCTGTTATTTGTTCTTTAGCCTTAATGCTAACTACTCGGTTTCAGGCATTGTAAAGGGTTCTGTTGCTGGTAATCAAAGTAGCACTACACTAGTAGGCTAGATTTGGGTTCTAGTGAAGTTCTATGTGGTATTTTTTAAGGTTTCAAGCACTGCACTTGAACCAACAGACTTATGGAGGAACTAAATCAGTTCGTAGGCTCAATGTGAGGTTATGGTTCCAGGGAAGGGTTCTACTGAGATATAATTACCTGTTCAAGTGCACACAGATCATCCCCAAGAGCAACGTTCTCCTGAAAGATGGGTTACAGTTCCATACTGAGTGAGGTGTTCTAGATAATTCTGTCTGGAGTCACATTTACACTGCTGTACTGTAACAGCCAGACTTGTTGGGTAGGAAGTACATGAAACACAACAATGGTTCTAGATACTGAAATACAGGTGCTGCCATTGAAATAGTTGTCCTTACAGCCTTGGCTAGGTTCTAGCTACAGTGTGTTATTTGCTCATGGCTCCTTTAGGCGCATCTACCAGCCCTAGAGCAGCCAAAAAACCTGTATGTTCCAAGGTTAGTGTTCTAAAAACTACCGTGACATACCTGTTATGGGGATGTTGGGCTTAACAAGGCTGTTCTAAGGTTAACCTACGTATTATTCTACACAAGACCTCCAGAACTGTTCTTTTGGGTTAGGATTCTCCAAGTGCATAATCAGCTCCTGACACATTGTTCTAGGACTGAAGTTCTAACTTATATTTCATACGTTTATAATATTATAATTGTCTTTAGAAGATCACAGTAGGATTTTAAATTGGGAATATGTTCTCTAAGGTACATGACTTGCATGAATTCTCAGAGGACTGTCGTAAGACCACTTTATAAACCTACTATACTGAACCTGTTCCAGTGTAAAACATGATCCTGTCATGTTTAAACACCAAAGTCCTGCACATAACACTGCTCTGGGATTAGCCTTCTGGATGATGTTTTCTGGGGTTAGTAACATGGTCTAGAGCAGTGGTTCTCAACTGGTCCAGCCTCAGGACCCACTATATCTCTATTAATAACAGTCGCGACCCAAATTGTTGAAGTTTGCTGTTCCTGTTAACAAATTAAGGTTTATTTGGGTGTAGTCTCAACACATTTTGATACAACTTGGGAAAATCTTGGCATATTTTTTGCTCATCTTGGTACTTTTGGACGCTTTTGCCAAGTTTTGGGGCATATTTTGGCCCATTTTGACAGATTCTGAGCACATTTTGGTTTATTTTTGGCACATTTTAGCATAAATTTCTCCAATAAGCTGTCGGAGCCAGATTTAGAGGTTAATAGTGGGCAACTACTGGTGTCACCACCACTAAATATCCTGCTGTTGAAAGCAAACTGTGTCATAAGAAACACATCCTTTAAAATGAAAGACTTTATACCACTACTTTTTTTGGGGGGAGGCATGCTTCTGCGACCCTCTAAAAATGGCTTCGCGACCCACTTTTGGGTCCCAACCCACCAGTTGAGAACCACGGTGTGTCCTTAGAACAGGGCTCCAAACTAACTTTTTCACTGGTAGCACCGGTGTCACCAACTTTCTCATTCAGTCGCACCTCCCACCATGTCACAGGCAAAACATATGACTTGCTAAACATCTGCTTATCGACAGACACTACAATTTACCAATGTTCCCTAAACGCCCCACATTGCGGCCTGCAGTAGCTGCTTCTTGGTAGCTTCATTCTGCTCAGAAAGGTGTGTGACTGAAATTACACTGAAGGTAGCTAAACTAGGGCGTCCTCATGTCAGAGGTGCGCTCCACATTTCGCTAGAAGACCACATTTTTAAGCGTAAGTACTGCAGTACACGGAAGTTATAACAGTACTACTTTCCACCACTGTGGTTACGGTGACACCAATACAGCTTATTTATCATCATGCACTCGCACCAAAGCCATCACTTGAAATTTTAACTTGCACACTCTTAAAAAAAGGGTTGCAGTCTGTAGCCCTGCCTTAGAGCACTGTTTGAAGTCAGGGGTCTAGGTAATGGTTCATAGATTTGCTGAATTTATTCTGTATGCAAGACGATATCCAACAAGTACTTAATTTCTAGGGTTAATAATAATTAATAGGGTTAGGGTTCATGTGGTGTTCTGTGGGTATTTTTTATGTCAGCCAAGTTGGTCCACAATAATGACCTAGTGTTAAAGTTCTAGCAATGTTCTTTAGGTTTATCACATCTTAAAGCAACTATGTTAGTCCACAGAGATGATGGGATGATTATGGTTCTATGTCATGTCCTCCAGGTACACCACCTACTTCATGGCAGTCGGTAGTATGGAAGTTACAGAACAACATCGATAAGGGTAATCCCAAAACTGTGTGTTGTGCACCGGGTTGCTTTTTTACCTGTTCTAAAGCAGCAGGGTTTGTCCTGAGAACATCGCTCGAGGCCAGAGTTTTAGATAAAGTTTCGTAGGTTAGCTGTGCGATAGCGGTTATACTTCTGTAGACAACATGGTCTGCAAGAAGAACTTATTTTCTCAGAACATCAGTGTAGGTTTGTAGCTTAAAATAGTGCCATGCGAGGATTCCAAGTGATGTTCTCCAGGTACTCTACTTGTACAAGACATGACGAGTGTTAAGGTTCTAGTAGTATTCTTCAGGTTTGTTACATCCTCTAAAGCAGCTCGGTTAGTCCTCAGATACAGCGGGATGATCAGTATATTACCTGTTTCATGCATGGAAATTAGTGCACAGAACACCGGTTTAGGATTACCCCATCTGGATGAGGTTCTTTCAGGTTTATTACCTGTTCTAGAGCAGCTAGGTTTGTCCTCAGAGCATCGTTCTCCTGCAGGATGTTGTCCACCTGCTCCTGACTCACTGCACTCTGATTGGCTACCTGCAGTACCATTGCACCACAGGCAGGGGGCGGCAGAGAGAACAGCAAAGAAACCAGAAGAGAGAACCGATAAGCAACAAAGAAGCAGAGGGAATAGAAACAGGAGGTAAAGACTTAGAAGAGGAGGAGAGAATAAGGAGCATAAAGCAGTTCAGAGCCACACAGAGAGAGCAGAGACGTTCTTCCGGCCGGGTTCCTTTCTTTATCTGGAACAGTGTGTTTGCCTTACCTGGTCTTTCAGGGCGTGCAGAGCCACTTCATGTTCCTTCTCTTTGCTCTGCAGCTGTTCTCTCAACTCTGCAGTGGTCTGAACAGAAACACAATCACAGGTCGGTCAGTTTGGGTTTGAACTAAACGAACAGTCAGAGTCAGAGGAAAGAAAAAAAAAAGGTCACACTGTGTTTATTTACTGAGGTCTCACCTGATTAGCTTGCATGAGGTCCGTCTGCAGCTTCTGGGTTCTGATGTTCATGGCCTTCAGCTCCTCTTCTTTCCTTTGGTTGATCTCATCTATCTTCGTCCTGCAGAGAAACAGAACGTCAACATGCTCCGCAAACCCAGCACTCGGCATCGTTAGTATTAGCAGCTGCGTAAATTCACAGTACAGCTGCAGTTCTGACCTGCTGTCGTTGTACAAGGCCTCCTTTTCTGTCTGCAGACGCTGAAAACTGCAAACACACAACCTTTAATCCATCAGTCTGAACAAATAGTGACCATAAAGAGACAAGCAGCATTCATACAGACATGAATTTGGTATTGATTGATAAAAACACTGAATGGAGTGGTACAACAAGGAATGACATAAAAGGTTTGGGCTAAGCCGTCATACAAGAGCTTAATAAAGTCAAGTCTTAAATTTGGGATGATCTGAATTAAGTCTGGTACTGTAGATGTTTATGAAGCCACAGAAGGACTGAGAAAAAGTCACGTCTGATTTCAGGAATCTTTCAAATGACGTCTGGTACTATAGATGTCTGTGCAGCCACAAAAAATCTGAAAGAGGTCAGGTATAAAATTGGGAGTATGTTGAATGAAGTCTGGTACTACAGACGTCTGCACAGCTGCACGAGGAATAAATAAAGTCAGGTCTAAAATCTGGATTCTTTTAAATGAAGTCTGGTACTGTAGATGTTTGTGCAACCACACAAGAACTCCATGAAGTCAGGTAAGAATTTAAGAATGTTTTGAATGAAATCTGGTACTACAGAAGTGCACAAGGACTGAATGATGTCAAGTCTAAAATTGTTGATATTTTGAATGAGGTCTGGTACTATTTATATGTCTGTGAAGCCACACATTGACGGAATACAGTCAAGTCTATAACTGAATGTATTTTTGGAGCATTATAAAGCAATGTCTGCAGTTTCCGTTTCTGTACAGTAGTTGATTTGAGGTCATAGCCTTGATGTGAATAAATCGTCTCACCTCTCCTGCTTCTTCTTTAGCTTGTCAGACAGCTGCAGGACAAACAGGCAGAATCACAGTTAAAACATTGGGTCTTTTCTTACATTCGTTTTGTGATTTAAATCCTCCTGTCAGAGCTCATTCTGTCTGGAAACATTTACCTTTGTAATCTCTTCCTGCAGTTTGGTGATTTCAGCCTGTTTAGACGCCTGCAGGCAGACAGAAGACAGACGTTCAGTCTCACAGATAAAAGCTTCGGCTGCTGCTCAGTGTTCACTTGCAGTCTTATGCAACACAATACGGCTGCTCTGCCAAAGGCGACTTAATTAACGTGGCGCTTCCTCAGATGTCCTGACAGATCTTCATGATGAAATACGCATATTTTTTTTCACATCATGAGCGTCTAATAACTTGTAAAGAATCAAGTTGAACTGTGAAATCTGCAGCTTTTGCTTCCAATGATAGGATCTTTGGTGTTTCGATGATGATGCTGATCAAAGAAGGTTCTCTAGTTTAAAGCTACTTAATGGGGTTCCTCAGGGTTCGATGCTCGGTCCACTTCTACTTTCAATAAACATGCATTTCAAAGAGGACGCAACATCCGTTTCTACGCAGACGATACCAAATTCTATTTTAGCTGCCACTCGAAAAACTTTTGAGACTCTAATGCGCAATACAAACATTCAAAAATGGTAATTGTTAACATTTAACACTGAGTTTTAAAACTGTGAGATGTCAATGAATACTAGGTAACCAATTAAATAATAATTTAACCAATTAGAAATATATTAACTGATAAAGCGGAAGAACATGGATGTCAGAAAATGTATTGTAGATTATCTGTAGTACCTGGCTGTTCCACCAGGTGGAGCCTTTGTTTACTGATAATTCACCAGAGGAAACTTTAAAAGGAGCATTTTAGGTAAACGTTCAAGGCGCATATCAGCATGTATGATAGGCGGTTGATGAGAACAAGTTACAGACAATGAGGGGATCATTTACCTACATTTGATACCCTTCATCTAATAGATACCATTCAGTCTGTGGCAAAATCATTTAGTAATATAGTCGTATTTTCACAGACTGTTATGAAGCTGTGATACTACATTCCTACTGAACAAAAACCATATTTAGTGTGTAGATTGTGACACATTTGGTGGACATAAAACTGATCTGGTTGCATTTTTTATCAGAACTCTAATCTGTTTTTCAGCCCTGAAAATGTCATGAGTCTATCTGCTGTACTGAGGAAGTTATGATGCTCAGAAATGATGCAAGAAGTTCATTAAAAATCCTCCTCTATGTACTTTACGGCCTGTAACTCTGAAAATATTCATAGTACGAAGGTAAAACTTTGCTTCATTAAATATTTAAAGTTACTGTAGATAAAGAATCTGAGGAGGTTGGGTGGTGATGATTGATTTTTCCATTGAATTATCGGTTTGTTTCCACTCTAACGTGATAAACAGAGCGTCTGTGTTTCCAGCAGCTGCTCAGTGAATCTCCTGCTGACATTTTGCTGTTCGCCAGCTGCCGTTTACGTCCCGTCATGAATTATTAAGTTTCCTTCTTTCAACATGTGGCTGCTTCATCTGCCACCATTCACTCTGTATTCTGTGGAGCAGCAAAATACTGATTCAAAGCAGCACAAAACCCAAACATATACAACATTTATACTATAATAAACACTTTATAGTTAAGCACACATGGTGGACCTTCATGTAGAGGGTTTCTGAAAAATATGTGTAATTTCAAATGATGTAATTGTGGAAAAAGTTGCGATAGAAAACTAAAACATTGTGGCATTTTAAGTCTGAGTTTCCACTGAGCTGCAGGACTTTTACTGCAGTGAACCTGCGACACACTGACACACACAAACTTTATAAGTTTTGCATAAAACCTTATTGCTACAGTGAACAAACATGCAGTTTACTGGCATCAATGTGAACTGTGTTCAAATGCAAATACTCAGCAGGTCAGGTGTGTCAGGGCAGGTGTGATAGAACAGGTGTGTCACTGAAGGTGAGTGTTGCTGCAGGAGTGTCAGTACAGGTGTGTGTCAGTACAGGTGTGTGTTATTGCAGATGTGTTAGTATGAGTGTGTTACTACAGGTGTGTTACTATGCAGCTGTAAGTGCAGGTGTGTGTTACTACAGGTGTGTTACTACAGGTGTGTTAGTGTAGGTGTGTATTACTCCAGGTGTGTGTTAATGTAGGTGTGTGTTAGTACAGGTGTGTGTTACTGCAGGTGTGTTAGTATAAGTGTATGTTAGTGCAGATGTGTGTCAGTACAGGTGTGTGTTACTACAAGTGTATTAGTACACAGATGTGTGTCAGTACAGGTGTGTGTTACTGCAGGTGTGTGTTACCCAAGGTGTGTTAGTGCAAGCATGTGTTTCTACAGGGGTGTTAGTGTAGGTGTGTATTACTCCAGGTGTGTGTTAATGTAGGTGTGTGTTAGTACAGGTGTGTGTTACTACAGATGTGTAAGTACGAGTGTGTAAGTACAGGTGTGCTAGTGCAGGTGTGTTGGTGCAGGTGTGTGTTACTACAGGTGTGTGTTATTGCAGATGTGTTAGTATGAGTATGTTAGTACAGGTGTGTTACTACAAGTGTGTTACTACAGGTGTGTTACTAAGCAGGTGTATTAGTGCAGGTGTGTGTTAGTATAGGTGTGTGTTAGTATAGGTGTGTGTCAGTACAGGTGTGTGTTGTACAGATGTGCTACTACAGGTGTGTGTCAGTACAGGTGTGTTACTACAGGTGTGTGTCAGTATAAGTGTGTGTTAGTACAGGTGTGTTACTACAAGTGTGTATGACTACAGGTGTATGTTAATGCAGGTGTGTTACTGCAGGTGTGTTGGTACAGATGTGTGTCAGTACAGGTGTGTGTTACTACAAGTGTATTAGTACAGGTGTGTGTTACTTCAGGTGTGTGTTACTGCAGGTGTGTGTAACTACAAGTGTGTATTACTCCAGGTGTGTATTACTCCAGGTGTGTGTTATTGCAGATGTGTTAGTATGAGTGTGTTAGTACAGGTGTGTTACTACAGGTGTGTTACTACAGGTGTGTTACTATGCAGCTGTAAGTGCAGGTGTGTGTTACTACAGGTGTGTTACTACAGGTGTGTTAGTGCAAGCATGTGTTTCTACAGGGGTGTTAGTGTAGGTGTGTATTACTCCAGGTGTGTGTTAATGTAGGTGTGTGGTAGTACAGGTGTGTGTTACTGCAGGTGTGTGTAACTACAGGTGTGTATTACTCCAGGTGTGTATTATTCCAGGTGTGTGTTGTGGTCAGTACCTCCAGGTGCTGGATCTGCTCCCTCAGCAGCCTCTTCTCCTCCTGCTCGGTGCTCAGTTTCATCTCCAGCTCTGGTCCAAAGCAGTGAGTTATTGGACAGAGAGCAGCCGACCAGCCTAGCGCTGCCTGCTTAGCTACAATCTTCTCTACGCTCGTCTCTGACAGGCCTAAAGGGGGCGCCGCACACAGCAGGGCAGTCCGTTAGGACAGACACACACTGCAGCAGCTGCTACTACATGGAGGTGGAGGCAGGTGGAGGGTTTCTGGCTGAGCTGCACAGTCAAACATCACCTGGGAGACTTCAGGGGTTTAACGTGGTGCGTTCACTGACACCTTGTTTATCTGAACTCCATCTTCACTGAACTGTAAGATCTTTACCCTCATGTTAAATGGGACTAATAGGCTTTGAATTCTGGGTAAATTTTGATTTATTTTTTTAACTGTGCCGGAAAACTTGCAGTCTGGCAGAATTTAAAAAAAATAAAGGCAATTTTAGTGAAAAACATTAGCAAAGACTGAAACAAAACAATTAGAAAAATAATTTTTTGAACATGGCACAAGATGCAAAAACTAAATATTCAACAGCAAATAAACATTAAACCAATCTGAGAACAAATTTAAGTTCATGTAACCCTGCAGACCAGTCCAATATGTGTGTTTCAGATGTTAACTAAAGTCTGCAATGGCAGATCAGTTGGTTGATCTTTCTCTAATAAAGATTAAAGTTTAACATCGACAACCTTCCAGGATTAATCTATTTTTTAGGTACCTGTGAACACCCCCATGTTTTCACAACTTTGGACTGGTCCAACTTGATGCAGATTGTAGGTCTGACTGATTTAATTGAACATTTACTGAGAGTCAAACTGATAAAGCGACAGCAAAGACACACAAACCAAGATGGAAGAGACACAAAATGACCAGAAAGTGACTTAAGGAGACACGAAATGACCAGACAGAGATTATTACTGATGAATGAGACACAAAAAGATGACACAAAATCTACAAAGACGCACATGAAGATGAGAAAGAGATTAAAACTGAGAAAAAGAGACACAAGATGAACAAAAAGACCCACAAATGACCAGAGACTGACAAAAACAGATTCAAAACTAGAAAAGCCCTCAGAGAGCTCATACCTCCACCAAGGAGCTTCAGTCCACCCCCAACACAATCTCCCAATTCACATATTTTCTATGGAACGTTACAGATACAAATGTAATTACATTCAGTTGAAATGTCCTACCAACAATGCGGCCTTCACCCCATCCGACCTAATGAACAGGCGCGGCCTCTAGCGCGGCAGCTCCTAACAGCCTCCCAGCTTCTTAGACAACCGGAGATAAGAATGCCGGCCCAACCGTGCGTATGTCGCTCAGGAAGGAAAGAGAACTCCGTCATTGTCGCTGTCTGTCGCGTGGAGCCCCAAAATGTCATGTGGTCACAGGCGGTTACCCCGAAAACAAGAGTGCCCTTCTGGTGGCTTTTAGAGTAAACCACATTTAATTGTCCACCTGGTTGCACTTATATTAAAAAAAAAAATCCTGGATCCAGACGGTGATCCGGATCAGTCCCAAAATTTCATCATTTCACACATTTCCTGAGAATTTCATCCAAATCCATCCATAACTATTCCGAGTTATTTTGAACACAAACAAACAAACAAACAAACAAACCAACGCCGGCCATCACATAACCTCCTTGGTGGAGGTAATGAACACAAAGACACACAAAATACCAAAACAGTGACTACAAGAGACACGAAAAAGGAACACAAATACACCAAAAATTACCAGATACTAAAACCTACTAAAGAGACACAAAGTGAAGTGAAACAGATGCAACACAACAGCAAATAGACACAAAATTACTCACAAAATCGAGACAAAGACAGACAAACAACGACAAAGATGCACAGAAAGACAAAAAAAGAGACACAGAACTTTTATATTTCAACCTGAATTTAGACGTTTAAATCAGTTTTTACCATCATTATAAGTGTTCCGTGTTAAAGCCAAACTCTTTATCAGTGATCAAGTATTAAAACTGAACAAATATCAGCTGGAGAAACTGGTGGAAAAGAGTTTTGGCTCTGCAGCTCTGCCAGAAATCCCCTGCCAGAGGATCCTGAGTTTTACTACTGGGGTGACACTCCTGATTTGTTCCCTGCTGACAGCTCGTAGTGTGTGTCTGCCCTGAGCCAGCTAGCTGCTCTACGCTCACGAAGCCAAGCTGAGGGTTTGATTCATCTCAAACACAAAGCCACAATCAAACAGAAGCTCATCGGGAACAAAAAGAAAACAGGCTCTTCTGTAAATAAAAGCTGCCGTTCGAGGATTTACAGCGAGAAGCTCCATTAAGGAACAAACTGAAGGAAGATCCACTGATTAGCTTCGTTCCAGGTTATAAAAGACGCAGCAGAGAGATGATCTATCCTTTTATTGTGTTTGTGCAGGTCTGAGGAGGTAAAGCTTTAAAGTAAGCACTTAATGTTACAATTTAAGGTTGTATATTTGCAATAAAACCACATTTTACCGGTAAAATATTCCAGTTTCAATCAATAAATAAAAGCTAAATGATAAAGAATAAACACATTTTAGTTAAACGGTCTCTCTGCACTCACACAATAATGATCTTTTTGCTGCCAGTTGAATTTGAAATAAGCTGGATGAAGCTGTCAGTGAAATTACTGATTATTATGCAATATATATATATACGTTTTATATATATATATGTTCTAAATATTGATGAGCAGATAACCACAAACAGCCTGACCACCATTCCAGGTTCAAGCTGCAGCATTTCATTTCAGTCTGGTGATATTCAGTGGTTTTCTCCTGGTCGATAAATCTCTAGGGCTGAGTCCCGAATATTCGAATATTCGTTCGTTGTGATGGTATTCGGATAATAATTTTCATATTCGAATAGCCGTGCGCGCCGCCGCCGAGCGCTGCCGAGCATCACAGAGGCCCTGGATCTAGTAGGTGACCCTGCCAGCTCCGGTGTCACCCCACCTCCCGGCCGACACCGCGGCACGAACCGAATATTCGAATATTCGGCGATTATTGGATCCGAATATCCGGAGCACAGATGTTGCCATTCAGACCAGCCCTCTAAATCTACTGCAGACACAAACTGACTGATCGATATTCTGATTCCTCTGAGCCACACAGACTCACGTTTCTGAAAAAGACGTTATTACGAGGGACAAACGACAAGTTGCTAAGCTATTTGTGGTGCACCAGGCAAGCCCTTTAAGTCACTTTGGACAATTTTAACTTAATTTTGGAGCATTTTTATAATTTTTTGGTATACTGCAAGTCATTTTTGACAACTTTTAAAGTCACTCTGCATCAGTTTTGAGTCATTTTAAGCAACTTTATATCATTTTAGACTCATTTTGCATCATTCTGGACAAGTGTTTGTTGTTCAGGACAATTATTTGGCATTGTAGAAAAGTTTTCTTTCCAGATGTTGAAAATGTCGAATAATTTTGGACAGATTTTAAGTAATTAGAAGAAGAAACCTTTACTGTCACAAATACATTTTTACAGTGTTAGATTATTTTATGATTTGTTATATTATTCCTTGATTCTACCATGATTCGATTTGCTATATTACTTACTCAGTTTGATCATCATTCGTCTAACCTTATGTGGCCTCATAGACAGTCTGCACTCATCATCTTTGTTGCTATGGAAACGGGAATAGCTACACTCCCAGTTTCCGTCTTATCCTGTTGCCATGGACAGTTCGCCATTGTTGTAAAGAAACTGAATGAAAAGGGATTAGGGTACTCGCAGTTCCTGTCTTATCTGTTTCTTTGTTCAAAGTTCTGCATGAGAGTGGCAGAATAGATGCACATCTTCATGACAACACACACACACTTGTTTTAGCACATTTCAGTAAATCCACGTGAACAGTGGTTGGCGTGTTCACATCAGAGATAAGTGGCCAATGACACTCAGTTGGGTCTAAGTCCAACCTGTGTACGGGGCAGGCCCAGCCCAAGATGATAAATGTGGATTATACCTGGATATCGGGGCTCAGTCTGACGGAGATCCTACGAGAGCTTTGTCATTCTGAGACCAGCGCTGCCTGTGACCTAAATAAATTCTACATCTGTGGACTGGAAAATGCTCTCGTTTGTTCTTGGGCTTCCAACAAAAGAACCGGGTTTAACAACAGCATTGTGAAATGTTGTTTTTCGCATATCCCAGTTGGAGTCAGAGCGCAGGGTCCACCATGGTACAGCGCCCCTGGAGAAGAAAGAGTTAAGGGCCTTCCTCAAGGGCCCAACAATGGCTGCATTGGGTTTCGACCCTCTGACACTCTGATCAGTAGCCCAGGGACTGAACCGTTGCGCCACCACCGCCCAATTCTGGACATTCTCTTGTCATTTTAGGCAAATATGCTTGTTTTTTCAACATTCACATGGTTGTGCACCATAAATTCCTTCCCCAGGACTGAACCGTCAGCGCAGACTTCCACTGTACACTTTCTGCGCGTTTTTTTGCTCATGACACTTTTTTGTTTTTAAAGATTTATTTTTGGCATTTTCAGCCTTTATTGGAGAGGACAGGACAGCGGATAGAAACGGAAACAGGAGAGAGAGTGGGGAAGGGACATGCAGTAAATGGCCAAGGTCGGACTCGAACCCGGCACAGCGTCCCGTGACAACATTTTTACTCACTGTCGTCTCATTTGTCTTTGTGATTTGAGTCATTTTGGGCAAATTTTTGACTTCCTCTAGATAAGTTTCTCGTCATTTTGTGCAAATCTGGAGTCACGTCGGACACATTTTGAGTAGGTTTGGAACTGCAATGATTATTTGATTAGTTGTCAACTAAAGAATGACTCGCTAATACCAAACAATTAGCCGGTTTGATTAAGAGCGGGCTCAGACGGAGCTCAGAAGTCAGTTCTGTCGAGATTACAGACTGGAAGGAAAATACAGAATAACACCAGACTGTTGCCGTACGTGGATGGGATATTTAGCTGTAGAATTAAATAATTAGTTCATATGACACTGAAAATCCAGCGTACTTCTTTAAACGTTGGCTTTCAGTGAAGGTTTGAAGCAGAAAGTGAAGCTCGCTGTAACCTGAGGAGGATGAATCCTGTTTCTCTGCATGTGATTCTATAAACTTCACAATAACTGGTTGAGTCGATATGACTATTTATAGCAGCACAAACACTGTTTTAATGCAAATATGGACAATTTTTTTTAAATCTAAAATAGTCTGCACAGCTCAGGTGTGTTTGTTTCAGGTAATTACTGAACATCACATGAAAGAACAGGAGTTCATCCTTAAAAGGAAACTGCAGTCTGACAAATAACAGAGAGAAACTCACCGTGTAGCTGTTTGTCCGTCAGCTGAGAGTCCGTCTGTAAACAGGCAGAGAAAACATGTTTACATTTCTTAAACTTTAAAAAACAGAAAAACAAGTGCGACAGTTTCAAGTGCTGCTAACGAAGCTAAAGTTACCTCTTCACTCACCTGTTCCAGTCTCTCATTGGCTCCCTCTGCTGACTCCTCCCCTCTCCCTGTGACATCAGAGACTCCGTTGGCGCCGTCGGTCTCCGTGGTAGCGCCCTGGTTGCCCTGAGCAACCGCCAGCCTCTGCAGCTCTTTGTCATGGCGCTCCTGGAGGGCTGTGGACGAATCACACCTCAGAGTCAGAGTCATGTGACAGTCGTTGTATGTACAGTCTCCTTCAGAGGAGTCATAGATGTCTTAGTGTCCTCCCTCACTAGTCTCTTTCTTTGTATCTCCTTCATAGGAGTCCTAGGCGTCTTGGTGTCCTCCCTCACTAGTCTCCTTATTGTATCTCTTTCATAGGAGTCATAGGCGTCTTGGTGTCCTCCCTCACTAGTCTCCTTATTGTATCTCTTTCATAGGAGTCATAGGTGTCTTGGTGGCCTCCCTCACTAGTCTCCTTATTGTATCTCCTTCATAGGAGTCATAGGTGTCTTGGTGTCCTCCCTCACTAGTCTCCTTATTGTATCTCCTTCAGAGGAGTCGTAGGTGTCTTGGTGGCCTCCCTCACTAGTCTCCTTATTGTATCTCCTTCAGAGGAGTCATAGGTGTCTTGGTGGCCTCCCTCACTAGTCTCCTTATTGTATCTCCTTCATAGGAGTCATAGGTGTCTTGGTGGCCTCCCTCACTAGTCTCCTTATTGTATCTCCTTCAGAGGAGTCATAGGTGTCTTGGTGGCCTCCCTCACTAGTCTCCTTATTGTATCTCCTTCATAGGAGTCATAGGTGTCTTGGTGGCCTCCCTCACTAGTCTCCTTATTGTATCTCCTTCATAGGAGTCATAGGTGTCTTGGTGGCCTCCCTCACTAGTCTCCTTATTGTATCTCCTTCAGAGGAGTCATAGGTGTCTTGGTGGCCTCCCTCACTAGTCTCCTTATTGTATCTCCTTCAGAGGAGTCATAGGTGTCTTGGTGGCCTCCCTCACTAGTCTCCTTATTGTATCTCCTTCATAGGAGTCATAGGTGTCTTGGTGGCCTCCCTCACTAGTCTCCTTATTGTATCTCCTTCAGAGGAGTCATAGGTATCTTGGTGGCCTCTGCCTGTCGTGTCTAAATCCCTCCCCACTGTCTCAGTTAAAGGTTTTCTGTAACAACCCACCTTTCATTTGCTTCTGCAGGGTGGAGTTTTCAGCCTGGAGGCGGAGCAGCTCTCCATCTACTGGGCTGGAGGCGGGGTTAGGTGGTGGGCTGGACACAGAGGCTCCACCCCCTTCCTTCAGGCCCTGGTTCTCCTGCTCCAGCTGCTCGATCTGCGTGCACAGCTGGAACAAACAGGGATGTTAATATGACAGATCTGACCAACACTCCTACAGAGAACTCGGTTTAACTAAAACTCTCACCTTGGACAGCTCGGTCATCAGCGTGCTGTTCTGCAGCCGGAAATCTTCCTCCTGACTGTGCAGTTTCCCCTGAAGCATCTCATTCTCACTCAGCAGAGCATCGACCTCCTGAAGTCAACAAACAGCAGCTATTAGGAACCTTAAAAGGAACTTGAATCATCCAGCAGAAACACAAGTTCAAACTTCCATCCAGAGTCTTGTAGAACTATTAAGGATTAACAAACAGTCCTGTAAAGACGCTCCAAAACCAGTCTGAAACCATTGTGAAACCAGTTTCAAAACAAAGTCTGAAACCAGTATGAAACTAGCATGAAACCAGTCTGAAACTAGTCTGACACCAGCCTGAAATTAGGTCCAACACCAGTCTAAAACCACGTTCAAAACAAAGTCTCAAACCAGTATGAAATAAGCCTGAACCCAGTCTAAAACTAGTCTGACACCAGTCTAGAACCAGGTCCAAAACTAGTCTAGAACTAGGTCCAAAACAAGTCTAAAACCAGGTTCAAAACAAAGTCTCAAACCAGTATGAAACTAGTTTGAAACCAGGTGTAAACCCAGTCCAGAATTAGTCAGAAACCAGTTCCAAAATAAAGTCTGAAACCAGTCTAAAACTAGTCCAATAAAAATTTCAAAACTAAGTCTGAAAGTAGTCAAAAACCAGTTTGATACCAGTCCAAAACTCATCAGACACCAGTCTTAAACCAGGTCCAAAATTATTCTGAAACCAGTCCAAAACAAAGTCTGAAACTAGTCTGACACCAGTCTAAAACCAGGAGTAAACTCAGTCAGATTCAGTCGGAAACCAGGTCCAAAACAAAGAACCAAAAACCAATTTAAAACTAGTCCAGAACCAGGGGAAAACCAGTCCAATACAAATTTCAAAAATAAGCCTGAAAGTAGTCAGAAACCAGTCTGAAACTAGTTTGAAACCAGTCCAAAACAAAGTCTGAAACTAGTTTGAAACCAAGCTGAAACCAGGTCTAAACCCAGTTCAGATTCAGACAGAAACCAGGTTCAAAACAAAGTCTAGAACCAGTCTCAAACTATCCTGCAACTAGTCTGACACCCGTCTAAAACGAGGTCCAAAACAGAGACTAAAACCAGTCTTAAACAAGGTGTAAAACCAGTACGAAACCAGTCCAAAACCAGTTTAAAACTAGTCCAGAACCAGGGGAACCAGTCCAATACAAATTTCAAAAATGAGCCTGAAAGTAGTCAGAAACCAGTCAGAAACCAGTCCAAAACTAGTTTGAAACCAGTCCAAAACTAGTTTGAAACCAGTCCAAAACTAGTTTGAAACTAGTTTGAAAAAAGCTGAAACCAGGTGTAAACCCAGTTCAGAGTTAGTCAGAAACCAGGACCATTATAAAGTCTGAAACCAGTCTGAGCCCAGTCTAAAGCCAGGTATAAAACCTGTCTGAAACCAGTCCAGAACCAGTTTAAAACAAGGGCAAAACCAGTCCAATCCAAATTTCAAAACCAAGTCTGAAAGCAGTCAAAAGCCAGTCTGAAACCAGTCTTAAACCAGGTCCACAACTAGTCAGAAACCAGTCCAAAACCAGTCTGAAACCAGGTCTGAAGCTGTCTGAATGCATGTTAAGATCCAGTTTTTCTGTTACTTGGATTCATTGTTGTGTAAAGGCTCATTGCTCCAAACAGATCTATGATATAGCTGCTAAATAAAATGATTTGTTTTAAACTGTGATAGTTAAACCAAAATATAACACAGGGTCCGGACAGTATAAATGTGTGTAATATTCAGTGTGATCTGAGGTAACCTGCGGTAACCATAGTAACCGAAACTCACCTGAGCTTTCTTGCTTTTATTTAAAGCCTGAAGAGACAAAAATAACAACATGAACAAGATGAAACCTGCTTTCTGAAACACCTGATTGATAATCTGAGGAGAACATGTAGCAACAGCTGTTTTATCAGAACAACAAACCTCTGAATTCTAACTTATTTAAATCACAAGGCTACATTAAATACTTATTTATGGTAATGAAACACTCTTTACCTTCTGAGCCTTGACGAAGTCTCTCTCCAGAACCACATTCTTCTGACGGACGGAGTTCAGCTCTGCAATACGAGCAGAATTAATCACAGAAAACACATTTGTTCTTTATTTTCTGCATTCATACTCATACGATTTACGTTATTTTCTTTTAAGTGCAAATATAAAAATGCAGATAAAGACAGGTGGGTGGAGGCCCAGTGCATGCTGGGATATAAGAGAGCTCTCCAAAGCTCGCATATATTTATCTTTTTGTGCCTTTTAACAGCTGAAAATTAAAGATATTTATTCCACTATTTTAAAAAAATGATTCCTTATATTTTTAGTTTCCACTTTGTTTCGTGTTTTCCTTTGCAAACTTGCAGCACAGTGTAAAAAGGTGACGTTTAAATAAAGTTTATTATTATATCAGTAAAGAATATTATCAGTAATCACAATACTGCAGGCTCCTTTGTTGTCATATTTTATAATATTTCATATTTAGCCAAGTCATTTGTGCAGCTCATTTCATACAGAAGGTGATTTGCAGAGAGGATTAACTTTTTAAAAAGAAGGAAAAACATTCAAATTCAATGTAAAGAATAGAGATTTAAAGGTAAAACATGAAGTAGAGACAAGTTTAATGAAGAAAACGTTCCTGCAGTCATTCAAAAACTCAATTATTATCAGTTGCTTTGCTAAAGAAATGTTCCTCCAGATCCTGTTCCTGCAGATTAAACCATGGTTTTATGTTTTTTTTGCATTGGAGACTCACTTAATTTAATTTTGATAATTAAAACTACAACAGACTTGAATATCTAATTTCTGAGGGCCGGAATAAAAACCCAAACCATGAAGTGAACTGCTGCAGTAACAATCACAAACACAGCCCACTACATTATTCATATTACAGCAGAAAGAAATTCTCACTGTGCATCAATTAAAATGCTTTTTCTATTCTGGGAATGTTTTTGAAAATGAGCACCGCTGCTCTGTTTTCTCTCCGTCTAACGTCCCGCTCTGATGTGTGTTATCTTTGTGCAGGTTAAATGAGATTTTGCACGTTGAAAACCCTCATAAATACCAAGACTTGACGATTAAAGGAGAACAAAATCAGCTGTCGGAGCCGATTTGGGGCCGAAGCTCCGTCAGGTGTTCGTGTTGATTCAGGAAGTGTCTGTTGAGACGGGATGAAGAGTTTTACCTGTCGAGTTCTTCCTGAGGTCATCAGACAGCTGATAGTTCTGAGTTCGCAGTTCCAACAGCTGAGCCTGAAAACACAAAAGAACTGTGTTCAATTCACCAATAAAAAAACTACAACATTAAAGACGTTTGTGTGGTCGACGACATCACAATCCCTTCTCATCTTTCTGTGGTCATTTTTTGTCTCATTCAGGCCATTTTGAATCCCTTTGTGGGATTTTGTGTTTTGTGCTCGAGTTAGTTTAATCTTTTTGGCTGTAATTTAATGTTGCTCCTAACTAGAGGTGGGAAAAACGTCAACACAGCGATATGTCGTCGTTCCTTCTCATGCGATGTGAGTATCGATACGCTGGCGACAAACATCGATACTTTAATTAATATAATAAGGCGCTCTAAACCCTGCCAGCTGCCGTTACCCCAGAGTCACCACCTAATGACTCCACATGGTGGCGTTTATCACATGAATGAGGGAGACTTGAGTGGAAATGAACTGGCCCAAGAAGAGTTTGTACAGGTGTAATGGAGGACAGCAACACTACCGTAAAGGCCGCTACACACTACAGGATAATCGGGCCAATTTTTGTCCCGATCTCCTCCTTACGATCAAAGCCAGCAAAGGCCAGATTGTTGGATGTTTGCAAACGACATTGTGTCTGATGTTCCTGCGGTGTGTTAAGAATGATTTTGTCCGGTCCGATCCGCTTGGAAGGAGAGATTGTAGATAATGAACATGTTTAATATTAGCGACTATAAATCCTGTAGTGTGTGGGGGTTTCCTCCGAGAACAGCCGAGCACGCTCAGTGTGTGATGTCACCAGATTTAAACCAATCAGAACGCGAGCTGACTCAGCTGACTGACGGAAGAGGAAGTAAAACAAACAAGTAGAGTTACCGTCGCTAAAAAATTAATCAGATTAATCATGATGATGGATTATTCCACATTGACGCGTCAATTTTGACAGCCCTAAAAAATCTCAGCCCCTCGGCTCAGAGATCTGGATGGTCTGATGAAAAAACAGCTTCAATTCTAGCAACAGGCCGCATTTTTGGAAGTAACGGTGACGACGTTATAATGATGGGAAGATCAATCAATTAGATTGCTCGTTACTGAAAAAAGGAACGCCGTTAGTAACGTCATTATTTATAGCGCTGTTATTCCATCATGTTTGTTTACACTGAAGTCACGTTTGACTACGTGAGATTTGGAATACTGAGCGTGAAGAACCTGATAGTCTGCTGAAGAATCGGTTTAGAATCTTATAGTGTGGTGAGCTCTGTAGTGAACACCACACTATAAGATCAGAAGAGAGAGAGATGTTGTGCGATCTGTCTTTTGTTATCTTCAAGTGTGTGGTCTCTAAATCTGTGAAGTTTTGAAAAATCCTGTAGTGTGTGCCAGCCTTAAGAGACGGCCCATCCATGTTTAAGTCCAAAGTGTGGACCCATTTGGGCTTTCATAGAGGGAACAAGCAAGCTGGATAAAGACGACGCCATATGCAAGAACTGCCTCGCTAAAGTAAAGCACACAGGCGACATCACCAACATGCAAACCCACCTGCAACTATGATGAAGATATGGTGACGTATCGCTATGTGGTTGTCTTGCAATATATCGATTATCGCAGTATCGTGAGCCCTGGGTCGCGTATCGTATCGTGAGGTAGCCTGTGATTCCCACCTCTGCTCCTAACAACTATTTTCATCTTTTAACAACCTGTAGATTAGTTTCTAGATGAATCGATCAGCTTTCCGTCTCTAAAATGGTTAAAAACGTGGGTCAGCGTCTCCTCAGATGTCTTGTTTTGTCCGAAAAGCTTCAGTTTAGCGTCATAGAGGAGGAAAGAAACCAGGAAACAGTCACACTGAAGAAGCTGCACTCACAGAATTTAGACTGTGTTCATTAAAAAAATGACTCAGGCTGAATAATCAGCTCGACTGATTCTGACTTCCTCACTCGGGTCCTGATGACACACTGATGATGCAACATGAGAACTGCCAGAACTATCCAATCATCTGCTGAACAGGAAATGTCCTGAACTCTGTCTCCTGAGTCTGTTGAACCTCCAGAACCAGTTACTGAACGTTAATTCGCTTCAACTACTCTGACAGATAAGCGTGATCAAGTTCCTGCACAGTCTCAGTGTTCATTAATCAATAATGTGGCGTTTGTGTGGCGAAAGAGTCAAACGTAGTCGAGCATTTGGATGAAGAAAGCCTGGAAACACTCGACACGTTCCATTGTGTGGAAACAAGATACAGGACGAAATGTTTTTTGAAGGTTCACGTCACGTTTCAACACGTTTCAGAGAATCACAGCTTCCTGCCGCAGCATGAAGTAACCAGTAACTGACGGGAAAAGCCATTTAAAGTTCACTTACATGTAAATCTTTTAAAAACAGAACTAAAGAATGGCGAAACAAAGAATGAAATAAGTCTTTTTTGCCATTATTTGTTCTATTATATGTGTGAAAGGTTATCAGGGCGTCACAACAAGTCATAGATCATTAATGGATTGTTTACAGGCTGAGATATGAATCCACCCTCTGAATAAATTTACACTTTAGATCAGGTGAGTGTGTGCAATCATTTATTCTACAACCTGAGCTGCACCTGTACATGATGTGTTTACAGTGTGTAGATAAGTGTCGGCCGTGCATGTATCTGTGTGTGTGTTCAACATTAATCGATCACACGAGGTGGAAAAAACACAAATACAACAGAGACACGAGCAGCTATCATGTACAGACGAGAAGATGGGAGTAGTAGGAGGGAAATACCAACCGCAAAGACACAAAACAGCAACAAAATGACACTAAATAAGCACAAAATGACACTAAACAACTGCATACAGACGCAGAATGACCGCAGTGATGCACAAGACGCCCACAAAATGACAGAAAACAACCACAAAGACACAACAACACACCACTCAGTGATGCAGTGACCACACAGAGAAGTGTAAATATGCTAATCTATCAGTCTTCTTGATTATCCAGCAGAACTACTTTCACTTTTGATATCTAAAGCACATTTTCTCCTACCACTTCTGACCTTTTGCTGAGTTTAAGTATTTAAAACTAAGACTGTGAGCCATGACTGTGGTGCTGCAGTGTTTCCTGATGTCTGTCCTCTCTGCAGCTGAACCTGATGAACTGCTCACCTGCTGGAGGTGAAACACCTTGACAGGTAGCAGTTAGCATGCTAGCAGCAGTGTCTGTGTCTCTGCTGTTTTCTCTTGAGGTTTGATTCATGTGAATAAAGCTGGAGCTTCACATTTAGCCGCCGGACAGACTCACACCGCCGGGCTGCTGCCTCCTCACACCCCGTGACTCTCATCAGGAGTGTCCCTGGAATGCTAGCATGTTAGCAGCTGTCAGTTAGCACCAGGGAAGCTAATTTGAACCTCATTTTAACTTCATCTCTGTGGAAGAAGCTAAGCTAAGCCGGCTACTGTAGTGCAGTTGCCTCATCTGTGTGTTTATAATCAAAGACGTTCCGCTCAGTCGGTCTGTTTACTAACTGACACATCAACACAACCACCGAGCTAACGCTGCGGCTAACGGTTAGCACGCTGCGCTAACGCCCCCGGCACTGATGCCGCCGCACCTGACACCAGGTGTCCCCGCAGCCCTGACAGCGACCCGAGCCTCACCCCACCGGCCTGCCGTGTTGGTCTCACCTGCATCCGATGGAACTCCTCCTCGGACAGAGCCTGCGACATGGCCATGGTTCCCGGGCTGCCAGCTAGCAGGCTCGGCTAGCGGAGGAGACGGAGAGCCGCACAGAGGGGAGCAGGACAGAGGTCTCACTCTGAGGCTGTTTCTGAGGACCGGAGAAAGGAAAGAGGTCTCACTCTGACTCTGTTTCCACATCAGGGCAGGCTGTGCAAAACACAACAGACACACCAAACGACGACAAAGACACACAAAACGACCACAAATACACACAAAACAACTACAAATACACTCAAAACGATTACAAAATACATAAAATGACTAAAAAGACACACAAAACGACTACAAGGACACACAAAACAACCACAAAGACACACAAAACGACAATATAGAAAAACAAAACAAATACAGACACAAAACAGAACTAAAGCACCCCAAAAGAAAAAAACATACAAAATGACTATAAAGAAACACAAAACAACCACAAACACAAGCAAAATGACCACAAAGAGACACACACAACCATAAATGGAAACAAAACGAATACAAACAGACACAAAATGGTATTTAAGCACCCCAAAAGACGACAGATATGCACAAAATGATTTTAAAGAGATATTAAACAATCACAAAGAGACACAAAACCGAAGTAAGGCACAAAAAAAGACCACAAAGACACACAAAGCAGAACTAACATGTGCAAAATGCTCACAAAAATGCAAAAACGCACAAAATGACTACAAACACAAAACAACAACAAAAACACACACAACAACAATAAAGACACACGAAACAACCACAAAGAGACTCACCAAAAGACTATAAATACGCACAAAATGACTATAAAGACACAGAAAAAACAACCACCAAGACACACAAAACAGAAGTAAGATGTGCAAAATGCCCACAAAAATACAGAAACAACAGCAAGGACACAGAAAATGACTAAAAAGAGACACAAAAAACTACAGAAACACACAAAATGACTACAAAGACACACAAAACAACCAGAAAGTGAAACAAAACGAACACAAACAGACACAAAACAGAAGTAGAACACATCACTAAACAGTTGCTTTCAGTTGTTTTGTGTATTTTTGCCCTTGTTTTGTGTGTCTGTGGTCATTTTGTGTCTCTTTGTGGTCATTTTGTGTCTCTTTGTGGTTGTTTTGTGACTCTTTGTGGTCATTTTGTGTCTCTTTGTGGTTGTTTTGTGTCTCTTTGTGGTTGTTTTGTGTCACCTTGTGGTTGTTTTGTGACTCTTTGTGGTTGTTTTGTGTCTCTCTGTGGTTGTTTTGTGTCTCTTTGTGGTTGTTTTGTGTCTCTTTGTGGTTGTTTTGTGTCTCTTTGTGGTTGTTTTGTGTCTGTTTGTGGTCATTTTGTGTCTCTTTGTGGTTGTTTTGTGTCTCTTTGTGGTTGTTTTGTGTCTGTTTGTGGTCATTTTGTGTCTCTTTGTGGTTGTTTTGTGTCTGTTTGTGGTCATTTTGTGTCTCTTTGTGGTTGTTTTGTGTCTCTTTGTGGTTGTTTTGTGTGTATTTGTAGCCCTCTAGGGTGCTTTAGTGCTGTTTTGAGTCTCTTTGTATTCGTTTTGTTTCTATTCATGATTTTTTGTGTGCCTTTTTTGTTCATTTTGAGTCTTTTTGTAGTTTTGTTGCTGTGTTTGGACAATGTTTTGTACTCATTTTGTGTGTCTGTGGTCATTTTGAATATGCATTTTTGGGCTTGTAGCCATTTCATGTATATTTGTGGATGTTTTGCAACTCCTTGCACTTGTTTTTTCTCTTAGTCATCCCCCCTTTTTTAGTTTTTTGCGTCTCTTTGTTGTCATTATGTGTTTTCTTTGTAGTCATTCTGACGTTTGTTTGTGTCTTTTTACAGCTGCTTGGTACCTTTTAGCGCTGAGTTAGCGTCTTTGCAGTCATTTCACATCGGCTTCTGGTTGTTTTGTGCCCATTTGTGATAAATTAAAGCATTTTTGAGCTGTTTTGTGTGTCTTTGTTGTTGTTTTGTGTTTACTTGCAGTTAATTTGAGAGTCTTTGGGTGCATTAAATTGACAAACTGTGCCGTACTCAGTAAACCCTCCATGTTTATTGGATATATGGGGCTTTATTTGTGTATTTTTTGACCTGATGTAGGTTCAGGTTGCTTTGTTTCACACACACATCACCTGTGTGTGTCTCTGCGTGACTCTCTGCTCTGTGGACACACCGAACAGTGAAGTAATCAGTGGTGAACGCTGCGTTGCTTCCTTCCGTGTTCACAGAGCAGCTCAATAATTAACCAGCAGGTTAAATATAGAAGCAGAAGTGAGAGGCTGAGGTGAAGCAGCTCGCACGGACTCAGATCGGTTTCAGGTGCTGATGTTTGAGGACATGGAGCTGCTGCCGACGCTGCTGGCAAACCTGAAGGCTGTGGATCCTCCGACGGTGGATCAGCAGTACAGCGTGAGTGATGAGCCTTTCAATTCAGCCGTAGAAACACTTTATTCTGCCGCAGGATCAGACATTTCTGCAGCATTCGTGTCCGAGACGTGCTTAATGAAGCGACTGGACTTCACAGGAGAGCTTCAGGAGCTGGGGAAGCTTCAGTCTCACATTTAAACAGCACAAACTTCTGTGTTGGTTCGTCTGCGTCGGGGATTAAGTTGCTTTCCTGGAAAAACCAGTCGGAGCTTTTATTCAAACCAGCTGCAGCCAATAACGTGATAAAGTTGGCACATCAGCAGGTCACATAACTCCCTGTTCAGGTGTTACAGGAAGTTGATCCAGATAACCAGGCCAGCTCAACAGTTACTCACAAACTCATAGATCTAAATATGACAGAGTGAATAACTGAGGAGGATTCATTTTAAACTTGTTCCATTTTGCAGCCGAACAAAGCTTATAGGGTTTATAGTGAGACGTTTGTTGAAGGAGAAACTCAACACTACAAACTACATTTAAGTGCAGATGGTTTGCAGCACTTGTCCGGTTTCACTTAGTGTCGCTGCTGTGGTTTTGTGTCTGTTTGTGGTTGTTTTTCCATTATTTTCTATTTGTTTTTTGTCTTTGTGGTTGTTTTGCACTAGTCTGGCTGCTTTCTGCATTTGTTTTGTGTGTCTGTGGTCATTTTGTGTCTCTTTCTGTTTGCATTATGTTGCTTTTTGGTCATTATTACCTCCGCCAAGGAGGTTATGTGATGGCCGGCGTTGGTTTGTTTGTTTGTGTGCAAAATAACTCAAAAAGTGATGGACGGATTTGGATGAAATTTTCAGGAAATGTGTGAAATGGGACAAGGAAGAAATGAGGAAATTTTGGGACTGATCCGGATCACCGTCTGGATCCAGGATTTTTTTTAAATGTAAGTGTAACCAGGTGGACAATTAAATGCGGTTTACTCTAAAAGCCACCAGAGGGCACTCTTGTTTTTGGGGTAACCCCCTCTGATCACATGAGATTTTGGGTCTCCACGCGACAGACAGCGACAATGACGGAGTTCTCTTTCCTTCCTGAGCGACATACACACGGTTGAGTCGGCATTCTTATCTCCGGTTGTCTAAGAAGCTGGGAGGCTGTTAGGAGCTGCCGCGCTAGAGGCCGCGCCTGTTCATTAGGTCGGATGGGGTGAAGGCCGCATTGTTGGTAGGACATTTCAACTGAATGTAATTACATTTGTATCTGTAACGTTCCATACAAAATATGTGAATTGGGAGATTGTGTTGGGGGTGGACTGAAGCTCCTTGGTGGAGGTATGAGCTCTCTGAGGGCTTTTCTAGTTTGGCAATATGGTAAATGGTCTGCACTTATATAACGCCTTTTCCTACCTTAGTGGTACTTAAAGCACTTTACAATGTGTTTCACATTCACCCACTGACACACACCAGTGGTGACAGACTTCCATGCAAGGTGCCTGCCTACCATTGGGAGCAACTTGGGGTTCAGTGTCTTCCCCAAGGACACTTCAGCATGTGGAGGGGCTGGGGATCGAACTGCCAACCTTGCGATCAGTGGAAAACCCGCTCTACCACCTGAGCTGCAGTCGCCCAAAAAACGATTCAAACGAACAACACTGATAGTGTCATACAGAATGAGCTGAAATGAACAAACTGTCCATCAGCCTGTTTCAGGTCTGAACAGGAATAACATATCTATTTAATTATAGACTGGTTTAAAACCAGTTTCAGACTTGGTTTTAGATTCTTTTAAGTTAGGTTTTAGACTGGTTTTAGACTTGGTCTTAGACTTGGTTTGTAGACTTAGTTTTAGACTGGTTTCAGACTTTGTTTTAGTCTGGTTTTTGACTGGTTTTAGACGTGGCTTTAGTCTGGCTTAGACGGGTTTTAGATTTAGTTTTATACTGGCTTTAGACTTGGTTTTGGGCTTGTGTCAGAGTTGGTTTTCGACTGGTTTTACATTGGTTTTACACTGGTTTTAGACTAGTTTCAGACTGGGCTTTAGACTTGATTTTAGACTGATTTTAGACTTGGTTTTAGACTTGGGTTTAGATTGGTTTTAGTCTGGTTTTAGACCTCTGCATTAGTCTGGTTTCAGACTGGTTTTAGAGTAGTTTTATACTGGTTTTAGACTGGTCTTAGACTTGGATTATAGACTTGCCTTTAGATTGATTTAAGACCTTGTTTTAGTCTGGTTCTAGACTGCTTTTAGGTTTAGTTTTAGACTAGTTTTTGAGTGATTGTAGACTGGTTTCTGAATCGTTTTAAATTTTGCTTTATACTTGGTTTTAGAGACTGGTTTCAGACTTGGTTTTAGTCTAGGTTTTAGGCTGGTTTTATACTTGGTTTCAGACTGGTTTTAGACTGACTTTAGACTTGGTTTTAGGTTGGTTTTAGACTTTGTTTCATCCTTGGTTTTATATTTGTTTTATACTTGGTTTTATACTGGTTTTTGACTGGTTCTTGACTTGGTTTTAGACTGATTTTAGAGTTCAGTTTATACTTGGTTTTAGACTGAGTTTAGTCTAGGTTTTAGTCTGGTTTTAGACTTTTTTAGATCGGTTTTTGACTTGGTTTCAGAGTAGTTTTAGACTTTGTTTTATACTTGGTTTTATATTTGTTTTATACTTGGTTTTAAGCTGGTTCTGGACATGGTTTGAGTCTGATTTTGGCCTTAATTTAAGTATGATTTTAGACTTTGTTTTAGACACGGTCAGAGACAGAATATCGAAACAGCAGTTATAAGCTGCTCGGATAATTAGACCGTGGGAAGATTAGACCTTCTAGAGTTTCTGTTTGCAATGAAGATTCACTTCTTCAGCTGCTTACTTAAAGTAAAAACTCCTCTACAGTCGGGATCTGAAACCAATAAAAACCCATTTCCAGTATGAACAGTTTGTAATCCTGTATCTTTAAAGATGCTGTAAAACAGGACTCGCAGCGTCGTCATGGTTTTCTGCTGAGTTTGTCTTGAAGCTGCTGTTGTGAAAATTACACAGGAAATAACAGAAAGTTGAAGCTATTTTCAAAGAGACGAGGTGGTCTGTATTTATCTGAGGGGCTCTAAGAAGGAAACGATGATGAGAGCTTATGAAGTTAAACTGAAGACGTTTCCAACCAGAAACACTAAATACTCTGTTTACCACTGAAACTTACTTATTTCAATATAAATGATTGGCAGCAACAAAAATGATCTACTCAACCTGTAAAAACTAAGAGAATGAGCCTCTGGCTTTGGACTGGTTCCGCTGTGGTTTAAGACTTTGTTTTGGACTTTGTTTTAGGCTGGTTCTAGACTTAGTTCTGGACTAGTTCCAGACATGGTTTGAGTCTGATTATGGACTTAGTTTTAGACTGGTTTTAGATTTTGCTCTAGACTTGTTTTGGACTGGCTTTAGACTGGTTCCAGACATGGTTTGAGTCTGATTTTGAACTTAGCTTTTGTATGATTTTAGACTGGTTCTAGACTTGGTTTTAAACTGGTTGTAGATTGGTTTTAAAGTGGTTGTAGACTGGTTATAGACTTAGTTTTAGACTTAGTTTTGGACTGGTTATGGACTTAGTTTTGGGCTGGTTATAGACTTAGTTTTAGACTTAGTTTTGGACTGGTTATAGACTTAGTTTTGGACTGGTTATAGACTTAGTGTTGGACTGGTTATGGACTTAGTTTTGGACTGGTTATAGACTTAGTTTTGGACTGGTTATGGACTTAGTTTTGGGCTGGTTATAGACTTAGTTTTAGACTTAGTTTTGGACTGGTTATAGACTTAGTTTTGGACTGGTTATAGACTTAGTTTTGGACTGGTTATGGACTTAGTTTTGGGCTGGTTATAGACTTAGTTTTAGACTTAGTTTTGGACTGGTTATAGACTTAGTTTTGGACTGGTTATAGACTTAGTTTTGGACTGGTTATAGACTTAGTTTTGGACTGGTTATGGACTTAGTTTTGGAATGGTTATAGATTTAGTTTAGGACTGGTTATAGACTTAGTTTTGGACTGGTTATGGACTTAGTTTTGGGCTGGTTATAGACTTAGTTTTAGACTTAGTTTTGGACTGGTTATAGACTTAGTTTTGGACTGGTTATAGACTTAGTTTTGGACTGGTTATGGACTTAGTTTTGGAATGGTTATAGATTTAGTTTAGGACTGGTTATAGACTTAGTTTTGGACTGGTTATAGACTTAGTTTTGGACTGGTTATGGACTTAGTTTTGGGCTGGTTATAGACTTAGTTCTAGACTTAGTTTTGGACTGGTTATAGACTTAGTTTTGGACTGGTTATGGACTTAGTTTTGGACTGGTTATAGACTTAGTTTTAGACTTAGTTTGGGGCTGGTTATAGACTTAGTTTTAGACTTAGTTTTGGACTGGTTATGGACTTAGTTTTGGACTGGTTATAGACTTAGTTTTGGACTGGTTATAGACTTAGTTTTGGACTGGTTATGGACTTAGTTTTGGGCTGGTTATAGACTTAGTTTTAGACTTAGTTTTGGACTGGTTATAGACTTAGTTTTGGACTGGTTATGGACTTAGTTTTGGACTGGTTATAGACTTAGTTTTGGACTGGTTATGGACTTAGTTTTGGGCTGGTTTTAGACTTAGTTTTAGACTTAGTTTTGGACTGGTTATAGACTTAGTTTTGGACTGGTTATAGACTTAGTTTTGGACTGGTTATAGACTTAGTTTTAGACTTAGTTTTGGACTGGTTATAGACTTAGTTTTAGACTTAGTTTTGGACTGGTTATAGACTTAGTTTTAGACTTAGTTTTGGACTGGTTATGGACTTAGTTTTGGACTGGTTCCAGACATAGTTTGAATTTGATTTTGGACTGTTTTTGGTTTTGAACACGAGATAATTTCCATTTTCCCGTTCCATGGAGGGAATCTTCCCCTCAGAGGGAGTTCTACTTTAACAGCAGCAGGATGTTTCAATCTGAACTCCAGAGTCGGTTCAGGTCTTCGTGTTTTTCAGCCTCAAGCTTTGAATCTGCAGTTCGTTTGAGAATCTTCCCGTTTCCTCGTCGAGTTTCGGGTTCAGCTTTCACAGTTTGCTGTTCCTGGAATGACTCATGAGGTGGACTGAATGACTGTGGACTCACAATCACACAGCAGACACACAACATGGAGCAGACCCACAAAGCCAACGGACACACAAAAACACACAACATGAATCTGCATCTCTTTTATGTCATTTTCCCTCTTTTAATGATCGTATTGTGTCTAAGTGGTTGTGTCTTTTGTTAATAGTGTTGCGTCACTTTGTGGTGATTTTGCATCTTTTTGCGTATTCTATTGTGTGTCTCAATTAGTGCATCTATTTTTTAGACTATTTGTGCGCCTTTGTCATTATTTTTGTGTCTCTGCGGTCATTTTGCATCTCCTTGTCGTCTTTCCGTCTCTTTTTAGTCACTTTGTGTCACCTTGGAGCTGCTTTGAGTCTCTTTTTAACAGTTGTGCGTCACTTTATTGTGGTTTTGTGTTTGTCTCTTGGTCATTTTGTGCATCTTTGCAGTGTGTGTTGCATCGTCTTGTCGTGTTGCTGCAGTTTCTGTTGTGAGGTTTGGTGCTGTGTGAGTCCACAGCGCCGCCTGCTGGAGGCTGAAGCTCACTGCACAACTCACTACTGATGGACACACACACTGTGGACTGTGTGTGTCTGTGTGTGTCAACAGTTGTGAACACTGAAGAAATTGAAACTTTAAACGTTGTGACTCACAAGTGTTTGTGTGTCTGTCTGTGTGTGTCTGTGTGTGTGTCTATATGTGTCTGTCTGTGTGTGTCTGTGTGTGTGTCTATATGTGTCTGTCTGTGTGTGTCTGTGTATGTGTGTGTCTATATGTCTCTGTGTGTCTGTATTTGTGTGTCTTTATGTGTGTTTTTATGTGTGTGTCTGTATGTGTCTGTGTGTACGTGTGTCTATATGTGTGTCTGTGTGTGTATCTATATGTGTCTCTGTGTGTCTGTATTTATGTCTTTATGTGTGTGTCTGTCTGTGTATTTACGTGTACGCCTGTGTACGTGTGTCTATATGCATCTCTGTGTGTGCCTGTATTTGTGTGTGTGTGTGTGTGTGTGTCTATATGTGTATGTGTGTGTCTGTATGTGTGTGTGTGTGTGTGTGTGTGCGTCTGTGTGCATGTGTGTGTGTGTCTATATGTGTCTGTATTTGTGTGTCTTTCTGTATGTGTTTCTCTGTATGTGTGTGTGTCTATATGTGTGTGTGTCTGTATTTGTGTGTCTGTATGTGTGTGTCTTCATGTGTATGTTTGTATGTGTGCTTGTATATGTGTCACTGTGTGTATGTATGTATGCGTTTATGTGTCTGTGTGTCTGTATTTGTGTGTCTGTCTGTGTTTGTGTGTCTGTCTGTGTGTGTCTATGTGTATGTATTTGTGTGTGTTTATGTGTGTCTATATGTGTCTGTGTGTATGTATTTGTGTGTCTTTATGTGTGTGTCTGTGTGTGTCTTTACGTGTACGCCTGTGTATGTGTGTCTATATGCATCTCTGTGTGTGTCTGTATTTGTGTGTGTGTGTTTGTGTGTGTCTCTATGTGTATTTGTGTGTCTGTATGTGTGTGTGTATGTGTGTGTGTGTCTTTTTTTTTGTGTACGTGTGTGTCTGTATGTGTGTGTGTATGCGTGTGTGTGTCTGTGTGTGTGTGTGTGTGTGTGCGTCTGTGTGCATGTGTGTGTGTGTCTATATGTGTCTCTGTGTGTGTCTGTATTTGTGTGTCTGCATGTGTGTGTGTGTCTTTCTGTATGTGTGTGTCTGTATTTGTGTGTGTATGTGTGTGTCTTCATGTGTATGTTTGTATGTGTGCTTGTATATGTGTCACTGTGTGTATGTATCCATGCGTTTATGTGTGTGTGTGTGTCTATATGTGTCTGTATGTGTGTGTGTCTATATGTGTCTGTATGTGTTTGTGTGCAACAGACGGTGCGTTCACGGTCCTTGGCGTTGAAGAGAGAACTGAGTCTGAGGAGTGAAGCCGGAGCTCTGAAGGAGAACATCAAGAAGAACCGATACAAAGACATCCTGCCCTGTAAGAACACAACAGCAACACAACACTCAGTCTGAGGACACACACCTCTGCAACACAACTCACACACACACAGTGTTTGTTCTGTGTGTTCATGGTGTTTGCATCTCCTGAAACTGAAAACCTTTTTTGCACTCTTTAGTTTTGTGTGTCTTGTTGGAGAATCTGGTATTTTGATATTTGTCTCTCTGTTGTGGTTGTTTTCTGCCTTGTTGTGTTGTTTTGTTTTGTTTTTCTTTGTGTTTTTAGTGTTTGTTGTGGTTGTTTTGTGTCACTTTGTGATCATTTTGTGTCTCTTTGTGGTCATTTTGTGTCTATTTGTGGTAATTTTGTGGCACTTTGTGTTCATTTTGTGTCTATTTGTGTTCATTTTGTGTCTATTTGTGTTCATTTTGTGTCTCTTTGTGTTCATTTTGTGTCTCTTTGTGGTCATTTTGTGTCTATTTGTGGTCATTTTATAGCACTTTGTTTTCATTTTGTGTCTATTCGTGTTCATTTTGTGTCTATTTGTGGTCATTTTGTGTCTCTTTGTGTTCATTTTGTGTCTCTTTGTGGTCATTTTGTGTCTATTTGTGGTCATTTTGTGTCTCTTTGTGTTCATTTTGTGTATCTTTGTGGTCATTTTGTGTCTCTTTGTGGTCATTTTGTGTCTATTTGTGGTCATTTTGAGTCTATTTGTGGTCATTTTGTGTCTATTTGTGGTCATTTTATGTCACTCTGTGTTCATTTTTGTGTCTATTCGTGTTCATTTTGTGTATCTTTGTGTTCATTTTGTGTCTATTTATGGTAATTTTGTGTTTCTTCCCAGTTGTTTTGTGTTTTTGTGTCTCTTTGTGGTCATTTAGTTTCTTCTTATTGTCATAATGTGGTCTCAGTTGTTCCTCTTTCTGCTGTTTGCTGTAACTGAAGCCGTTCACCTGTAA
Organism: Dascyllus trimaculatus; assembly: GCA_024666655.1. Lineage (NCBI taxonomy): Eukaryota > Metazoa > Chordata > Actinopteri > Pomacentridae > Dascyllus > Dascyllus trimaculatus. The sequence goes on from CM045452.1 coordinate 30,864,602, forward strand.
CTGCCCTCTGATTGGCTGATTGCTGAATGAACAGGTGTTCAGTCTCAGATCAGAACCAACAGACCTGATCAGGACATTTACATATGAAAAACAGGAACAGTTCAACCAGTTCTATAAAGGTGTGTTATTATAACAAAGTGTCTGTGTGTGTGTGTGTGTGTGTGTGTGTGTGTGTGTGTGTGTGTGTGTGTGTGTGTGTGTGTGTGTGTGTGTAGATGACCAGTCTCGGGTTGTGTTGTCTCTGCTGACCTCAGACTCGGACTCTGATTACATCAACGCCAGCTTCATCCAGGTGATCATCCATTAAAAAACAACTAAACCTGAACAAACCTCCTCGGAATCAGCTGAATGTTTATCTACAGTAACTTCAGCAGATTTAATGAAGCCAAGTTTTAGAGTGAATGGAGTCTTTTAGATGATCCTGTGTCAAAAAATCAGTAAAAAAAGATCCTTCCATTGTCTTTAACTTGTTCTGACCAACCACCTATCATACAAGCTGATGTGAACCTTAAAGTTTACCCAGAATGCACTTTTTAAAGCTTCCTCTGGTTAATTATCAGAAAACAGAAACACATCCAGGTTACCAAGGATCGCTTCTATGGCTCTATGATACATCCCATAACACTGATGCTGAGATTGGTTATAAGCTTGAAAGGTTTCAAGGCATTTTGTATGAATTTCATGTAATTTAAGACATTTTTGGTTAATGTTTTGACTAATTTAAGACAGATTTGAGTCATTTTTGCAAAGGTTTTTGACTGTTTGGTCAAGTTTTGAGGTTTTTCGATGAATTTCAGCTCTTTTGTGCCATTTTGGACAAATTATGAGCCACTTTCATGAAATTTTAAGTAAATTTTGAATATTTTCGAGTCATTTTGGGCAACTTTTTTTTGTCATTTGGGAAATTTAGATAAGTTTGAGGTATTTGTTGCTTGGTGCTGAACCAGCACTAGATTCAGTCTTTAGATTCTGACACCTGGAGTGGATGTACAACTGATCTGGTTGCAGTTTTTAACATCATTTTTGGACAAAGTACAGTCACATTAGACTCATTACGATTCATTTCGAACATTTGTTGAGTAATTGTGGACAAATTGTGTGTCATTCGGCTGTATTTTTGAGTCATTTTGAACAGGTTTTCTTCATATTTTAAGTGTTTCCAATGGTGTTTTTAGTCATTTAGATTGATTATGGGTGGTTTTGGTCAAGTTTTTGTCACTTTGCAAAGGTATTTTAGCCAATTTGGCTCATTTTGGAGATATTATGTGACATTTTGGACAGTTTTTTAACAAAATTCTAATGTGTTTTTCATCCCTGAAAACGTCATGTGTCTATCTGTTGTACTGATGAAGTTAAGGGGCTCAGACATGATGGAAAAAGTCCATTAAAATGTGAAATGTGGACCCTCCTCTATGTACTTTAAGGTCCTGTAACTCTCCAGCACTGAATGTTTTGACTATGTGAGACTAAACTTAGCATAAAGACTGAAAGCAGGATAGGAGAACATCCCCTGGTAAAAGTTAAAAGTATACCTACCGACAACTGTAAAGACCTCTTAGTCATGTCTTGTATCTTTTTTTATTTCCTCTGTGCTCAAACAGAAATAGAAATACAACATTGTGCAGCTTCTCAGGTACTTCTGAACAAGTATTCTCACTATTTCTTGGTGTCCAGACGCAGTGAGTTGTTGGAGTTTCTGCTGATTAGTTGGCAAGAAGACTCAATAGATCACTGCATCTGTACTGATCTGGTTGCAGTTTTTAACAGAACTCTAATGTGTTCAAATGTCATGTGTCTGTCTGCTGTACTGATGAAGTTATGAGGCTCAGGAATGATGGAAAAGTCCATTAAAAGGTGATAAATGTGGACCCTCCTCTGTGTTCTTTAAGGGCCTGTAGCTCTGGAAATATTCATAGTATGAAGGTAAAACTTTGCTTCATTAATAAATAAAGTTACTGGAGATAAAGAAGCAGCTGGTTCTGAGGAGGTCATTGAGGAGTTGCTGCCGCTGCTGTGTAACGCTGTGTGTCCTGCAGGGGGCGTCCTCCTCCTCCTACATCGCCTCTCAGGGTCCTCTGAGCTCGACTGTGACTGACTTCTGGAGGATGATTTGGCAGCATGAAGTCAAGGTTGGACGCACGACAAGCTCCAGGAGTTAGTCCGAGCCGCACCCTGCATTTATTACACCGCCGCTTCATCTGTAATTTAACAGCTTGTAGAGATTTTTGCATCAAGAGTTTATAAGACAGCACCGTTTTCATAAGGATATCACTCTAAGGAAAAAAACATGACGAAGAATTTTGTAATTTTGAAATAAAGCACATTAATAATAATAATAGAACCACAAAAGATGACTGTGGATTTACATGTCTGACGTCAAACAACAGTAAAAACCATAAAAGTCCACTTTAAAACAAGGAAATTGGAAGTTTTTAACATAAAAAGTCTGTTAAAATACTAATTAATTATAATTTTGCTGGAAAAAATTAATTAAATTAATGTTAAATACTGTAAATATATTTTTAAAATTAGCAGGAAAACTAATTTTATTTCTGTAATTTAAAAAAAATATGTCAAATGAGATTTATTGTACAGTGACAGAAGCTTTTGTGAATCATCAGCATATCTAATCCATCAAAATACAGTTTTTTTTATCATTAATTATATAATTTATCATCATATCTATCTGTCAAATTGTATATATATTTACATTTATATATTGTAGCTAACTGATTGTTTTTACACCATTGAAGATAACTCATTAAACATTAAAAAGCTTAAACATACACCAAAAAAAGGATAGAAAACCCATATTAATTATAAAAAATTACATTTTTTAAAATATAACACGGTTATTTTATCATTTTATTTGGTGCCTCAGCTAATGGAATATTAATATTTTAATTTAATTAATTTTTTTACAGTTTGTCTAACAGTAAAAAGAGCAGCTCTGCGGATATTTACGTCATTTTTCCTGTAAAAATGTCAGAAACTGCTGCTCATGTGTGAATTATGTTTAGCTTCTCCTCACAGACGGAGCTTTTTCTACATTTCGGACTGTTTTTACAGTTTTGTATTTATATTATTAAATGCTACTTTAAGTTTCCTTTCCTGTATTTGTTCATGTTTCATCCAGATTTGATCCGTTCTCGATTTAGCATCAGAGTTTGTGTGAGTCACTCAGCGGCTCTGGCTAACATCTGGTTCTGTGTTTCAGGTGATAGTCATGGCCTGCAGGGAGATCGAGATGGGGAAGGTGAAATAAAACCTCTAATTTAGCCGCTTCACATTTCTTATTGTTGTTTCTGTGATTTTGTGGATTTTTTTCCAGCTCTCATTTGATTTAATCTATTTTTAAACTTTTCTCTTTACTTTTCACCATTTTTTTTGGTCTCTTTTAGTTTATTTTTTATCGTTTTTAAAAAATAAAAGCACGAATTTCAAAGTAAAATCTACTTTAATATTCATATTTCTACTTCTTAATTTGAGTTTTATCTCAGATATTTTACATTTTACCTAAAAGTGGTGTCTTTTTTGATCTTATCTCAAACTTCATTCTCATAGTTGTGACACTGAACTCATAATTTAATAATAATTAAGGCTTTTTAATTTTTCTAAATATTTTTTTTACATTTTATTCTATAATTTGGATTTTTTTTATATCACAGCCTTGACTCTTTAACTAAAAATTCCGACTTTACTTTTAGAATTTTGTCTCATAATTTTATTTTATTTTCTAAATCATGAGTCGCTCATAATTGAGATTTTTCTATATTAATTTAATGTTTTTTATTTAAGATTTTGACTGATTTTTGTTTCATAATATTGACCCTGACTTCCTAATTGTCTCCTTTAGTTCATAATTTTTGTGAAGTTCTGACAAATCCCCTGAAACATAAGTACAGTCAATGATGTTTTAAAGGGTTTCATCTCATAGTTTTGCTTTTCTACAGCTGATCTTTACTTTGTGTGACCTTTAACATCTGTTTCTTGGTTCATATTTTCATTCTCAGTCGTTAACTTTCGTTTCTTCCTTCAGCAGAATTCATACAAACAGGCTTTGTTTTTAAACTAGTTGTGTTTTGTCGCGTCAATCTGCAGAGAAAGTGTGAAAGTTACTGGCCTGAAGTTCACCAGTCGACTTCATTTGGACCCTTTAACGTCACCAACGTAAGAACTTGTGTGTCTGCGGTTGTGATGTTGTGTGTCTTTGATTGTGCGTCTGTGACTCTGACGTTGTGTGTTTGTTTGCAGCTGGAGGAAACTCGACCAAATGAAGATGTGGTGATCAGAGAACTGACTGTTTCCTACCAGCAGGTGAAAAAAACCACCACAAGTTACACTGAAGCCTCCTCTGGTGGTTGTGTGTCTATTTGTGACAGTTTTGTGTCTCCTTTGGTTCACTTTATGTAATTTTGTGGTCATTTTGTGTCTCTTTCTGTTAGTTTTCTGTTTCTTTGTTGTCATTTTATGGTGTTTTGTCTAATTTTGTGTCTCTTTTGGTTCATTTTGTGTCTTTTTATGGTTGTTTTGTGACTGTTTTGTGGCATTTTCTGTCTCCTTTGGTTCACTTTATGTAATTTTGTGGTTGTTTTTGTCTCTTTCTGTTAATTTTCTGTTTCTTTGTTGTCATTTTATTGAGTTTTTTTGTAGTTGTGTTTCTCTTTTGTTTCATTTTGTGTCTTTATGGTCATTTTGTGTCTCTTGAGGTTGTTTTATGACTGTTTGTGTCATTTTGCACCTCTTTTGGTTAATTTTGTGTCTTTTTATGGTTATTTTGTGTCTTTTTGTGGCATTTTCTGTCTCCTTTGGTTCACTTTATATAATTTTGTGGTTGTTTTTTGTCTCTTTCTGTTAGTTTTCTGTGTCCTTGTAGTCATTTTATTGAGTTTTTTGTAGTTGTGTTTCTCTTTTGGTTCATTTTGTGTCTTTTTATGGTCATCATTTTGTGTCTCTTTTGGATTATTTTGTGTATTTTTATGGTTGTTTTGTGTGTCTTTGTTGTTGTTTTGTGTCTCTTGCGGTTGTTTTGTGTCTCTTTTGGTTCATTTTGTGTCTCTTTTGGTTTATTTTGTGTCTTTTTACGGTTGTTTTGTGACTGTTTTGTGGCATTTTCTGTCCCCTTTGGTTCACTTTATATAATTTTGCGGTTGTTTTGTGTCTTTCTGTTAGTTTTTTGTGTCTTTGTAGTCATTTTATTGAGTTTTCTGAAGTTGTGTTTCTCTTTTGGTTCATTTTGTTTCTTTTTATGGTCATTTTTGTCTCTTGAGGTTGTTTTATGACTGTTTTGTGTCATTTTGCACCTCTTTTGGTTCATTTTGCGTCTATTTATGGCTGTTTTCTGACTCTTTGTGGTTATTTATGTGGCTTTGTGTCTCTGTGGTCAGTTATTGTAGTTCCGTATGTCAGTGTGGTACTTTTGGGTGTCTGTGTGGTAGTTTTGTGTAGTTGTGTGTCCGTGTGGGTAAACTCCACCTGTTGTCTCCTCAGTGGAGTCGCTCACTGACTCAGTATCAGTTCTTATCGTGGCCGGATCACGATGTTCCCTATGAGACTTTAGGAGTTCTGGACCTGCTGGACAGAGTCAGGAGCAGCCGGGGAACACACAACTCACCACTGCTGGTACATTGCAGGTACACGACACACACACATAGACACACACACACACACACACACACACACACACACACTCTAAACGGCTGCTAATTCCACATCATTACTGCAGCTTGTTTGTGCCAAAAGTACAGATCGCAGGTCAGATGGTCATTAACATGCAGGAGGACAGATCACACATATGGAGGCTTCACACACTAACACACATACACACACACACACACACACACACTAACACACACACACACACACCACACACACACACACACACACACACATACAGAAAGCAGGAGGCAGTGAATATGCAGCAGGTAACACCTGCTAATGATGGCACAGTTAACGCACACACTGCATCTGTTGCTGTGTGTGTGTGTGTGTGTGTGTGTGTGTGTGTGTGTGTGTGTGTGTGTGTGTGTGTGTGTGTTACAGTGCCGGTTGTGGGAGGACTGGAGTCATCTGTGCTCTCGACTACATCCATGACCTGCTAGTTACCAAGGTAACACATGACAACACAACACAGCAGTAGGTGTTGTTGGTCTGTGGCTCAGTTGTGTATCCGCTGCAGCTACACACATGTTGTTCACGTCATGTTGTTTGTTCACTAAGGGAATCTGTAAAAACATGTCAGCATTAATGGTTTCATTGTGTTGTTGTTGTTGTGGTTTCTGTGTGTTTGTGTTGCTGTTGCGGTATTATTGTGTTGTTGTTACAGAGTGTGTTTGTGGTGCTGTTGTTGTTTGTGTTGTTGTTTCACTGTGTCGTTGATGTTGTGGTTTTGTTGTGTTCTTGTTGTTTCATTGTGTTGTTATTGTTGTGGTTTAATTTTGTTGTTGTTGTGGTTTCATTGTGTTGTTGTTGTTGTGGTTTAATTGTGTTGTTGTTGTGGTTTTGTTGTGTTTTTGTTGTTTCATTGTGTTGTTGTTGTTGTGGTTTAATTGTGTTGTTGTTGTGGTTTCATTGTGTTGTTGTTGTGGTTTCATTGTGTTGTTGTTTTGGTTTTATTGTGTTGTTGTTACAGAGTGCGTTTGTGGTGCTGTTGTTTTATTGTGTTGTTGTTTCACTGTGTCGTTGATGTTGTGGTTTTGTTGTGTTCTTGTTGTTTCATTGTGTTGTTATTGTTGTGGTTTAATTTTGTTGTTGTTGTGGTTTCATTGTGTTGTTATGGTTTCATTGTGTTGTTGTTTTGGTTTTATTGTGTTGTTGTTACAGAGTGCGTTTGTGGTGCTGTTGTTTGTGTTGTTGTTTCACTGTGTTCTTGTTGCTGTTGTGTTTCATTGTGTTGCTGTTTTGCAGCAGATCACAACAGATTTCAGCATCATGAACACTGTGTTGTTGTTTTATTGTGTTGTGTTTTCATTGTGTTGTTGTTACAGAGTGCGTTTGTGGTGCTGTTGCTGTTTGTGTTGTCGTTATTTTTTATTGTGTTATCGTTATTTCATTGTATTGTTGTGTTTTCATTGTGATGTTGTTGTTGTGCAGCAGATCACAGCAGACTTCAGCATCATGGTTTCATTGTGTTGTTATTTTTACTGTGTTATTGTGTTTTCATTGTGTTGTTCTTGTTTCACTGTGTTTTTGTTATTTTTATTGTGTTGTTGTTTCATTGTGTTGTTGTCGTTGTTGTTTTGCAGCAGATCACAGCAGACTTCAGCATCATGAACATTGTGTTGGAGCTCCGCAGACAGAGACCATCAGCTGTTCAGACGAAGGTCAGAAACATCAGCTGGATGAGGTTTTATCCAGTTAGATCTTTTACTTTATTTTTACTCTGTAAGTCAGTTTTTAAAAAATATTTTATGGAATAATCATAGTTTTATCTTGTAATTTAGATTTGTATGTGTTGATATCGTAATCTCCTCATTTTCATTTTGACTTAGTAAATCAACATTTTGTCTTTATTGAGAGCTTTAAACGTTTTAACTCTGAGTTTTATGTTTTTATTCCATAAATGTTCCTTCAGCTCTGACTTCTTTGCTCTGCGCAGGAACAATATCAGTTCATCTTCACCGCCGTCATCTCCATGTTCGAACGCTTCCTGCAGACGTCTGCTTGTGGGCTCTACTCCAACATCTCTCAGGTAAAACTTTAAACCTCGAGGTCAAACTTTAAACTGGCCCGAGGTAAAATGTCAAACCTGTTAGAGGTAAAGCTTCTAACCACAACGTTAAAACTTTAAACCTTAAAGATAAAACTTTAAACTGGCCTGAGGTAAAACTTCAGGCCTGTCTGTCGTGAAACTTTTAACATTTACGTGGTCAAATTTCCAATCCCCAAGTTAAGACTTCCAACCTCGAGATAAAACCACCCACTTAAAGGTAAAACTATCAACTGCTCTGCGGTAAAACTTAGTACCTCAGTGTAAAACTGACAACCTTTATGAGGTAAAACTTTCAACCGATCAAGGGTAAAACTTCAAGATAGTCCAAGTTCAAACTTTCAACCTTGAGGTAAAACTACCAACTTGAATGTAAAACTGCTAACTTCCATGAGGTAAAACTTCCAACCTCAATGTAAAACTAACAACATTTATGAGGTAAAACTTCAATCCATCCATTGTCTTCCGAGGCAACAGTCTAAGCAGAGAGGCCCAGACTTCCCTCGCCCCAGAAACCTCCTCCAGCTCTTCCAGTGGGACCCCGAGGTGACCCCAGGCCAGCCGAGAGACATAGTCCCTCCAGTGTGTACTAGGTCTACCCTGACGCCTCCTACCGGTGGGAGGTGCCCAAACACCTCCCCAGGGAGGCGTCCTGAAGGCATCTGGATCAGATGTCCAAGCCACCTCAACTGACCCCTCTCGATGTGGAGAAGTAGCGGCTCTACTCCGAGCTCCTCCCTGGTGACTGAGCTCCTCATCCGATCTCTAAGGGTGCACCCAGCCACCCTGCAGAGGAAACTCATTTCAGCCGCTTGTATCCGGGATCTTGTTCTTTCGGTCATGACCCAAAGTTCATGACCATAGGTGAGAGTCGGAACATAGATTGACCGGTAAATAGAGAGTTCCACCTTTTGGTTTAGCTCCTTCTTCACCACAATGGATCGATACAGCAACCGCATGACTGCAGACGCTGCACTGATCCGCCTGTCAATCTCACGCTCCATCCTCCCCTCACTTGTAAACAAAACCCCGAGTTACATAAACTCCACTTGAGGCAGGGTCTCTCCACCGACCCGGAGAGGGCAAGCCACCTTTTTCCGGTCGAGAACCATTGCCTTGGATTTGGAGGTGCTAATCCTCATCCCAGTCACTTCACACTTGGCTGCAAACCGCCCCAGTGCACGCTGGAGGTCCAGGCCTGACGAAGCCAACAGGATCACAACATCTGCAAAAAGCAGGGATGAGATCCTGTGGTCCCCAAACCAGATCCCCTCCGGCCCCTGGCTGCACCTACAAATTCTGTCCATTAAGGTTATGAACAGAACCGGTGACAAAGGGCAGCCCTGCCGGAGTCCAGCTTGCACTGGGAACAGGTCTGACTTGCTGCCGGCAATGCGAACCAGGCTCCTGCTTCGGTCGTACAGGGACCGGACTGCCCTCAGCAAAGGGCCCTGGACCCCATAGTCCTAGAGAATACACTCTAAGTAAAACTTCAAGCTTGTCCAAGGTCAGACTTCCAACCCTCAGATCTAAACTTCAAACAATGAGGTAAAACTACCCACTTGTCTGAGGTCAAAATTCAATCTATCTGGGGTCAAACGTCGAACCCATAAAACTAACAACTTGTACGAGGTAAAACTTTCAACCTCAAGCTAAAATAAACAACTTGTCCAAGGACAGCCTTCCAACATGTCCGAAGTCAAATTACCAACCTTGAGGTAAAACTTCAAACCTGTTCGAGGTAAAACTACCGACTTAGAGGTAAAACTTCCACCCAGTCACGGGTAGAACTACCAACTTGTTCAACCCCCAAGTTAAACGTTCAACTTGGAGATACAACAACCAACTGATCCAAGGTCAAACTTTCATCCTTGAGGTCAAACTTCTCACATGTTGGCGGTAAAACATCCACCCTGAAGGAAACTGACTGCCAACCTTACGATTAGCGGACATCACATCCACCACTGGGGCCACGAACCCTCAAGTTAAAACTTCCAACAGGATCAAACTGTCCAAGGTCAAACATCCCGACTGTCTGAAGAGAAACCTGCAAACTTTCCAAAGTCAAACCTGATAAAGTTTCTGTTCTGTTTGATGAAGTGACACTGATGGAGGAAGTAACCGGAGCAGCTGCAGAGGGAGGAAGTAACGCTGACTTCCTGTATGCAAATGTTCTGCAGCAGGCGGTTTAACAGCAGCTTGTTCAGAAACACAGAAATATTTAACAGACGTTTAACAAACCCGATGGACCCGAGCTGATGGAGGACAGGCGCTGACGGGTGGGTCGGCTTTAAATCGCATCAGAAGCAGGACAGGTAAATCTGATCCGACTCTACCTTTAGAAGAACTACATCAGACTCACAAGAACGCAAAGCTGGTTTTATTCTACAGGCTGCTAAAACTCTGAGCTGCATTATACGTTTATTTTATTCCGCTGCTCCAGTTGTGTGTTAAAAACTAGGCTTAAAGCTGTTTCTGGAGTTGAAAGCAACGACGCGATTGCTCAAAGGAAGAAAAAAGGGAAACCCTGACATTTAGAAACACGTTTCTGTTCCTCAATGTGTTCGAGATCAGATCGGATTCTCTCACGGTGAATGAAAACTAACATTAACACACATTCTTCAGCGCTGTCCAGGTGTTAGCGTTAGGGTGAGGGGAAATACCAAATGAGTGGGAGTCATGTGGTTAAACTGGCCCCGGTCTACGGTTAGGGTTAACCGTAACCCTAACCTTAAAGCAGTTTGACTTTTGAAACAGACTGAACTGATTTTCCTGCTTCTGTTTCTGCAGCTGAAGAAACCAGAGAAGAAAAACTCAACAGCTGCTTCTTCCATCGACAGGTAAACGACACACCTGTCTGTTTAATTTACTGTCTGTCTGTTTGCTTTTCTGTCTGTCTGTCTGTCTGTGCAGAGAGACAGATGGATGTTTCACCCTGATGTGTTAAATTATCGCTTTCTCACCTCCTTCTTCCCTGCATCCCATATGTTACCGCGTTGCCGTGGAAACCGAGCAAAGCAAGAAAGGGGGCGGGGGGGGAGGAGTAAATATAAGAAGGAAATGGGTGAGGGAGGAGGCGGGGGAGGTGAGAAGCAGAGGAGGAGAAGAAGAAGAAAAGGGGAAGTTAAAGAGGGAGGTAGAAAATAGTGAAGGATGTGAAAAATGAGGTGAGAGGAGGGGGTGAGGGAAGGAAACAGGAAAGGAGAGAAGGAGAAATCGGAGGAAACGAAGAGAGGATGCTGAGGAAAACCAAACTAGACATCAGTCCATAAAAAGACTTTGTTCGGTTTTTATTCAGGTAGCTCCGTGACGGCTCGAACATAGGACTACCCTGATTATAGGAAGAGACCGGAGTGTAGGAGAAGCAGCCAATCGGAGCTCTCCATGTGTGGGTGAAGCAGCATCACACCTCCTGCTAACGAATTAGCGTTAGCATCTTATCAGCGTACCATCTGTTGGATCTCATCAGACATAATTCCACCCTGCTGGCCTTTGGCTCTCAGTTTGAACCTTAATTTTCCCACTGAGGAACAGATGTAAATAGAACCCCCCTCCCTCCCCCCCATCATACATTTTAACTCCTGATAAACCTCAAAGCTCAGGTCAGAGATTCACCTGTAAACACCTGCATGTGAGGTTACATCTCAGTGAAGCCTCGGTTGTTTGCTCTCTGTCTATTTATAAGCAGGTTGTCGAAGCAGATTGACATGAACGACACGTACGCCGTGGTCAACAAGTCCAGACAGCCACCGCCATCAGGCCCCCCCCTCCCTGTGTTAGCCAAGCCCAAACCCAGCAGTGGAAGCAGGTATGTTTTTAATACCAGTGGTTCTCAACTGGTGGGTCGGGACCCAAAAGTGGGTCGCGAAGCCATTTTTAGAGGGTCGCAGAAGCATGCCCCCCCCAAAAAAGTAGTGGTATAAAGTCTTTAATTTTAAAGGACGTGTTTCTTATGACACAGTTTGCTTTCAATGGCAGGATATTTAGTGGTGGCGACACCAGTAGTTGCCCAGTATTAACCTCTAGATTTGGCTCTGCCAGCTAATTGGTAAAATTTATGCTAAAACGTCCCAAAAATGAAACAAAATGTGCTCAGAATCTGTCAAAATGGGCCAAAATACGCCCAAAACTTGGCAAAAGTGTCCAAATAAACCAAAATGAGCAAAAAAATTAGACAAAATTTTCCCAGACTGTATCAGAATGCGTTGAGACTCCACCCAAATAAACTTTAATTTGTTAACAGAAACAGCAAACTTCAAAAATTTGGGTTACAACAGTTATTAATAGAGACATAGTGGGTCCTGAAGCTGGACCAGTTGAGAACCACTGTTTTACACCATGCAGTGTTGGGCAGCAGCGTCGCCACAAGTAGCACTGGTACTAGTTTAACTACATTTTTCAGCAGCATGATGATGGTAATAATTTTGCTAGCTAGCTAACAGAGTCACATACCAGCACTACTAGTTTAACCCTGAACACAGCAGAGGCCTCAGTAAAATACAACTAAGGCTCAGTATTTGATTCAAGCAGATTCCTTGCAGCAGCTAACCGCTAGCTAGCATTGCAAAATAAATAAATAAAATATCTTCTACTGTAATAAATTACTTTTGCCATGTTGGAGTAGCATCACCTGCTACATTTCTCTAAGGGTAGCTTCAACATAGTGAATCTTTATTTAATGTAGAGGAACTGCTAGCTTAGCTTGCTACATTTTCCAAGTAGCGTACCCTACAAGGCATCTATGGGAGGCAAGATACAACTGTCAACACTAATATGCATGATTGACTTTCAAAACTTTCCATTCCTACAGCCGCTAAAGAGCCAGACATGACATTTTATACAGGAAGTGGTGAGAACGAAAAACTAGGCTAAAAGAGGACGAATGCTGAATTCAGATTCTTCACATGGACACAAAGACGACTCCAAATGGTGATCATGTTGCTGCAATACTTGCAAATACGGCAATATGCAGCTCTAAATGACAGACGGGGACATATATGTGTGACAAAAGCTCTTCATATGACCACGACAATAAATGCCAATCCTTAGTGCAGTCTGCTAACAGAAGCTAGCAGCTTGTCAACAGCTAACTACTAGCTAGCTACATGTCTTTCAATGCAGCAAATTAATTAAATGAAATGTAAATAAAGTATCTTCTAACCTATTGGTGTAGCTTAGATTGCTAGATTTATCTGGATGTAGTGAAGTTTTATTTATGTAGCTGGCTTAGATTGCTAAGTAGCGTGCCCAACACTGATACTATGTAGAGGAGTTTGACTTTTACACAGTCCACACAAATAAACGGATGGTAAAGTCCGGCTTTGAAAAGCAAACTTGTGCTCATCAACACCTAAACGATAAAAGTCTCAGCCCTGACGGGGGCTGAAGAGGCTAATTAAAGCTAACTATAGCATTTTACGTGGCCCAAGTTGTAAACAAACATGGTGTCAGACCTGGAAATTAAGTTAAACGTGAAACAGCAGGTGTGATGCAAAAGTAAGGTTCTCAGGCTAACAGGCTAAAAACACTGGATGATGACGTTCTCCCGTTTCCAGGACGCTGCCTCCCTCCCATCACTATGACAACGACCACACCGGAGCATCAGCGGCTCCCGTCTACAGCACCGTCAAACCACGAACTAAGCCTTGCACCTTGCCGAAGTCAACCACGCCCATCTATGACATCGCAGCACCGACCGGTCACAGACCCAATGAGGGGCAAGACTATCACCTGCTGCCAGGTAAGGAGAGGTCAGAGAAGGATGGTCGGGTTCTTAGAAATCAAAGTATAAACAGACTCTTCTCTCCTCCAGCAGAACAGCTTGGTGATAATGACTATGAAGATTTCACCTCTTCAGTCACAGACGTGACCAGCTTCTGCTCACAAGGAAACATCGGTCAGTACACCTTTACCTTTACAGCAAGAGTCTTTACAGCAGGCGTTGACATTTTAAGGCATTGACATTCAAGTTTGGATGTTTTGGTGTGCTGATGTGCTAGTTTTCTGAAACTTTGGTGTGTTAATGTCTAGTTTTTCATGCTTCTGTGCCCTAATCTCCATGTTTTTGAGACTTTGGTACATTAATATCCACTTTATTGACATTTGGGCGTGTTAATATCCACACTTTGGATGTTTTAGTGGATTTATATTCAGGTTTTTGATAATGTGGTGCATTAATGTCCACATTTTTGACGTTTTGGTGCACTAATAATTAAGTTTTTGACATTTTGTTGTGTTACTATCAAGGTTTGTTGATGTTTTGGTGCACTAATAATTAAGTTTTTGACATTTTGTTGTGTTACTATCCAGGTTTTTGATGTTTTGGTGCGCTAATGTATTATTTTTTGACACTTTGGAGCATTATTGTCCAGGTTTTTGACATTTTGGTGAACTAATAACCAAGTTTTTGACAGTCTGGTGCATTACTATCCAGGTTTGTTGACATTTTGGTGCATTGAAACTCAGGTTTTGGATGTTTTGATGCATCAACATCTCGATTTTCTATGTTTTGGTGTGTTCACAACCAGGTTTTTGATGTTTTAGTATGCTAATGTCCTAGTTTTTGATACTTTGGTGCATTAATGTTTGGGGGTTTTATGCTTCTGTGCCATAATATCCTTGTTTTCGACACTTTGGTGAGCTAATATCCAGTTTATTGATGTTTGGGTGTGCTAATATCCAGGTATTTGAGATTTTAGTGGATTTGTATTCAGGTTTTTGATGTTGTGGTGCATTAATGTCCACATTTTTGACATTTTGGCGCACTAATAATCACGTTTTTGGCATTTTGCTGTGTTATTATCCAGGTTTTTGATGTTTTGGTGCGCTAATGTATTAGTTTTTGACACTTTGGAGCATTATTGTTCAGATTTTTGATGCTTTGCTGAACTAATAACCAAGTTTTTGACAATCTGGTGCATTGCTGTCCAAGTTTTTTGACATTTTGGTGCATTAACATCTCGATTTTATATGTTTTGGTGTGTTTACATCCGTGTTTTTGATGTTTTAGTGTGCTAATGTCCTAGTTTTTGATACTTTGGTGCATTAATGTCCATTCTTTTATGCTTATGTGCCATATTATCCTTGTTTTTGACACTTTGGTGAGCTAATATCCAGTTTATTGATGTTTGGGTGTGCTAATATCCAGGTATTTGAGATTTTGGTGGATTTGTATTCAGGTTGTTGATGTTGTGGTGCATTAATGTCCATGTTTTTGACGTTTTGGCCCACTAATAATCACATTTTTGGTATTTTGCTGTGTTATTATCCAGGTTTTTGATGTTTTGGTGCGCTAATGTATTAGTTTTTGACACTTTGGAACATTATTGTCCAGGTTTTTGACATTTTGGTGAACTAATAACCAAGTTTTTGACAATCGGGTGCATTACTATCCAGGTTTGTTGACATTTTGGTGCATTAATACTCAGGTTTTGGATGTTTTGATGCATTAACATCTCGATTTTCTATGTTTTGGTGTGTTTACAACCAGGTTTTTGATGTTTTAGTGTGCTAATGTCCTAGTTTTTGATACTTTGGTGCATTAATGTCCATTTTTTTATGCTTATGTGCCCTGGTATCCTTGTTTTTGACACTCTGGTAAGCTAATATCCAGTTTATTGATGTTTGGTTGTGCTAATATCCAGGTATTTGAGATTTTAGTGGATTTGTATTCAGGTTTTTGATGTTGTGGTGCATTAATGTCCATGTTTTTGACGTTCTGATGCACTGATAATGAAGTTGTTTACATTTTAGTGTGTTACTATTCAGGTTTCTGCTGCCTTATGTTGCACACGGCCCTAACTTCTCACCCAGTAACACCTACGAAACCCAAATTAGTCACCACATTATTGCAGCTTAGTTTTTGCCTAAAGCTGCATCACTTCCATCAGCTTTTGAAAGTCGTGACTCCTCTGCAGCTGAAGGCCAACGTGTGCTATTAAAGATTCATTACATCCATATACTGTACATCAATTCAGCTATTAATACTTTACAGGATGAGTTTAAATAAGATCCAGCGTGTATTAATGTCTGCCCACCACTACACTAAGATGTGTTACTCACTGCATCCTGCTCATGAATGCTGTGTAGGTGGGATGGGGGTGGTGATGGTGTTAAAATGATGTGTGAGCTGGAGGGTTCACTAAATGTTGACCAGTTCCTTCATCTCTGAGTGCATGTTTACGTTATTTTTCAGGGTTTAACTGTCGCGTTCAGAAGCCCAGAGGACCCAGAGATCCTCCAGCTGAGTGGGGACGACTGGAGAGATGAACTGGTTTAACTGGCCTTTACTGGTTTACAGTGGAACGTCAGGCTGGACTGAATTAGACTGAACCAAAGCCTTATGAGAAAGAGATTATTTTGGATTTGTTTTTTGACATAAAATGTTGATTTACCAACACATATTGATGGATTGCAGGTCTTTGTGTTAAACGTGTGTTCTCTAAAGTTTTTCATGAAACCAAACATGGCTGCAATTACGTTTTAACATACCTGTAAATATTATTTAACCTCCTAAACCAGGGTTTTTTTAAAATTTTCTTTGGGGTGATAATTCTTCATTGTGTGCCTTTTAAGAGTACAAAGACTCATGTTTTTATAGGATTTCTTCATTTTGTACCGCTTTGAAACTGAATAACAAAAATAAACCACCTTTATTGTAGAGATCTGGAAATGTGACTCTGATAAATGAACTTATAATAATAATAATAATAATAAAAATACAAAAATCTTCAGCTGTTCAGTTTTTATTGGATTTCTGGCACAGCTTTAGCAAAAAAGGACATATGCTGTCTCTTCATCTGACTCGCAAAAAAAGACAAATTAAATCGTTAAATAAATAAATAAATCTTTAATTAAAACAAAACTGTTTGTGTGGAGAAGTGTGGGCGCTGCATTTATTTTGTTTTTATGAAAAATAGAAGTAATGTGTAACTAAAGCAGCCAGATGTATGAAGTGAAGTAAAAAAATACAGTGCTATAAAATACTGAAAAAATGTTAAAAAAAATTACAATGGCAAAAAAATTAGACTGAGTGTAGTGCTCGATCAAATGTACTCAGATGCTTCACACAGCAGGACTGCAAGTAAATTCTTGGCCCAAAAAGTACTTCATCCCACCACATACGGTTTGTTCCTGCTGCTTTCCATCATGCTGGATGGTCTTCATCCTTAGAGTGCTCCAAAGAAGGTGAAGGCGGTGGAGCCTACCTTTCCCATAATGCACCAGGATGGTTGCATCTCTGATTAGACCATCTGATTGACAGCCATGTCTTTTGAAGGCCACGCCACCAGTTTGAAACATAGACTTTTAATTAAAAACTCCACGCTGAAAAATCCCGATGTCATCACTATGGCATCATCAGGGGTTACTTTTCTCTCCCAGAGAAACAGAAGACGTCACACAGCTGTCCTCGTATTGAGTAAACTCACCTATTCTGTGTAAAATCTTTAAATGTTGTTTTTAACATAGTTTATACAGGATGAGTCATGCAGTGTCACCGCTGACCATTAGGAGGCAGCAAAGCGACACCAAACAGCAGCAGCACGGAGAAAAATTCTGACGGTGTGTGAAGTAATGAAGAGAAGAAGAAGAAGATGGTTTCACTTATAGGTTTGGCAAAACTGTACAGTAATCAGTGTGTGTGTAAGTGTACAGCTATCTTTGTGAGGACCTGGGTCATTTTTTCGGCTTATTGGGACGTTGTGTCCGGTCCTCACTTTGGGTCAAACTTTTAAAGTGCTGTGTGAGGATTTGATCATCAGTAAGGGTTCTCACAAAGATAGTGTGTGTGTGTGTGTGTGTGTGTGTGTGTGTGTGTGTGTGTGTGTGTGTGAGAGAGAGAGAGAGAGAGAGAGAGAATATGTATTACTTATGTTTTGGGGACATAAACCTGTTCACAACATCTTCCCCATAAAACAAATCATAAAATTTTAGAGGGAAGTTTGACTCAAAGGTAAGTTCAGTCCAAGAAATGAATGTAAGTGTGTGTGTGTGTGTGTGTGTGTGTGTGTGTGACTGTGACATCATCAGATCTAAATCAGATTACAAAAACTAGCAGAAGTGATTCAACTCACACACACACACACACAAACCTGTACAACATGCTGGAAGTGTGTTAACCCTGTGGAACCACAGTACCTTCCGCCACTCCCATCATGCTTTGCTGTAATCACAGGGCTCTCCCAACACACACACACACACACTTGTCCATCACTCACTGATTCTCCAAAACCACTAAGTGCAACTCTCTCGCTGCCAGCTGTGTGTTTGAGTGTGTGCGCTGCTGCTCTGCCACAAAACACACTCCACTCACTGCCACTAGTTATCGACACAGACACACACTCAGACAATGACAGGTCATGGGTGTTGGCTCTTTCGATGGAGGAGACCACAGGAATCCACAGAGATGAGATTAAATGTAAAGACAGAATAAAAATGCTTCAGGAGATCACAGTTTTTTAAAGTCTTAATGCAGCACACACATGGAAACACTGTAAATATCTCTATATACATATACTGTATATTCCTATAAGACCTACAGGGACTGAAAAAAGGACACAAAATGATATAAAACAACCACAAAGAGCTTCAGACTGGCTGTTTATCACATGAACATATAGAATATAACAGTGTTATTATCTGTGCTTTCACAGAGGGATAAAAAAACAAAGCGAGAGCAACTTCAGATAAGTGAGAGGACGAGAGAAACTGACAGACAGTAGGATGATAGAGAGAGAGATGAAACAGGGATAGATGGATGGATGAAACAGAGGGATGATGGATGAAACAGAGGGATAGATGATAAAACAGAGGGATAGATGGATGAAATAGAGGGATAGATGGATAAACAGAGGGATGGATGGAGAGAGAGAGAGATAGAGAGAGCAGTCGTAATACTGAGCCTTGTTGCTAGGCAACTGAGCAGCTCCTCTTTGAAGTTTTCCCTCATTGTTTTTTTTTCCCCCCAACAATCAGGTCAGAGTGAGGCTCAGTGGAAACCATGGCAACCGCCTCAGCACCACGCCTGCCGGCCATCCCAGAGGCTCCGCCCTCCACTGGGGGGGGGGGGGTGTAAAGGTACAAGAGGATGCTGGACGTTACTGTCGTCAGGACAACCGATTGATATCCTACACGGACTGATTATTTCAGGGGCCTGAGGGAGTCGATCACAATACTCTGTGAAGTGAATGCTGGGACGTCTGTTGGATATTCAATTAAGGGACAAAGAGACAGGAAGCACCATGAAGAGACACAATGTGACCACAAAAAGAGACAGAACTACCACAAAGAGACACAAAACTGCTGCAAAGAGGCACAGAACAACTGCAAACACACAAAACTACCTCAAACACACAAAAACAGCTAAAAAGAGGCACAAAAAGACACAAAATGACCAGAAAGACACACAAAACGGCTACAAACCAATGCATAAAAACTACAGGCATACTAAAAGACGACAAAGAGACACAAACGGCTACAAATACAAAGTGACACAAAAAAACTACAGACACAAAACAGCCACAAAGACACACAAAACAACTGCAAAGACACTAAAACTGATGCGAAGACACACAAAACAGATACGAAGATACACAAAAAGACACAAAATGACCACAAAGACACACAAAACAGCTACAAAGAAACAACATAACTACACAGATGCAAAATGACTGAGTGATTCATGTTTTGACATGAAAGTCTTGTGAGGTTGGAAGATTTTGCAGATTAAAGTGATGAAATATTTAAATAAGCGAGTAACAGTGATACTATTACCAGTCCCTCCAAGAATTCACAATGTTGCGATCGCAACAATTAACGCAAATTCAACCATTCTCTGCGAATTCTGCGCGACCTTGAAATTTTGTCCAATCACCGCCACTTTTCCGCAATTTTGGCCCGCCTCCCGTGAGTTCCACCAATCACAGCCAGGTACCCCCGACTCTAGCGTGCAGTTCGGGGCGGGAGCTCAACGCTCAACGTTCAACGTTGGCATGCTATTGGCTGAATCTAACATTTGACTCCGCCAGGGACAGTAAAAACGAGCCCCGTCTTACGCTCATAGCATAGTCTTAAACCTGTTTTTGGTTCCACTCTGAATTGCATTAGATACACCTGCAAGGTGAGGGTTAGACAGTCACCAAACTGTTGCAAAATGAAGTAAAGTTGAACGCTGAGCTCCTGTCCCGAACTGCACACTGCAGTCAGGGGCTTCTTATCATAGCAGTCCCCAGCGCAAATGTAATGTACGTACGTCACCGAATTCACTTCCTTGTTTATGGTTTGAAGATGCAGACATGTGTGATAGTAATGTCTCTCACTTACCACCAAAAATTACTGCTAAAGACCTGCAAAACAATTCCCTGATGTTCTTCACCAAAGCGGAGGTAAACTGTTTTGCACCCCGTGGAATATTGAGGTGGAACACAAACTACCTCAATATAGACAAACACTTTTCTACCGTAAACATATCAGGAGAATGGGTGAAACCAGCGGACCACAGACCAGACAAACCACCGTGATGAAGCTGTTGCATCCAGATCTGTGGCAGCACTGAAAGAATGAAGGTCAGTTAGATTCATTAACTGACGTGACGAGCTGTGAGCGTGTGTGTGTGAACACGTGTGTGCAAGGATGTGAAATTAATTTTTTACTTTTAACATTTTTAATGAATTATACAAAACAAAGGAAAAATGCAACTTTTTAGCAATTTTTTACTGTCTCCCGCAATTTCATCGCAACAAATACGCTTAAAACATCGCAACTTTTTAGAAAAGCTGCCGCGAATTCAGGCATTTTAGGAGCAACAATCTGGAAAAACGCCCACGAAATCCTGGAGGGACTGTATTACTATCGACCAAGCAGTAACCACTTAATAGCAAAACTATCTGATTCCACTTGATAATTAGTCCAGTATTTGTTCTCTTTCCGCTCTGTTTTTGGTCTCCACCAGGGCCTGAGTTAAATTTCTAGCTGCTGAAAGCGTCGCTGTACGTTCAGCAGCTGGTCTCTGGCTGCTGTTCGTTCGCGTTCGGAGCTTTTTTTTTACTGCTTCCACTGAAACAGTCGCCTGCTGCAGCTCAGAGAGCTCAAAGCAGAGAACTGAGCTGTAAGTGGTTTCTGGATGATAAAACTGCATCTCATATACACACACAGACACACATATAAACAAACAGATGTGTTGGATATCAGACAAACCTCAGAGAAGTAGAAATAAATAAAGACAGAGACACAGAGAATTTGTTCTGCTCTGTGGCTTCGACCTCGTAAACTCAGGATTTAACTACCAGCTGCACACTCACACATGTGTTTTCACTTCAGAGGACATCACTGTGACTTACACTCTCCTCCCAGAGACTCACTTTAACCTTAAGCCAATCCCTCACACTAAAAATCAATTAGTTGCTTTCTGGTGACTCGTTTCTGTCACTAAAATTAGGTTGAGTCCTCACAGTGTAAGTGTGTGGACAGGTTAGGTCCCCATGACGTCAGTATTAGAAACACATGCACACACACACACACGAAGCTGGTATTTAATCACTTTGACTTAAATTAATTTGCTGCAGATTTAAGCTGTTTTACCGCCCAAGTTTAGTGATTTACACTGTGGAGGCGGGTCCTCAAGAGGGGGCGGGTCCCCCAAAACTGGGTGTGCAAAGAGGCTTCTGTCCCCACAACGTCTATAAAAGAAACTCACCTACAGAACGTTGGGATTCCATCACTTCAGAGGACCTCGCGTTGACTTACAATCATTTCATGGAGAATTAAACACTGAAGTTTTATGATTTGCACCATGGAGACGGTCCTCATAAGGAAGGCAATGTCAGGTTTACGTCCCCACAACATGAGGAATACAAGCACACACACACACAGACACACACTGGCCCCAGATGGTTGTTAAAAGTAGCAGCGATGTAAAGAAGGAAACCTACAGTCGATCCTGAAACCGCAAACACACACACACACACACACACACACACAGAAGTATTGTCATGCATGCTGCTGACTGTTTCACGGCGACTTAAAACGATTAAGGGGCGATCGGCATCAATTTACACTGAAGAGAAAGAGAAAGAGAGAGAGAGACAAGAACAACAAGCTGCTGGTGGACACAGGTGAGTCCAGGTGAGGACAAGCAGCTTCTCTGTTGTAAATTCACAGTTAATTTTCATGATTTCCACGAAGTTGAACACAAACACTTTATTTCCCCAAACTTCTTCATCCAAACACCCTAAATTACCTCTTCCCGGGAAAGGAGAGGAAACTAATGAAAGGAGACAAAGTAAGAGCGGAAACAAACAAAGGGAAACAACATAAAGGGAAACAAGCGTCGAGGAAACGGTGAAGACAAATCGGTGAGACGATGATGGAGACGATCAGAGGCTTCGACCCTCAAGTGGCTTCAATTAAGAAAATTACAGAGAAAGGAGAAACCAGAACTGTCAGCCGATTACAGGGCGAAGAAGAAACGTCAGACTGAACCTGAACCAGCAGGACACTGGAAACACTGGAAACACTGGAAACTCTGAGGAACAGACACTGGAAATGCTGGAAACACTGAGGAACAGACATTGGGAACACTGGGAACAAGTACTGGAAACACTGGAAACTCTGAGGAACAGACATTGGGAACACTGGGAATAAACACTGAAAACACTGGGAACAAACAGGAAAACACTAGAAACAAACACTTGGGACACTAGGAACAAACACTGGGATCAAACACTGGGAACAAAAACTGGGAACAAACACTGGGAACAAACGGGAACAAGCACTGTGAACAAACACTGCAAACACTAGGAAAAAACACTGGGAACACTGGAAACAAACACTGGGATCAAACACTAGGAATACTGGGAACAAACACTGGGAACATTGGGAACAAACTGTGAACAAACAATGGAAACAAACATTTCAAACACTGGGAACAAACATTTTGAACACTGGGAACAAACACTGGGAACAAATACTGTGAACAAACTGTGAACAATCCCTGTGAACAAACACTGGAAACACTGGAAACAAACACTGTGAACAATGGTAACAAACACTGGAAACACTGGAAACAAACACTGTGAACAATGGTAACAAACACTGGAAACACTGGAAACAAACACTGTGAACAATGGTAACAAACACTGGGAACAAAGACTGCAAAAAACACTGGGAACACTGGGAACAAAAACTGCAAACAATAGAAACAAACTATGGGAACAAACTATGGGAACACTGGTAACAAACACTGGAAACACTGGGAACAAAGACTGTAAACACTGAAAACACTGGGAACAAACAGGGAAACACTAGAAACAAACACTTGGAACACTAGGAACAAACACTGGGATCAAACAC
This sequence comes from Dascyllus trimaculatus, assembly GCA_024666655.1. Classification (NCBI taxonomy): domain Eukaryota; kingdom Metazoa; phylum Chordata; class Actinopteri; family Pomacentridae; genus Dascyllus; species Dascyllus trimaculatus. Next base: position 30,887,658 of record CM045452.1, read on the forward strand.
TGGGAACAAAAACTGGGAACAAACACTGGGAACAAACGGGGAACAAGCACTGTGAACAAACACTGCAAACACTAGGAAAAAACACTGGGAACACTGGAAACAAACACTGGGAACAAACACTTGGAAAACTAGGAACAAACACTGGGATCAAACACTAGGAATACTGGGAACAAACACTGGGAACACTGGGAACAAACTGTGAACAAACAATGGAAACAAACACTTCAAACACTGGGAACAAACATTTTGAACACTGGGAACAAACACTGGGAACAAACTGTGAACAAGCACTGTGAACAAACACTGGAAACACTGGGAACAAACACTGTGAACACTGGGAACAAACACTGCGAACACTGAGAACAAACACTGCGAACAATAGGAACAAACTATGGGAACACTGGTAACAAACACTGGGAACAAAGACTGCAAAAAACACTGGTAACACTGGGAACAAAAACTGCAAACAATAGAAACAAACTATGGGAACACTGGTAACAAACACTGGAAGCACTGGGAACAAAGACTGCGAACACTGAAAACACTGGGAACAAACACTGCGAACATTGGAAACAAACACTGGACACACTAGGAACAAACACTGGGAACACTGGGAACACTGTGAACAAACAATGCGAACAAACACTGCGAACAAACACTGGAAACAAACACTGGAAGCACTGGGAACAAAGACTGCGAACACTGCAAACTTTGGGAACAAACATTGCAAACAAACACTGCGAATATTGGAAACAAACACTGGACACATTAGGAACAAACACTGGGAACACTGGGAACACTGTGAACAAACAATGCGAACAAACACTGGGAACAAACACTGGGAACAAACACTGGAAACAAACACTGGGAACAAACCCTGGGAACAAACACTGGAAACAAACACTGGGAACAAACCCTAGGAACAAGCATTAGCATTACTTTATTTTACTGGAATCATCCTCATGTCTCCTTTTTCGTGACATCACCATCATTCAGCCAATCACACCGCCTCTGTTTCATAAGCTAGCAAGCTCAACAACAAGCCTCTTAGCTCCAATTAGCTTCTGTTAGCTCCTGGTGGCACCTGTAGCTCCAGTTAGTTCCCATTAGCTCTCATTAGCTCCTTTTAGCTTAGTTTCTGTGAGATCCTGTTGACTTTCGCTAGCTTCTGTCAACTCTTGCTAATTCCTGGTAGCTACAGTTACCTCCTTTTAGATTCTATTAATCCTAGTCAGCTTTTGATGGCTCCTGTTAGGCCTTGTTAGCTCTAGTTAGCTCCTATTAGCTGTAGATAACTCCTGATAGGAATGGTTAGCTCCTGTTACATTTTGTGAGCTCTAGTTAGCTTTGATTAGTTATAGACAGCGCCTGATAACTCTTGTTCACTCTGGTTAGGCCTGTTTGGATCTTGTTTGCTCCTATTAGCTTCTGTTTGTTCATTTTAGCTACTGGTGGCTCCTGTTAGTTTCCGATAGCTCCTATTAGTTCTCATTAGCTGCTATTAGTTTCTGATGGCTCTTGTACCATGCCAGGTCCTGTTAGCCCTAGTTAGTTCTTATTAGCTTCTGTTAGGTCCAGTTAGCTGCTGTTAGTTTTTGTTAGCGCCTTTTAGCCACTGGTGGCTTCTGTTAGCTTTGTTAGCTCTGGTAATTCATTAGGTCCTGTTCCACCTAGTTAGTACCTATTAGCTCCTGTTAGGTTCTGTTAGCCCCAGTTTACCTATTGCCTTCTGTTAGATGCTGTTAGCTCCTGTTTGAAAATATTAGCTTCCGTTAACTTCTGTTGGCTCCTGCTATTTCCAGTTAACCTCTGTTAGCTGCTGTTAGCTACAGTTGCCTCCAGTGGGCTACAGAAGGCACTGTTTGGCTCATGTTAGCTCTAGATAACTCTTGGTAGCCTGTAATTATTCCTGTTAACCGTAGGTCCTGACAGCCCTAGTTAAATGCAGTTAGCTTCTGTTAGATGTCGTTAACTCTTATAAACATTTGTTAGCTCCTGTTGGTTCCATTTAGTTCCAGTTAGCTCTTGTTAGCTCCTATAAACTTAGCTTTTGTTAGCTCCTGGTGGCAACATCCCAACAACAGGCAAATAGTTTGCATGTTTCTGTGCATTCTAAATATTTCTAAGATTTAATATTCCTGAGATTTTAAGGCCTAATGAAAATGAAAATGAAGACGCTGCAGGTGAAAATGCAGCTGTTTTTGCTTTTTTCCACCAAGATTAAAAATAACCAACTTTGCCTGGAAGGAAGCAACTTACTGACTCAAAATAACAGAAAACAGACACAACTCAGTGTCAGACTGTTTTACGACTGTACACGTTTTATATTTACACCACAGGCGGGCTGTTCTGGTTCCGTCAGAAGGTTCCTGTTCTCTGAGGAACGCTCCTGACGTGGAAACACACCTATTGTGAGACAGTGTGAACAGAACAGCAGCCGACTGACTCATCAGGATGTGACTAATCTGTAATCACACACTTATTCTGCACTTCATGAAGCTGAATCCTGCTGCTGTTTTTTTCACAGTTGCGCTGCATGTCGGCAGGAGATCCAGTGCTTTAAATTTGTTCCTTCAGCTACATTTATTTCATCACTTCAGTTACTTGTACTTTCACAAAAATAAAAGTATAGAGTATAGTTTTCAAAAGTGTATTTTAACGCGGATTTTTATATCTTATTCAAAATTTATAATGCACATTGTGATTTTACTGCTTTAAATAAAAGATTTAAATTCTCCTGTTTAGAAACATGTTAAATGTTATTTTATATGGTTGAATCAAACTCAGAACTACAGCGTTGTTTGTTTTCAGTAAAACTACACATCCATTTTTATGATGTGCATATTTCTATAACTGTGTATATGTAAAATGTATTTATATTAATGTTCTTTTTTCTTATAAAATTCTGACTTTGAACTAAGAAGTCTGCCTGACTGCTTAATAAATTCTAATTCTGTTTATTGTTGTTTTTCTGATTTTGTCGAATTATTTTGAATTGTACCATTCTTCATCCTGTTTACCTTAAATCATGCCAAGAATAAAGTCAGAATCCTGAGTTTAAATTCTATGACAGTTACCTCGTATTAGGTTCCGATGAGTCATGCTAGCTCCTGTTTACTACTTTTAGCATTAGTTGTTAGCGTTAGTACCCATTAGCTTCTATTAGACTCTATTCATTCCTTTTAGCTCCTATTTGCTTGTTTCAGCTTCTTTTAGCTTCAGTTGGCTCCTATTAACCTCTGTTCGTAGCCTGTATAAGATGAAGTAAAAGGAGATAATACTTCACTGAATTCACAGCAGGGAAATTTGAAATTAGCCCCGTTAGCTCCTTTTTGCTCCTATTAGCTCGTTTCAGCGCCTGTTAGCTCTTACTAGTTACTGTTAGTCACTATAAGCTTGAATAAGATAATCCTTTATTGATTCCGCAGCAGGGAATTTTGAAATAAGCTCATGTTAGCACCTTTTAGATCCTGTTAGCACTTTTTAGCTATTGTTAGTGCCTGTTAGTTAGACTCTATTAGCTCCTATGAGCTCCTGTTAGCTCATTTTTAGCTCCTATTAGTTTCTGTCAGCTCCTTTCAGCTTCTGTTAGCTCATTTTAGCTCCTGTTACCTCTTTTCAGCTCCTGTTAGCTCCAGTTGGCTCCTAATAGTTCCAGTTGGTCACTATAAGGTAAGAAGTATAAGGTAAGATAACCCTTAATTGATTCCACAGCAGGGAAATTTGAAATAAGGTCCTGTTAGTGCCTTTCAACTCATGTTAGCACGTTTAAACTGTTGTTAGTATCTATTAGCTTCTATTAGCTCCTGTTAGCTCCTTTTGGCTCCTATTAGCTTCTGTTAGCTCATTTCATCTCCTGTTAGCTCCTGTTGGCCCCTATTAGTTCCTGTCATCCGCCATAAGCTCGTATAAGGTAAGATCGTCCTGAATTGATTCCACAGCAGGGAAATTTGAAAAAAGTTCACGTTAGTTCCTTTTAGCTCTTGTTAGCTCCTGTTAGCTCCTTTCAGCTTCTGTTAGCTCCTTTCAGCTCCTGTTTGCACCAGCTGGCTCCTTTCTGTTAACCACTATAAGCTTGTATAAGATCGTCCTGAATTGATTCTACAGCAGGAAAATTTGAAATAATTTCATGTTAGTTCTTGTTAATGTCTGTTAGCTTCTGTTACACTCTTTTAGCTTCTATTAGCTCCTTTTAGCTCCCTTCAGCTCCTGTTAGCTCCTTTCAGCTCCTGTTAGTGCCAGTTAGCTCCTTTCAGCTCCTGTTAGCCACTTGTACAAGATAGGATAATCCTTAATTGATTCCACAGCAGGGAAATTTGAAAAAAAAGTTCATGTTAGTTCCTTTTAGCTCTTGTTAGTGCCTGTTCGCTTCTGTCACACTCTTATAGCTTCTATTAGCTCCTGTTAGCTCCTTTAAGTTCTTGTTAGTGCCAGCTGGCTCCTATTAGTTCCTGTTAGCCACTATAAGCTTGTACAAGATAAGATAATCCTTAACTGATTCCACAGCAGCAAAAGTATCTGAAAAGATCTGCTAAATACACACCTTTTCATGACACCTGAACTCAATTTTTGTTGTTGTACACCATTTAGTAGTGGCCTTAAACATCTTGCGTGTTACTTTAACACCAGAAAATGAAATGTGAAAAGGTTGAAAAGCAAGGCGAGAGATGCGCTGTGCTATTTGTGTATGGAATCAAATGGAAGGAGCTAACAAGGACGGAAGCTAATAGGAGCTAAAAGGAGCTAACAGAAGCTACTGGGCACCTACAACAGCTAAAAAGTGCTAATATGAGCTAACTCCTGTTTGCTTTCGTTAGCTCCTGTTAGCTTTATGAATTTAAAATGAGAATTAATACTAAGAAAGTCAGAGTTAAGATATATTCGTTTGCATTTTCGTCCTCCACCAGGGTCAATGCTTTAATTCCACAATTTTAAATAAAGTGATCCATATTCAAACTGAAGTTTTATTAGGTTCTTTCTTCTCCCGTAATCCACCTCTTCATCAGGTTTTATAACATTCTGGTGCTACTGTTTGCATAAAAAATCCCCACATAGTAAATGAAAGCTTCACACTTCCTCCTGCTCGGGGCTCCACAGGGTTAAACGCGTCTGCTGGTGTTTTTCGGTGTCTCCTGATGACTCACCACCTGATTGCAGCAGCAGCAGTTTTACATGAAGCTGTTTGTCTGTCAGCATCAGTCTGTTTTTACATTTTCATCCCTCCTCCGCTGCTCTTACTCCTCACCCCTCCATCTCCCCTCCCCCCTCTTTATTTTACATGCATCTCCTCACCTTCCTCCGTCTATATATATATATATATATTTATATATTTATATATTCTCTCTCTGGCTGCCCTGCGGTGTCTCTCTCTCAGTCTCTCTCCACATCTGGCTCTGGGAGGAGAAAAACAGCAGATTAAGGAGCTGGACTCAACCAAATGGCGCTTTCTGAAGGGGGGAAACAGCTGCTTCATAAACCACAAACTCACATTTATCACATGTAAAGACAACAAACACACTCAGTCCTGCTGCCGTCAGTCCGTCCGCTGCTAAGGAAGACTGAGCCGCTAATAAGCCGATTAATCGACGTTTAATTGGTTTAAGCGGCGGCTCCTGATTGGAGCTCACCCCCCGGCCCGGCTCGCAGTAGTACGGTCCAGATGGGGGGCTGGCTGTGCTGTGGAGGGGGCAGACCGAGCCGAGCCGAGCCGAGGCAGGCTGCAAGTGAATGGAGAGCCGCTCCGCGCTGATCCGCGCTCTGGATTATTATTCTGTTTAACGCAGGACGTGTTCACCTGTCCGGACCGAACCACCTGCACTCACCTGGCCGGACGAGCTGCACGAGAGCAGCAGCAGCGGAAGAAGCAGCAGAAGAAGAAGGAGAGCAGCCGCAGAAGAAGAAAGCAGCAGCAGCGCGTGGGACTGTGGATTTAAATAACTGATTGGACTTTTCTGCGCGTTCCCGTGCAGGTAGGTCGGGAGCGGGTTCTGGTGGAGGGTTCGGGGGTTCTCCGGGTCCGGGTGGGGAGGGGGGCAGCTGTGGGGCAGCGGGGTGGTGGTTGGGAGGTGGGGGGAGGATGAGTGGAGGTTTCGGGGGGGAAAACGCCTCGAGTCGCCGCCGCATCCTCCGCCGCTTCTGCTGCTTCACGCGTGGAATTTTCCTCCTTTTCCAAACGTTTTCCCCACGCAGGGTGGTGGTGGTGGGGAGGTGGGTGTCGGTGGACCGGGAGCTGGGGGGTGTGGGGGGGCTCGGCCTCGGTCGGAGCCCCGTTTTTCGGGGTTTTTCCTCCATTTTAAAGCGCAGGACTCGGTGCGTAAAAGAGGCGTTTTCAGGCTGCAAATGTGTGTTTTTGTGTGTGTGGGGGGGAGGGCGGGGAGAGGGGGGAGGAGGGGGGAGGCAGCGGCTCCAGACGCGGATCCATTAAAGAAGAACAAAGGGGGGAGGAGGGGGGAGGCGGCGGAAAAACGGTTAAAATCGCAGCTGAAAACGTCCGAACGTCTCCGAGCTGCGGATCGTGTTTGTCTGAATCCATGTGGAGCCTCCGAACCAGCACCGACACGCCGAGACCCGGATCGATTCGCATCCTGATCGATCCTGACAGTCACCGGCTGAAGGTTATCAATCAGCTGTTGATCAGGCTGCAAACTGACGTGATTGATCCTCTAGTGACGCTTTAATCAATCAAATCGCATCGTAATCAATTAAAATGATCGCTGGCACGTTTAGAAGTGATCGATAATGTAATCAGTTCAGTGATAAACAGTTTTTAGGACCAGACTCACAACAACAAAACAACAAAAAACTGATTTTAAAAAGAAAATAAATGTTTTCTGTAGAAGATAAAACGAGGTTATCGATCACCTGATCAATCAGTGATGTGATCAGTTGTAAGATGATGAATGAGCGACCCACCACCAACAGATGTTCTACTGATCAGTGATCTTATGATCAATAATCTGATAGATCACACTGACCAGTAATAAAGGAGGTTTATTTAAGACTGAGTCCAAACCAACTAATCAATGATCAAACTGGTAAGAGCTGAAATGATTGATTAATTACAAACCCGAGTGAGTTTGATCCCCAATCAGTCACATCCATTGATTGTTTTTAAACTTGAAAACACTTCTCACTGTGTTTTGTTGCATTTTGAGCGGTTGAAATCTGAACTCGCTCATCAAGCAATCAATAAAATAATCAGCTGATTGATCAATAATGAAAACTTCTCAAACATGAAGAGCCTCACTGAGCCTCCTGTCTGACTGAGAGTCTGTGAATCTGATAAAATGAAGGAAATAACCAGAAAAATCTCATTTGGTGGAAAGAAAAGTGAAACTGTGGATCAATAAAAATGCAAACAGCTGATCAGAGTCCTGAAATCCCAATCAATACTTCCAGAGCTGCAACGATTAGTCGATTAATTGATATTGGGCTGTAAAAACAACAAACCTGCAGCTATAAATGGTCGATAAATGACGGTGTTTTCAAGAAAAACGCCTAAAATTTGCTGGTTTATATTCAGATTCATCAGATTTGCTGTTCTGACCAAAACTAAAGACTCTAAAAGATCAAACTATCGATCAATCGCAGAAATGATCAGTAGAATAATTGATCATGAATGCAGAGCTGCTGCAGTTTGAAGGTAACAGATGAATAAATGATTTGATGCGAACAGAGTTTGTTTCTCAGGTGAAGCTGATGTTGTTAACACACCTGTGAGCGTGTTTGTTTATGTGGCGCTGTGGGGTCCTGACCTGATGATGCAGAAACACCTTCAGGCTCCTGATTGGACGTTTGCTCCGTTTCCCCTCACCTGGTTTCTTTCTCTGCATTTCTGCTTATCTGCTGCATCGAGCCAACAAAGGGGGAAAAAAGGCTTAAAAACTCTTAGCATTTTTCGGACATGAAGCCTGAGTAGACATATTTATTCACTTTTTGCATATAAATAACATAAAATCAAAGTGTTTTGGTCTCAAAGTAGCACAAATACCAATTTCACTTTGCTTTTACAGACACCGTAGAGGTAACGTAAGCAGAAATTCTGCCTTTGCAACAAGAAAAAATCACTTAAATGATTCTAGTTTAACAGTTTTATTTAGAAAAACTGCTGCGCATAACACGCTAACACATTTATGCACTTTCATGTATGAGCAGCACCCATACAATGTTACGAGCTATGACTACGTTAGCCTACGCAAGCTAAAGTTAGCCTCAACAAGATAACATTAGCCTCTATGTATGTAGGCTTAAACACGATAACCATAGACAATGTTTTAGCTTAAGCAAGCTAACATAAGCGTAACATTAGCCCCTATGCTAGCTTAAGTAAGACAACATAAGCTGTTGCATTAGCTTAAACAAGTGTATTATCCTCTATGTTAGCTTAAACAGGATAAGACAAGCTGCTATGGAAGACTTGTTTAAGATAACATAAGGTGCTGTGTTAAATATCGAAATATCGTTAGCCTAAAGATGATAAAATAAGCCAAAACGAGTTAACATTAGCTAAAGGTCTTATCTTACTTTTGCCTAAATATGCTAACATAAGCCGCAGTGGCAGCTAAACATGATATAGCTACTATGTTAGCCTAAGCAAGTTAACATAAACTGCTACATTAGCCTTTAAAAATGAGGCTAATCTTGCTTAAGCTTCTATGTTAGCTTAAAAAAGATAAGACAAGCTACTTTAAAAGCCTATGTTAACCTGCTTACATGGTAACATAAGCTGCAGTGTTAGCCTAAGCCTTGTTAGCCTGCACAAGATTATGTTAGCTGCTATAGTAGCCTAAGGAAGATGGTGTTAGCCAAAGTTTCATCCACAAATGTCCTATTTTGTCCAGTCAACAGCTCAAAACCCTTAAGTTAGTCATGTAATTTAATTTATTTCGCAAATGTAATCACAAGTAAACTTAATGTGCTTTACCAATGATTGTGAAAGTTTATGCATAAACATTAAAAATAGATGACACAGACAGCGTAAATGGGATAATGTCAGCATGATGTAAGAAGAAGAAAACCACAAATTGTCACATTCGAGAGCCCTGAAGGTCCCAAACATTATTTTTTTTCCAGCTTGGTCTTTCAAAAGCAGCTGCAGGAATACTTAAAGTCGAACACTGATGTCCCTTACAGGTGTGTGTAGACGGACCACAGCTGATGCAGTTGTTTCCCCCTTCGGAAACAAAAAAATGGCTTTAACATCGCTCTGATCGTCTTTAAAGGCTTTTATAAGATTGTGGAGATTCTGCTGCAGCTTCAACATGTTTCCACACTGAGCTTCACTTTCCTGCTGCAGATTGATTCACATCACTTTTTCCATACGTCGGTGTGTGTGTGTGTGTGTGTGCGCTCACAGTGTCGGGCTGGTCTCAGCTCAGCTCCGGAGGGAATCGAACCTTCAAACCTACTGCCGGGTCACGAATGATGGTGTGAAAATGTACATGTTCCTGTCTGCCCTACGTTGCGGAGACCGGTTCTCACTTGGCGAACGACCTCCAAAAGGTCCTTCAGATTCTGTTTCAGGTTTAGGTTAATTGATGGATCTCATGTTTTTACCACTGTGATTTCCAGTTTTTTTACTTGAAAGTAGTTCTGCATGTCATTGACTGCATGTAAAAGGTTAACATAGGGGTTGGGCCTCGAAGGTGACGCCTGAAACCTGCATTCTGTCCAACAGCCAGCAGGAGGCGACTCCTCTCGTTGCAAAAAGAACTGAGCCTAATTCTCACATGATTTGTTACCTTCAGTAAACATTTTCCTCATGAGTTTGTAACCGTTAGTTTCAAGTCCCCTTCAATACAAACGATCTTTTAATTTATAGAGGAAAATAGACAAAAACGCTGTAAGGTGAGGCTACTTTGTGATTAAGAGGCCAATACTGTATAAGTGTGTTCTCATGTGGCAGCTAATGTTAGATTGTTGAAGCTAACATTATCTTGTTGGCTAACAAATCACCTGTGATGGCCTTGATTAAGCTTGTGTAACATGTTGTCTTGTTTGAGCTGACATAGTGGCTACTGTTATCTTTTAAAGCTAATGTTATCATGTTTAGGCTAACGTAGCTGCTAATGTGGGATTGTTTAGGCTACCATCAGACTGATTCAACAGATGTAGATTGTGGGTGTAAACCTGCCACTGGCTGCATATTTCATGTGACTTTCTCCTCCCGTTATGCTATCTAGGTGTTGCCACTTTCAACTTCCACGTCACTCAGGAAACAACAACAACAACAACAACAACAATCTCGAAGTAGTAATGTAATTTTGCGGAACGTTTTTGTCTGTGCAATGAAGCAGCCCTGCTAGTTATTTTCCAGGGAATTAGACATTTTGGTGGCACTTATCACCTCCCTGTTCGATCAAAACAATCCCAATTCAATTCCAATTTCAGATGCGATTGGTGTAAAGAGATACTAACATATGGTACCTTTTTTTTCCTATAGCAGAGTGATTATAAGGTGTGGCCAGACCGTTTTACAAAATGCTGTGTAGAATGGTCTGACTATGCAAGACTAAGTGAACATTATCCTGTTTAGAGTAATATTGTTTTGATTAGGCTAACATATCAGCTAATCTTATCTTGTTTAAGCTAATCTAGCAGCTAACGTAGTGGTAGAAGCCTGTATACAAAAGATTGATGTAACCTCGAAGTCTGAAAAGTTAACCTTAAACCTGCACTCCTTTAAATAGCCAGTAGGGGGCAGCTCCTCTGGTATGAGAAAGAAGTCGATTTGATAAATAAGAAAATGGTCTGACGTCACATTTAATATATTGCCTCTAGTGAGTTTAAGCTCTCAGTTGCTATTTTCAAGTCTGTTTCAATACATCGTGATGTTCATTTTGTTGCGCTTGTAGCTTTCTAGCTAGCTTCGTGTTAGCTTCTTTTACCCATAGACCAGTTGTGCCCTTATGCTGCATTCGATGGCAGCTGGGAACTCAGAATTTTCTATTTCAGAATCAAAAATTATCAAAGTAAACGCCACTAGAAGTCAGATAAGTTTAGCATATGAATCTTTAGATGGCATAGCTTTAGTGCCTTTGTTGTTCTTTGTTGTTTTTTCAGTTAAGTGAAATACATGTCACCTGATTTGTTTGTAAAAAAGCGACACACCTTTGGCAGCCATGTTGTTGTTTTTCCTGCTTTGTGTATCTAATGTGTGGAGGTTGAAAGAGATGTAATTTCGAGGTCCGACACTGAATGCACCGTCTGGTTGTGCGCTGTCGGCCATCTTTACTTACGGTTGTAAACATGTGACTCTCCGTGTCATCATTAGCCCCTCCCACCTGATGTGACATCAGTGCAGGCTGCAGGTGATCTCGGGTGATCCGGTTATTGGAAACGCATCACTGCCGCTCATCACGGAGTATTGATTACGTGTGTGTTTGACCTTAATTATCATTCAGTCGAAATCAGGTCAACATGTCACCTGCAGACGAGTGTGTGTGTGTGTGTGTGTGTGTGTTTGTGTTGTATCTGTCTGTAATTTAATCTGAAGCACTTTGTCTCTCTGTAGCAAACGTCATTGTTTATTAATACACAATTAGACTCCAAAGTAAACACACACACACAGTCGCTCACACACACACTCTCACACACACTCAGCGCTGACTGAACGCTGACTCAGCACACACAGACTGATTTGATATTTTCAGGCTGCAGTGTTTCGCCTTTCATCTTCGCAAGAATGTCGAACTCAGTCGTTCTGTCAGCCAATCATAACGTCCCGCCACCGTGATGTCAGAGCATTAACAGATTCGAAATGCTGCGACACGAGCAGAAACCTGCATCCGGACTCCCAGAATTAATGTAAAAGTGCTAATTAACCGGTGAAATGTCTCCTTTGACTGAACTGCACTACTAATAATCTTAATTTTGAAAGCGCTGAACAACACTCAACAACCTGAGCTGACCAAGCGCTGCAGGTGGAAGCAACAAAAAATGCGCAGAATGCAGATAAAGATTCTAAATCCAAATAAAATAGTATAGAAAAAAGGCAAAACAGGATTACAGTTTGTTAGTTCAGCTGCTCAGAAACAATAAATGCAAAATACTGAAATATTAAAAGAATTAAAGGCAACCAAAAACATGTTTAAACAACTTGTGTAGCTCACTTGTCCACCAGACTCCATTTAGTTTTAGTCTTATTTAAGTTTGTTTGTTTTCACTGCTGAAAACTAAAAATAAACTGTTTTCTTTTGCGATGATGTCCAGATCCAGAGCAGCAGCATAAATCACAAACAGCACCAGACAAATAAGCATTCCTGACGTTTCTCCAGACTGCAGAGACAAAGATGGCAGAGTTAAAGGCTTTAAATCTACTTTTTTTTTAACAGTCACTGCACCAAAACAAATCTGGGCATCTTGGTACATAGAGACAAGAAGAAAAGTCACACAACCAGAAATCTTCTTGATAACTTTCACTTTTTTTGTTTGTTTTACCCTCAAAACTAAAAGCGTTTTAGTCTCATTTGGTCATTTTTAAGCTTCTCTTTCCTCTGAGCATTTTGACGCTGCAGCTGCCGCCATCTTGGTGTACGGTTACCGTGGTTACAGGTGTTTTCCTGGCCTGTGCGGTGAAGCGACAGGCCAGCTTTTCCTCGGCGAATCCGGTCGTCGTTTTCACTGCCCGAGCCGCTCACCTGGAGTTAGCGTTAGCATTAGCAGCTAGCGGTTGCGTCCACGTGGGCCCTCACAAGCAGGACGACACACACAGACGCACACAAACACACACTCAGGATGAGCTGAGGAGCAGTCAGGAAGCAATCAGCTGACACTCTGGGTTTCCTCTTCGATGCCTCCTGACCTGCAGCAGCTGGAAGTGTGTCTGTTTGTGTGTGTGTGTGTGTGTTGTCTTCAGAGAGTTAAGGGTCAAACACATACTAGTGTCTATTACTGTGTGCTCTGTGAACTCGAGTATTTCGACTTCATAATACTTTAGATTCTTCTGTTCATCTGCAGCTTTAACAAATGCAGATTTTTGAAACCAGAGACGCTTATTTTAATTAAACTTCTTAACCCTCAAGCTACTAATATATATTTATATACATATATTTTCTACAGGAATGCTTTATTTATGGCTCCGTTTGCGCTCATTAAACCTGCCCTGCTTCTTTTACAAAACTGTTTCAAGGGACATCTTAATTAAATACGTCGCTGCAAGGTGAAAAAGTTTAGTTTTTAAATTGAGCTGACGGAGTAACGTTGCATTAGCTTGATATTGTGTGTAATTTCACCTTGAGCCTCCTACTAATTTAACATTAACCCAGCTTAATTCTTTAATTTTGCCAACTTAAAAAACTTGTGTTCATAATTATGGAAATTATTTAGATGCCAACTAAAAATTCCCTTTAAGTAATGTCGAATAACTAGTTGGAAATACTAACTTTTTATTAATAATCAACTTAAAGTCTTGTATTTGACTGAAGGGTAAAATCTAATTCCTTTAACCCTGTTGAACGTAGTTTAATTAGAAGTTGTCATAACTCAAAAAGATTAATCCATCTGTTGTGTTAATATTAGTGTTATGACAGATATCCTAAAGTGTTCTAATGTAAATATTCACCAGCAGCAGTTCTCAAAGCTCAGAGCTCCTGTTGTGCTGCAGGAATCACTTGATAAACATTATTCAGACGCAGATCCGGCGAAGCGACTTAAATTAGAAATGACACCAAACCGCAAACACTCCTGACAGTTTTCAGACTTCAGAGAACGAGCAGCAGAATTACAGACGTGAAAACTAATTTTTACTGTCGTGGCACCAAAACAAACTGGAATACTGAAAATATTAATTCGTCATCAGAGAGGGCCGTTCACACAACCACAGACCAGGAACATTCATCGAGGAGCCACAACATTAAAACCACTGACGGGTGAAGTGAATAACATTGATCATATTGGTACTATGTGGTGTTCTGATGGAAAACCTTGATCAGACTTAGACACCCAAATAAACATTGTCCCACAACAAACACACTCCCTCATGCTGATGGAAATCCCAAATGTCACTGGATGAAAATGCACCCCACCACATGGAGAAAACATCAACCAACATGTTGATGTGACCTCCAGACTTCCTACAGCCCATTCTGATCAAGCATCAACAGGATGCAGTGGAACAAGTTGGATTGACAGAGGCCCCACTGCACAAGCCAGAGAACCCAAAGGATCCAGTGCCAACGTCCTGGTTCCAGACCCCATAGGACACCCTGAGAGGTCCTCTGGTCCATGCCCAATGGTTCAGAGCATTTTGGACCACATAATAAGGGGGACCACCACAGTATTAGACAGGCGGTCATAATGTTATGCCTGATCGATGTATGTTCAAAAATCACAGTTTGGCATCGAGTCAGTGCTGAAGTATCGGCTTCTGTTGAGTTACTGTAATGTTATCATTTTAATGTTCACTAATTGTTGGAAGTTTGGGACAGAATTAGTGGATTTTCACGCCTCAAAATTGCATATTTCCTTACTTGCACGGATGTTGAAACATTGCTCACTTTAAGCTCATTAAAACTGAGTACATGTCATTCAGTCTTTGTGTTGTTACCTGTTCAGGTGAGTTTCATTCTGACAGAGTCGTCATCAGCGTTTGAACTGAAACTGAGCTGCTGCCTGATTCTGCACGTCTGAATCCTCAGGGTCAAATACATCCGCTGTGTGTGTGTGTGTGTGTGTGTGTGTGTGTGTTATCACTCTGCAGCTGCTGCTCCATAGAAATGCTTTATGAACCAACAGGGAGGCTGTGTGTGTGTGTGTGTGTGTGTGTGTGTGTGTGTGTGTGTGTGTGTGCAGGGTGGAGTCCAGATTTCAACATTACAGCTCTTTCTTTTTTACCATTGAAGAACCATTACGCCGTTTTTTCCTTCTAAATACCTACAAGTCACCGTTTTAGTCGTGTGAAAGACGTTTCTTCATCTGAACCTGCTGCGTCGCGCGTTTCTAAACCATTAAAGTGAACCGAAGTGCGTCTGAGCTCCAAGGCTAATATTTGGCTCTGATGTCCAGATAAGCTGACGACTGAACGGAGTGTTGCTCAAGTGTTTGGAGCATTTTGTGTTTTGCCGACTTGTTCCAACAAATTCTTGGTGTTTTGTCTTTTTTTTTCCTCACTGTGTTTTATTTTTCACTTCAATCCTGCACCTCTATGGAAGCAGAACAACCGTGAAGAAGGAGAGATAACTCAGAACAATACAGAAACATTTCTTTCTGCGATGGCAAAAATTGCCTAAAATGACTTAAAACTGCCCAAAATTACTCTAAAATTGTAAAGATAATGTTGGAATTGACTCAGAAATGATCTAAAATGATCATTTTAGTTGGTCACAGGTGGGTCAGTGGTTGCTTCTCAGTTGTGCAGAAGAACTCAGAATTTTTAGGGTTTTTTGTTACGGGATTAATGGCATAAATCATAGATAAAGAAATGTAAATGGGAAAAATGGAGACTCCACATGCTATAAATATTTAAGTATTTACAGTTTGTCTCCTATGTTGTTGTTTTTTTGTCTCTTTTTTGGACATTTTGTTTCTTCCTTTTGTAGTTTTATGTGAAATTTGTACAGTTTTGTGTCTCCTTTGGTCTATCTTTTTGCATTATTTTTGTGGTTTTGTGTATTTAATGTCATTTTGTGTTGACTCCACGTATTTTAGATGTTTAACTATTTACAGTTTTGTCTCCTTCCTGTTTTTTTAAATCTCTTTTTGATCATTTTTTGTCTTCTTTCTGTAGTTTTCCATCAGATTTGTATGAGTTTGTGTCTCCTTTTAGTCATTTTTTGGTCTATTTTTTTTTTATTTTTGAGGTTTTGTGTCTTTAATATCATTCGACTCCACTTACTGTATATGTTTAACTAGTTGCCGTTTTATTCAGTCTCCATGCTCCTCTCTGCGGAAACACTGCCTGCAGTTCAACTGAAAACTCTTTGAATTTTTGCCACGTGATTGTTGGTCACACCTGAGTCAGTCATGCCTTCACAATTGCGTTGAGGAGCTCAGAATTTTTTGTTTTTTTACAGAATGGGGTTCAGAGCAACCGTTTATTTTTGGTGGATTTTTAAATGAGAAGTGATTTTGCTGAAATATGAATTTGATACATTTTTCACGCCACAGATGATGCGTTCAAGGAGCGTCTGAAAGTTAAAAGTCTGGTGATTATTTCTGTTTTTGCAGTTTCTGGCTGATGAATGGTGTCATTTTGGAGATTCTGGGTTCCGGCTCTACGACTCCTCGACTCTGTTTGCTTTCTACAGTTCATTAAACCTGTCAAAGCAGCAGTGTGACTTGAACGCAGCTTCACCTACATGTCGCTCCTCTGTATCAGGGTGTAAAGGCTCACTCTGTAGACTATTAGACGTGAACAAGATCACGTTTAATCAGCCCCGAACGCAGCGATACCATCACATTTCTGCTCATATTTTAGCGGTTAAGCTGATTTTCTAATCTGCTCTGCGAGGCTTTGGCTGCAGCAGCTGACGGTCCTATTTTAAACCTCGGTCTTACTGTATTTCCATGGCTGCAGCTCTCAGACGGACTAAAAGCATTCTTCATCCACATGCTGTGAAAGGAGACACTTAAATACACAAACTGCCCACTTTGGAAACTACATTAGTTGCTAAGTTACGGTACAATAAATGAGGACATTTTGAAATCAGAAAAATTGATGAAGGAAGCATCCGGATCCTGAGCCGCAGGTTTGTGTCAGTCTGCAGACAGATCTTAGTGTTCTGACTGCGGAGTCGGTTATAAATGTGCAGGTTTCTGATCAGAAAAGGTGCAGAAAAATACAAAATGAGTGGTTTTTGTGCAGATTTTTGACGAGCTGTGAAGCAGAATTAGCCGTTAGCTCGGTGGATGGTTCCACACTGTGTGTTCGTTAGACATTATTCATGTTTCTCAGTTGTGTGTTTGACGTTTCGCAGCTGATACTGAAGCAGCCTGATGCCTCTGGTGGCTGATCGATAATATTGATTACAACCTGTTTGCCAGCTGCCTTCTTCCACTGCAGTTACCATCAGTTTGAGATTCTGGGCTCTGAGGAAACAGCAGATTTTCATACAGATCGTATGAAAAGAGAGCAGGCTAACAGAATGCTAACATTAATCTTTTATGCTAGCCAAAGTTTTTTATTGTGAATATTTTTTGTGTTTTTGTCTGCTAAACTTAGTTTCACACGCTAACTTTAGTTGCTAATGTTTGTTTTTCGTAAGGCTGTCTTTAGTTTTTTTGTACTATGGGTTAGCATGATGTAGCATTGTTTTTATTCATGCTAACCTTAATTAGCATTAATTGACATTAGTTGTTTATGCTATTGTTGTCTCAGATTTTATATACTAGCTTTAATTGGTAGGTTGACTTTGCTTTTTTATGCTAATGTTGTTTCTTTAAATGCTACTATTAGTTTTTATATACAAGCGTTAGTTTTTCTATGCTACTGTTGCTAACTCTCACTTTAATACAGCAATATTACCTCTGATGCTAACTTTAGTGTTTTTATTTACATCAGTTTGTTGGTTGTAGCTTTGAACTAACCTTAGTGTATAAATACTAGCCTTAATTTTTATGTTTACTTCAGCTTTTTTATGCTAACCTTAGTTTTTGTATGTTTTTTTAATTGCTTGCATTACATTTGCTAACCTTTGTTAGCTAACACTAATTTTAATGGATTTAGCATACTGCTAATGGTTTTATTGCTAGAATCAACTATTTCAATCAGTATGTTTCATGTTAAAATTAGTTTTTATATGGTATCCTTCATTTAGAAATACCAGTGTTGTGTTCTTATGCTAACATTAGTCTTTTAATGCAAACCTTATTTTCCATGCTTGTTTTTTGTTGCTAGCATGAATTCTTTTAACATTAATTTTAGTTCTATGCTAACCTTAATTAGGTTTAGCATTATTATTATTTTTCTTAGCATTTTCAGATGTTTTGACACTTTATTATGCTAATGTTGGATTTTTGGTAGTATTTGTTGTGTGCCAGTGTTTGTTTTCTGTTTTTGTTCTGTAGACTGATTAGTCGTCATCAGTTATTCCGGTTCTACGTTTTCTTTTGGTTTCAGACGCCTTTGATGATTTTAAGCTAATTATTGTAGGGTTTGTAGAAAAACTTTTCAAAGTGTTTTCTGACACTTCATAGACCCAACAGCTGTTGATTTAACTGAGAAAATAATCAACACAATCTTTCATGAATGAGAATAAGTGTTAATCTCAGCCTTATTCCTCTATTTTTGGAATATAAAGTTTCCTTTGTTGGCGGTTAATGAGGAAAAGCTATTAAAGAGCAGACTGACTCAGAATGACTCATAGCTGCATCTCTGACAGACGGAAAGTAAACCTGCTGAAGGACTCAGTTTGCTTTTGAACATGAAGATAAAGTTCCCGTCTTTCTCTAATGAAGGTTCAGAGGAAGTTTTGAATCCGGTCCTGTTTGTGACCGAAGCTGCAGCAGAGCTCAGTGTTTCCGCTTCAGACAGGCTTTAAAGCAGCAGCAGGTAAACAGGTTTCGTCAGACTGAGGAGGTTTTCAGCAGAAACTTCCGGCTCCAAGATCAGATCTGAGCTGGTTTGTTCTCAGCTGGGAGATAAAATCCAGAAATGCGTGAAGTTTAAAGGGGCATACCGGTGTTTTTGTATGTTGCAGCTCATTTATCTCAGTGTTTACTCATCAGCTTTTTAAATCACTGTGGTATGTTCCTGTTTTTTAACTCTGCACTCAGAAAACTACATCTGGAAAATGACAGAAAAAGTGCTGGCAGCTTATTTTCTAGACGTTATTCTGTAATTAAACAATGGAAATGTTCTGTTAATTAATTAACAGTGTGTCCACAGGAGGAAAAAAGAAATAAAAAAAACAAAAGAACAGGCCATTTTCTGCTCTGAAATGGTGAAAAATTGTGTACAAACGGGAAAATATATTAACAACAACATATTTTTCTGGTATTGAATGTGAATTTATAATATAATCTATAATTCAACCTGAAACCAGGTGAGTTTATCTACCTGGACTGCTTTCTGTGAGCACTTTAAACATCAGTATCACAGTCGATCATTTAATTATAGGAAGCCAAACTGCAGATTAATATTTGATTAATCGTGCGGCTCCAGTCTGAGTGTTGAATGGTTTGTGGGAACCATTGAAAGACTCCGGCTCAAGCAATTGTTATGGCTCAGCAGCGTCTGTCTAATCTGACTCTGGGAGACAACGAGAGGTTTTCACTAAATAATAAACTGTGTTAAACCTCTGAACCAAACCAGCCGGTGGGTTTAAAAGACATAACGTCTTTTTAAAAAAGAGCAAAATTGCACCATTTATCAGCCAGCAACTGTAAAAGCAAATATATCTACACCATGAAGACTGAAGAACACCCAGGTTATTGAAAAGCATCAGTCAGAGGACGATACAGGAACATTTCCAAGTCTCTGAATGTCTCTTGGATCTTAGTTCAATCCATCATTAAGAAATGGAAGGAATATGAAACATGTAAATCTGACCAGAGCAGGACGTCGTCAAAAAATGAGTGGCCAAGCAAGAAACAGACCAGTTAGGGAGGCCACCAAGACACCTATGACTCCTCTGAAGGAGTTACAAGGAAGAGACTAGTGAGGGAGGCCACTAAGACACTTATGACTCCTCTGAAGGAGATACAAGGAAGAGACTAGTGAGGGAGGCCACCGAGACACCTATGACTCCTCTGAAGGAGTTACAAGGAAGAGACTAGTGAGGGAGGACACCAAGACACTTATGACTCCTCTGAAGGAGATACAAGGAAGAGACTAGTGAGGGAGGCCACCAAGACACTTATGACTCCTCTGAAGGAGATACAAGGAAGAGACTAGTGAGGGAGGCCACCAAGACACTTATGACTCCTCTGAAGGAGATACAAGGAAGAGACTAGTGAGGGAGGCCACCGAGACACCTATGACTCCTCTGAAGGAGTTACAAGGAAGAGACTAGTGAGGGAGGACACCAAGACACTTATGACTCCTCTGAAGGAGATACAAGGAAGAGACTAGTGAGGGAGGCCACCAAGACACTTATGACTCCTCTGAAGGAGATACAAGGAAGAGACTAGTGAGGGAGGCCACCAAGACACCTATGACTCCTCTGAAGGAGATACAAGGAAGAGACTAATGAGGGAGGCCACCAAGACACCTATGACTCCTATGAAGGAGTTACAAGGAAGAGACTAGTGAGGGAGGCCACTAAGACACTTATGACTCCTCTGAAGGAGATACAAGGAAGAGACTAGTGAGGGAGGCCACCGAGACATCTATGACTCCTCTGAAGGAGTTACAAGGAAGAGACTAGTGAGGGAGGCCACCGAGACACCTATGACTCCTATGAAGGAGTTACAAGAAGGAGACTAGTGAGGGAGGACACCAAGACACCTATGACTCCTATGAAGGAGTTACAAGGAAGAGACTAGTGAGGGAGGACACCAAGACATCTGTGACTCCTATGAAGGAGTTACAAGGTAGAGACTAGTGAGGGAGGACACCAAGACACCTATGACTCCTCTGAAGGAGTTACAAGAAGGAGACTAGTGAGGGAGGCCACCAAGACACCTATGACTCCTCTGAAGCAGTTACAAGGAAGAGACTAGTGAGGGAGGCCACCAAGACACCTATGACTCCTCTGAAGCAGTTACAAGGAAGAGACTAGTGAGGGAGGACACCAAGACACCTATGACTCCTCTGAAGGAGTTACAAAGAAGGAGACTAATGAAGGAGGCCACCAAGACACCTATGACTCCTTTGAAGGAGTTAAAGAAGGAGACTAGTGAGGGAGGCCACCGAGACACCTATGACTCCTATGAAGGAGTTACAAGAAGGAGACTAGTGAGGGAGGACACCAAGACACCTATGACTCCTCTGAAGGAGATACAAGGAAGAGACTAGTGAGGGAGACCACCAAGACACCTATGACTCCTATGAAGGAGTTACAAGGAAGAGACTAGTGAGGGAGGACACCAAGACATCTGTGACTCCTATGAAGGAGTTACAAGGTAGAGACTAGTGAGGGAGGCCACCAAGACACCTACGACTCCTCTGAAGGAGTTACAAGGAAGAGACTAGTGAGGGAGGCCACCAAGACACCTATGACTCCTCTGAGGTTGCCTTATTTTTTACAGTATGTTAATATTCACAGCATGTTGAGCCTCATATTTTCATTTTTAAATATGTGCGCAGGATCATAACTTTACTTTTTAACTCGTAAGTTTAATCACTACGATAGTAATACTTTGGAGTCTTAGCTTTAACGTTTATTACAGTCGGGGAAACTGTATTCTGTATAATTTTGTCGCATTTAATCAGATCATTCAGGACAACTGGGTAAACTCCATGTTAAATAAGTTATACTGAACCGTCTCTGTCAGGTCCTGGTCCTCGTCACTGATGAACTTTAGCTGATCGGCTTCAGTACATGACGCTTACAGGAAACACTGGACTGTTTCTTGAAGCCTCCATCCTTCTGCTGAGTCTCTCCTCAGTGTGTCTCTGTTTTAGCCAAATTACCAATTCACCCTGTTGTGCTTAATTTAATTCATTAGAGCTTCGGCCCCGGTGAGAGCCAATCAGATCTGCCCAGTCGTTAACCACTGGAATGCTCAGTGAATTCAGCCGGTCGGACCAGATCCTTCCTGCACACTGTAACGATGAAGTCAGGGTTAATCTGCTGATTCTCCGTCATGTCATCGCCTCCGTCTGCTTCCCCTCCGCTCGGCTTTATGTCTGATGGATGAAGTCCAGCTCCGTCTGGGCTGATGTATCCGATCAGCGTTTACTCTGTGAGCTGTTCATGACCTCTGTGCAGGATAAATATCGGCCTCAGAGCAGTTAAACGCAGCGTGACTCGGCTGTCAGTCATGGGAATAAACTTTGTTTGGATTTTCTGTCAGTGCGGCGCTGATATATGTGGAGGTCAGAGGTCGGCGATGAATGAGCTCCCTGTCGGTCCGAGTGTGTTTGGACAGACTCAGACATCAGGGGATTATTTTCTGCTTCGGTTTGACAAAAATAAAATAATGAATAAACAGCAATTTTTCTTCAAAATGACCAAAACCAAATGTTGGAACTGTGGAAACATGCTGCTGATTCTCCGACTCTCAGGCTAAAATCACAACATGTAGCTCTGCAGTGCTGCTGGTCACACAAACCAAAACATCTGAGTCCAATACTTTGCATTTTCACTTTTCTTTCCCACAATATTTATTGATTCATCAAGGAAACTAAGCAGCAGATGAATAAAAATGATAAAATAATTGTTAGTTGCAGTCCTGCAGCTTGTAGTAAAAGCAATGCCTGATTATAATGCCAAATAAATAAATAATAATCCCTGAATTATATCCCAAAATTCTGCGCAATGTGCACTAAAATGAGAAAAATGCATAAATTAGAATAATCACCAGCGTCTCAAAGGACGTTTAAGTTTTGAGTTCATTGCTCCTGATGCTGTGATGGGATTAGTGCTGTTTAAATGAGGCATCATAATGGATTCACTGTGCCAGTAGTTGCAGGAGGCCACAGGTATTTTTTTTAACCTGTCCTTTAATAATGAGCAGCTCCTGCTTGTCGCCTCCCGGCTGTTCTTTCACACGCTTTATAAGACGAGGCTTGCTTATTTTCTGCTCAGGCAACATGTTTTTTTTATCAGGATTTCACGGCAGACTGATAAAACAAAAAGAATTGTGTTGTGGCCTGTAAAGGCAGAGAGCAGCAGCAGCAACGTTGATTAAAAAGGCTTTAAAGCTTCCAGGCTGTACAACAGAACACATTTTTTATGGTTTTATGTCTTTTTAGGTTGATTATTTTACTCACATAAATCAGTGACACAGAAGCTGCACACCATGTAAAAACTGCACACATTGCTTTTATATATGTCAGCGTAGTCATCCATTTTAACTGGTTTATTTAGGGAAAGTCACTTCAGTTTGATTATTCGTCACAGTCTGTAGTTTATAGAAACGTGTAATTCTGTCTCAGTATTATTAATATGTATCCTGAAATCAATGTAATGCATTTATTTACACTTTGGTATGTTTAATTATATAATTTAAAACGGCTGCTGAGCCACCAAATCACATGGAATTAGCTTCACAAACGAAATGGCAGCTGCTGAGATCTGCTAAGCTAGCTACCTTTAGCAAGAATTTAACAGTTTTTAAAGATTTTCCAGTATGATGTGATTTTTCTGCTGTTTTATTTAATCATGTGGGAGAACATCTAAAGAACCAAAATGTCACTAAATTAAATAGATATTTCTCTTTTACAGCCAGCAACCACAGGAAAATCTTAAAACTTTACTTTGGTTTTAGCTAAGGCTAGCTGCAGCTATCTCAGCAGTTAGCTTACACTTGATTTAGTGCTTAGATGTTAGCTGTGTAATTAGCTTCTTTGTGGCTTTAGGTGAGTAGTTAGCCTTTTTTCTTTGACTTTACTTTTGAAGTTAGCATCTTTCTGTGGCTTTAGTGGTGTAATTTACTGGTGTTTACCTGTGTCATTAGCCTCTTTCAATGACTTTAGCTGCGTAGTTAGCAATCTTTAGCTGTGCGATTCGGAACTGGCTTTGCAGTTGCTGTCTTTTGCTGTGTGCTAAGCTGTGTCATTAGCTTCTTTCACTTTAGCAGTAATGCTAGCGCCTTTCTGTGACATTACCTGCGTCGCTAGTTGTCTTTAGCTGTGCTACTAGAGTCCTTCTTCGATTTTAGGAATGCAATTAGATTGTGTTACTTGCCTCACTCCTTGTCTTTAGCTGTGTTGTTAGCGTATCTCTATGACTTTAAGGTCTTTCTAGGGACTGTAGCTCTGCAGTTAGCTGTGTCATTAGCTTCCTTGTATATATTAAGCTGTGTAATTAGCTGTGTCATTAGCCTCTCTCTATGATTATAGCTGTGTAGTTAGAAGCCTTTAGCTGTGCTGTTTGGAACTAACATTGTTGTTGTTGTCTTTTGCTGCATGCTTAGCTGTGTCATTAGCCTCTTTCACTTTAGCTGTAATGCTACCAACTTTAGCTCTGCAGTTAGCTGTGTCATTAGCTTCCTTCTATGCATTTAGCTGTGTAGTAAGCTGTGTCATTAGCCTTCTTCTATGATTATAATTTTGTAGTTGGCATTAGCCTTTTTCTCTGACGTTAGTTGTGTTGTTAGTGCCTTTCTGTGGTATTAACTGCATAGCTAGCTGTCTTTAGCTGTGTTTTTGCCGTGTTTTTGCCGTCTTTCTATGACTTTGATTGAGTTGTTAGCTGTCTTTGCTGTGTAGTTAGAAGCCTTTAGCTGTGCTGTTTGGATCTTTTCTAAGACAAGTTTTGTATTTCGCTATCTTTTGTCATTACCCTGTCTGACTTTAACTTAAGTTGTATTGTTAGCGCTTTTTCATAGCAGGGACTGCATAGCTAGCTGTCTTTAGCTGTGTTGTCAGTGTGTTTCCATGACATTAACTGCATAATTAGCTGTCTTTTGCTGTGTATTATATTGTGTTTATTTAGCGTCTTTCTATTAGCTGCATAATTAACCGTGTCATTAGGCTCTAACTTTGACTTAAGTTGTACTGTTAGTGCTTTTTATGGCATTGACTGCGTAGCTAGCTGTCATTAGCTTTGTAGTTAGCTGTCTTTGTGTGGCTCTAGCTGTGTAGCTTCTGCTAATATGATAATAAATAAAATATTATCAGCAGAATATTTTCTAAAACAGACTTTAGAAGGTCAGACGTGTTTTAAACTCGGTTTTTAACCAGATATTTTCAGGTTTGTGTGATTTGATCCTGCCAGTTGTGTTACTGCGTGTTTGAGCCCGTCGGCCTTCAGTGATGTGATTTAGCGCCATTAGCTTTGCGTGTTCGTGTGTGTTTGTGTAACACAGTCCGTCTATTAGTTGTGTGCTGTTACCACGAGGTCTGAGGTCGCGCACATCAAACTATTATTTCATTAGAGGGAAACTCGGTTCATTACTGCTCGATGTCGGCGGTTGATTTAGTTTTTTTGTGTTTAATGGATCAGCTGATGGAAACCAGAGACGGCGAACATCTAAACAGTCGAGTTAACAGGCGTTTTTCAGAGATCTGAGGTCGACATCAATGTCAGCGGAACAGAAACTTTACCACTTTTATAATCATCCGGCTTTTAAATACACCTCAGTAACACAAACAACAAAACACAGTCAAAAAAACTCATTTTTCTCTTAACAATCGAAGATAACTGATGATTTCAGCAAAGTTGATCTCATATTTATCTGGTTTTTCATTCAACAAACAAACAATTACATTTATTTCTGAAAGAAAATCTTATTTGTATTGAAGAGCTGCAAAAAATAGTCGATCAACTGATCAACAACAACAAACAAATGATTTTAATAATTAAATGATCATTTTATTGATGTTTTTTAAAGCTGAAATGTGCAAAATTCAGAATATTTGGCTGATTTTGCTTAAAGAGAACCACAAATTATCTTTTTATTATTCGTTAACACTTTGTTTTTGCCCAAAGTGATCATCAGTTAAAAAAATAACAAGTGAAAAAGCTGTTAGGTGCAGATTTAAAGCTAAAATGTAGTTTTTTAAGGGCAGAAAAAAGAAAGTTTTTCTGGTTGCAGATTCTTAAATGTGATAATTCTCCTTGTTTTACATGATGGTAACTGGACTTATTTGAAATTTGCACTGTTGGTTGATTTTAAAAGCTGTTTTCTTACAATTTATTGTTGTTATTTGAAGATTTAACATTAAAATGTTATTTCGTTGGTGGAAGAAAACGGGCATTTTTCATCATTTTGGGACGTTTTCTGATTAAATAAAAATGATTTGTAGATGCTTTGATAATAAAAAATTGGTCAGCTGCAGCTTTTTCTCAAAAGTCTCCATTTTAGTTGAGATGAATCGGTTTTTTGTGCTCATAAATGTGATAATAGTTGGTTTGTATTCCAGTTTGTGGTTCTGTGGTTCAGCTTTAAACAGAGAAATGTCAGATTTGGTGTAAAAAGGCCCTGAAGGGGTTAAATTCGGAGGACAAAGAGAAGCTTCTTCCTCCTGCTGCTTCCTCGGCGGGTCGTTGGCTGAACAGGGTCGTTGTGTAGCTGCACTGTGCAATTATCAGCGTCTTCGCTCGTCTTCACCTCCAGACGGAGTTCAGATTTACGGAGGGCCAGCGAAGGGGCCGCCGCTGCTGTTAATAGCAGGCGGATGGTTTACGGTGGTTTGTAATTACAGAGGACGCAGCAGCGAAGCGAGAGCGGACGAATTAACGCTGTGTTTACGTGATTAGACGCTGGATTAGATGTGCTGTTGTTGCACCAACACTGTTTACAGAGCAGCTCCACAGAAAACACTTCATTTGTCACGTGTGGGTTTATTATTACAGCCATGTAAAGGACAAAACCTGCAACAGAGCAGCAGTGGTGTTTGGCTCCTCCCCTTTTCTGCCTATATTTGGTTGATTTCTGAATTTTAGTTTCATTTTCCGTCTGTTTGCAGTGATATTGGGTCTCTTTGTTGTTGTTTTGTGTCTTTTTGGTGGCCATTTTGGGTCTTTCTGTGGTTGTTTTACTGTTCGTTGTGGTGGTTTTGTGTCTCTTTGTGGTTGTTTTGCACCTTTTTGGTCGTTATTTTTTACTTTGATGTCATTTTGCATCTCTTGGTTGTCATTTTCTGTCTCTTTGCAGTAGTATTGGGTCTCTTAGTAGCTGTTTTGTGGTTTTTTGTGGTCATTTTGTGTCTTTCTTTAGTTGTTTTGCATCTTTGTAGGGGTTTTGTGTCTCTTTGTGGTCATTTTCTGTATCTTAGTAGGCCTCTAAATACTTGTTGTGTTTCTTTTTGTTCCTTCTTTGACTCATTTGAATCGTTTTTTGGTAAACTTCAGCTCTTTGTGGTCATTTTGCGTGTCTTTGTGATTGTTTTGTGGTCATTTTGTGTCTTTTTGGGGTCATTTTGCGTCTCTTTGTGTTCGATTTGTGTCTTTTTGTGGTCATTTTGTGTCTTTCTGTAGTTGTTTTGAATCTTTATAGGATTTTTGTGTTTCTGCGTTGTCATTTTGCGCCTTTTATCACAATTTTGCATCTTTTCCGACATTTTTAGTCTCATTTTGCATTAATGCTGGGTCTCTTTGTAGGCGTTTTGTGTCTCTTTGTGGTTGTTTTGCACCTTTTTGGTCGTTATTTTTTACTTTGATGTCATTTTGCATCTCTTACTTGTCATTTTCCGTCTCTTTGCAGTAGCATTGGGTCTCTTAGTAGCTGTTTTGTGGTTTTTTGTGGTCATTTTGTGTCTTTCTTTAGTTGTTTTGCATCTTTGTAGGGGTTATATCTCTCTTTGTGGTCATTTTCTGTCTCGTTGTATAAATACTGGGTCTCTGAATGCTGGTTATGCATCTTTTTGAAGTCTTTTTGTTCCTTCTTTGATTCATTTGCATCGTTTTGTGGTAAACTGCAGCTCTTTTTCCGTCTCTCTGTCATCGTTTTGTGTCTTTTTGTGGTCATTTTGCCCCATTAAATCGTCATTTTCTGCATTGTTGCTACAAGGTTGGCTCCCTTCATTGTCGTTCTGTGTTTTATTTGTGGTCATTTGTGTCTTTCTGCCATTGTTTTTGCCACCTCTTTGTATTTTGCTGTCTCATTTTGCAGGAATGCCGGGTCTCTTTACAGTCGTTTTGTGTCTTTTTGTGGTTGTTTTGCATGTTTATGTGGTTTATTTGCAGTTCTTTTTTGGTGGATTTGTGTCCGTTTGTAGCGTTTTGCACCTTTTAGGTTGTTTTTTTCCACTTTGATGTCATTTTGCATCTCTTAGTTATCATTTTCTGCCTCTTTGTAGTAGCATTGGGTCTCTCAGAAGTCGTTTTGTGTCGTCTTTGTTGTCCTTTTGTATGTTTTTGTGCTTAATTTGCAACATTTTGTGTCTCTCTGTAGTCATTTTACACCTTTTTGGTTGTTTTTTTTTAAACTTTGATGTAATTTTGCGTCTCTTAATGGTCATTTTCTGTCTCTTTGTAGTTTATTTGCATATTTGTAGGGGTTTTGTGTCTCTTTGTGGTCGTTTTGCACCTCTAAGTGTTCATCTTCTTTCCCTTTGTGGTAGCATCGGGTGTTGTTGCAGTTGTTTTGTTCCTTTTCATTGTCATTGTGTGTCTTTGTAGTCACTTGGATCTGCTTGTGGCTGCTTTGCATCTGTTTTGTTCACTTTGGTGTCATTTTCCACCTCTTAATTGTCATGTTGGATCTCTTAAAAGTTGTTTTGTGTCTTTTTTGTGGTTGTTTAGTAGTTCTTTGTGGTGGTTTTGTGTCTCTTTCTGGTTATTTTGTGTCTGTTTGTCGTGTTCTTCCCCTTTTAGTGGTTGTTTTCTGTATCTTTGCAGCAACGTTGGGTCTCTTAGTCGTCGTTTTGTGTCTTTCTGTAGCTGTTTTGCATCTTCGTGGGGGTTTTATGCCTCTTTGTGGTCATTTTCTGTCTTTCTGATCTTCATTTTTTTTGCCGATTAATTCTTCGTGGTGGTTTTGTGTCTCCTCCTGATCGTTTCCCGTCCCTCTGCCGTAACGTTGGGTCTCTCTTCGTTTTGCTTCCTCAAGCTGTTGTGGTTCATTTCGAGTGAATTTACAGCATCTGCCTGATGTTTCTGAGAATAACCGATGAGTCAGATTGATCTGCCTGCCCGTACTCGCTGCTCCGACAGTCCTGGTGGTCGGGTTTTCAAACAACACCGGCTTCTGTCTTTGCTGGATGTCGCTGTGAGGAAAGTCGCGTTCGGGTGTTTGAGTCTTTTGCGAGCACGACAAAGAGTGTCGCCGCTGCTTCCGTGACCTCCTCTGATGGCGTGAAAAGTCGGCAGACGGATGTTTACACTGTAAAAAATGCCCCTCCCAAAACAAGAAAAAATTAACTTACTTCAAGGCACTTTTACCTTGAAATAAGTGAAAAAATCTGCCAATAGAACAAGTGAACATTTGCTTGGTCAGATTTCTTGAAATAAGACATGATATTTAGAATATTGAGGTCTTAAAATTAGCAGGGAAAACTTATTTTAAGCTGTATTTTAGCAGCATTGTCAAGCTGAGGTGTCTTAGAATAAACCAGACATGCCAAAGAATTAAATAGATGTTTGCTTTAATAAGTTTAATGTCAGCTTCTTAATTTGAGATGTATTCAACTTATTTTAGTTGTATTATCGTGGCTCTTCTCTAGATTTAAGACCATCTTGTACTTGAAATAAGATCACACAGATTAATTGAAGCATTCTGAGATATAATGTCGTCTCACAGTTGGCTAGAAATCCTAATATTTAGTCGTGTTTAAGTCGTCATTTATGTTGTTTTACATCTTTTAATCGTCATTTTCTGTATTTAATTTGTGGATTTGCATCTTTTAGTCGTCATTTATGTTGTTTTGCATCTTTTAGTCGTCATTTTCTGTGTTTAATTTGTGAGTTTGTGTCTTTTAATCATCATTTTCTGTGTTAAATTTGTTGTTTTGCATCTTTTAATCGTCATTTTCTGCATTTAATTTGTGGTTTTGCATCTTTTAGTCGTAATTTTCTGTGTTAAATTTCCGGTTTTGCATCTTTCAGTCATCATTTTCATTTTTTTGCATCTTTTAGTCGTCATTTGCTGTGTTTAATTTGTGGGTTTGCATCTTTTAATCGTCATTTTCTGTGTTAAATTTGTGGTTTTGCATCTTTTAATCGTCATTTTCTGTATTTAATTTGTGGATTTGCATCTGTTAGTCGTCGTTTATGTTGTTTTGCATCTTTTAATCGTCATTTTCTGTATTTGATTTGTGGATTTGCATCTTTTCGTCGTCATTTTTGTGGGTTTGCATCTTTTAATTGTCATTTTCTGTGTTAAATTTGTTGTTTTGCATCTTTTAGTCGTCATTTATGTTGTTTTGCATCTTTTAATCGTCATTTTCTGTATTTAATTTGTTGTTTTGCATCTTTTCGTCGTCATTTTTGTGGGTTTGCATCTTTTAATTGTCATTTTCTGTGTTAAATTTGTTGTTTTGCATCTTTTAGTCGTCATTTTATGCATTTAATTTGCAGTTTTGTGTCTTTTAATCGTCATTTTCTGTGTTAAATTTGCAGTTTTGCATCTTTTAGATGTCAATTTCCATGTTAAATTTGTGGGTTTGCATCTTTTAGTCGTCATTTTCTGCATTTAATTTGTGGTTTTATGTCTTTTAGTCATCATTCTGTGTTTAATTTGTTTTTTTTAAACACGTTTTACACATGCAGCTGTTTTCTGATATGAATTGGTGATTTTCCAATCAAATGCATTTACTTTATTTCTTAAATCCAGATTATTTATCTGATACAAACAACAGCTCAGCTTGAAACATGTATGAAATGAAATGAACCTTGTTTCTTGTTAAATATGATATAATAGTTTGACTTAACAAGACATTTAAGATGCGTTGTCTTAAAACACGTCCCTCCATGTTGCTGAAATGTTACCTGTAAAGTGAATTTATCTAAAATCAAGTGGACATTTGGACTAAAAATAAGACGAATAAACTTTGTAAGATGTTGAGTTTTTGCAGTGTAGTTTCCAGGCCCTGATCCGAGAGTTTAACGCCGAGGATCCTGACGTGTTTCGAGTCGCCGTCTGTTTGGTGTTCGTCTAAAATCGTTTCCCAGCTGAGCGTCTTTCGCGACCTTCGGCGTCGGACTTCCTTCACACGACCTCCATCTTTTACCGAGCTTTTATTCACTTCGCCTCTCTTGTCTGCAGATTCCGTCTCTCTCTCTCGAGGTTTTTAAATAGATTCCGTAGGTTTATTCAGTCGAAGGTCTTCCTGAATGGTTTCATTTAAACCGCGGATGATTCGTTTAGCTACAGCAGGATTATTTTCAGGTTATTATCACATATTTTCTTATTTCAGATACGACTTTATTCAGCTTTTCTCTCGTTACAACAGGATGAGCTGATGTGTCGTTCCGGTAAACGTCCGTCTCTGCTTCGGTCACAATGAGGTTCTTGTTTGTGGAAGAACCGGATGATAAAATGACTTTATGATGAGAAAGGCTTCTTGTAAAAATCTGAGTACACTGGCGACTTGTTGTAACGAGAAAACATGTGACGCCGACGTGAATGGGAAAGTTTCTAATATTCTCTGTCTTGTAGTTGATGTTTCTCATCATTAAGTCGTCACTTAACGTGTTTTAATTTATTGTTTTGCATCTTTTAATCGTCATTTTTGTGGGTTTGCATCTTTTAATTGTCATTTTCTGTGTTAAGTTTGTTGTTTCGCATTTTTTAGTTGTCAATTTCCCTGTTAAATTTGTTGTTTTGCTTCTTTTAGTCGTCATTTATGTTGTTTTGCATCTTTAAATTGTCATTTTCCGCATTTAATTTGTGGTTTTGTGTCTTTTAATCGTCATTTTCTGCATTTAATTTGTGGTTTTGTCTCTTTTAATTGTCATTTTCTGTGTTTAATTTGTGGATTTGCATCTTTTAGTTGCCATTTTTGTGGTTTTGCATCTTTTAGTCATCATTTTCTGTGTTAAATTTGCGGTTTTGCATCTTTTAGTCGTCATTTTCTGCATTTAATTTGTGGTTTTGCATCTTTTAGTCGTCATTTATGTTGTTTTGCACCTTTTAATCGTCATTTTCTGTGTTAAATTTGCGGTTTTGCATCTTTTAGTCGTCATTTTCTGCATTTAATTTGTGGTTTTGCATCTTTTAGTCGTCATTTATGTTGTTTTGCACCTTTTAATCATCATTTTCTGTGTTAAATTTGCGGTTTTACATCTTTTAATCGTCATTTTCTGTGTTTAATTTGCGGTTTTACATCTTTTAATCGTCATTTTCTGCATTTAATTTGTTGTTTTGCATCTTTTAGTCGTCATTTTCTGTGTTAAATTTCCGGTTTTGCATCTTTTAGTCGTCAATTTTGTTGTTTTTCATCTTTTAGTCGTCATTTTCTGTGTTAAATTTGTTGTTTCGCATCTTTCAGTCATCATTTTTGTTGTTTTGCATCTTTTAGTCGTCATTTTCTGTGTTAAATTTGTGGTTTTGTGTCTTTTAATCGTCATTTTCTGTGTTTAATTTGTTGTTTTGCATCTTTTAGTCGTCATTTTCTGTGTTAAATTTCTGGTTTTGCATCTTTCAGTCATCATTTTTGTTGTTTTGCATCTTTTAGTCGTCATTTTCTGTGTTAAATTTCCGGTTTTGCATCTTTTAGTCGTCAATTTTGTTGTTTTTCATCTTTTAGTCGTCATTTTCTGTGTTAAATTTGTTGTTTCGCATTTTTCAGTCATCATTTTTGTTGTTTTGCATCTTTTAGTCGTCATTTTCTGTGTTAAATTTCCGGTTTTGCATCTTTTAGTCATCATTTTCTGTGTTAAATTTGTTGTTTTGCATCTCTTAGTCGTCATTTTCTGTGTTAAATTTCCGGTTTTGCATCTCTTAGTCGTCATTTTCTGTGTTAAATTTGTTGTTTCGCATCTTTCAGTCATCATTTTTGTTGTTTTGCATCTTTTAGTCGTCATTTTCTGTGTTAAATTTCCGGTTTTGCATCTTTTAGTCGTCATTTTCTGTGTTAAATTTGTTGTTTTGCATCTCTTAGTCGTCATTTTGCGTCACTTATTCAGCTTTTACACCAAACTTTTATCGTTATAACAGGATAACTCGGGGTATTTTTTAGAATTAACGTCCCTCACTGCTGCTTTTAGCTACAATAAGGTGCTTGTTCTGCAAAATAACAAGATAAAGTGACGCTTTAATATAACCAGAGCCTTTTTCTGGCATCTTATACGTCACAATGCTGTTAAAAAGTTTATGTAAAGTCTGAGAAGCAGAAACACCAAATAATAAACACAGTTAATGCAGCAGCTTTAAATTGAAGTTACAGAGGAAATGTAGATTAAACCCATTCAGTTGGTAAATTTCTCATCAAATCTGACAAAAAATGACAGAAATACGATAAAAACATAAAGTAGAAATAATAAACAAATGTATAAATATATCAGTGAACACAGTGAGAGGTTTTTAAAAAGCTTCTTGTGACTCGTGTTTTATAGATTTTATCTTTTAGCCTGTTTATCTGATAAATCTGTCCTGAAGCTGGTGAACTGGGAGGTTTTAACTCACAACACGGTTAATGTGAGTCCAGCAACAAGCCTCACCTTCATCCTCATCGTCCCCCCCTGACCCTCCCTCCTCTTCCTCCCCCCTCCTCCCTCCAGAATGAGTCTCAGGCTCCAATAAACTCCCAACAAAGCCTCATTGTGCTGCAGCTTCAGACGACAGATCAGACGTCCAGCAGAGCTTCGGTTTGTGTGTTTGTCCGTTTAAAACATTTTAATTCAGCAAAACGTCAAATGAGAAGCAGAAACACTTTCAGACGCGTCGATTCTCTCTTTAATTTGTTGCGTCTTTCAGCCATTTTGCATCCTTTAGTTGTCATTTTAAGTCTTTAGTTTATTCTTTTGCATTTCTTTTTGTCTTTATTTTGTGTGTTTCATCTTGTAATTGTTCTTTTCTGTCTTACTCATCATTTTCCACCTTTAAATCACTGTTTTGCATCTTTTATTTGTGTTTTTTTGTCTTTAATTCGACTTGTAGTCTTTGTTTTGCATCTTCTGTTCATCATTTTGCGTCCGTCAGCCATTTTCTGTCTTTATTTTGTCATTTTAAGTCTTTTTGGTGTCATTTTTAGGCTTTTTATTGTCATTTTTAGTCTTTTAGTTGTCATTTTTGTCTTTTAGTTGTCATTTTAAGTCTTTTAGTTGTCATTTTTAGGCTTTTTATTGTCATTTTGCATCTTTTAGTTGTCATTTTTGTCTTTTAGTTGTCATTTTTAGGCTTTTTATTGTCATTTTTGTCTTTTAGTTGTCATTTTTGTCTTTTAGTTGTCATTTTAAGTCTTTTTGGTGTCATTTTTAGGCTTTTTATTGTCATTTTGCATCTTTTAGTTGTCATTTTAAATCTTCTAGTTGTCATTTTAAGTCTTTTGGTTGTTATTATATCAATACGACAGAGTTTGGAGTGTTTTAAAAATAAAACGTGACAATGAATCCATCTGATGCGTGTAGAGAGAAGAATTTAAGTAATAATATGCAGATTATGGGCACTTTAGTGCATTGATATTAAGATTATTCATGATTTTGTGGATCAGTATTCCAATTTTTGACGCTTTTGTGTGTTAATATCCAGATTATTGACATTTTTGTGTGTTAATATCCAGGTTTTGGGCACTTTTGTGTGTTAATATGAAGCTTTTGGATGATTTTGTGTGTTAATATCCAGGTTTTTTGATGATTGTGTGTGTTATTATGCAGGTTGCTTACACTTTTGTGCATTAATATTTAATTTATTGGTACTTTTGTGTGTTAACATCCAGGTTTTGGGCACTTTTGTGTGCTATTATGCAGGTTGTTTACACTTTTGTACATTAAAGTTTAGTTTATTGGTACTTTTGTGTGTTAATATCCGGATTATTGACATTTTTGTGTGTTAATATCCAGGTTTTTGGATGATTTTGTGTGTTATTATGCAGGTTGTTTACACTTTTCTGCATAACTATTTAGTTTATTGGTAGTTTTGTGTGTTAACATCCAGGTTTTGGGCACTTTTGTGTGCTATTATTCAGGTTATTTATCCTTTTGTGCATTAATATTTAATTTATTGGCACTTTTGTGTGTTAATATCCAGATTATTCACATTTTTGTGTGTTAATATGAGGCTTTTGGATGATTTTGTTTGTTAATATCCAGGTTTTGGGCACTTTTGTGTGCTATAATGCAGGTTGTTTACACTTTTGTGCATTAAAATTTAGTTTATTGGTACTTTTGTGTGTTAATATAAAGCTTTTGGATGATTTTGTGTCTTAATATCCAAATTATTGACATTTTTGTGTGTTAATATAAAGCTTTTGTATGATTTTGTGTCTTAATATCCAGGTTTTTTGATGGTTTTGTGTGCTATTATGCAGGTTGTTTACACTTTTCTGCATAACTATTTCGTTTATTGACATTTTTGTGTGTTAACATCCAGGTTCTGGGCCCTTTTGTGTGCTATTATTCAGGTTGTTTAGACTTTTGTGCATTAAAATTTAGTTTATTGGTACTTTTGTGTGTTAATATGAAGCTTTTTGACGTTTTTGTTTGTTAATATCCAGATTATTGACATTTTTGTGTGTTAATATCCAGGTTCTGGGCACTTTTGTGTGCTATTATGCAGGTTGTTTACACTTTTGTACATTAAAATTTAGTTTATTGGTACTTTTGTGTGTTAATATCCAGATTATTGACTTTTTTGTGTCTTAATATCCAGGTTTTTGGATGATTTTGTGTGTTAACATCCAGGTTTTGGACACTTTTGTGTGTTAATATCCAGGTTCTGGGCACTTTTGTGTGTTAATATGAAGCTTTTGGTTGATTTTGTGTGTTAATATCCAGGTTTTTTGATGATTTTGTGTGTTATTATTCAGGTTGTTTACACTTTTCTGCATAACTATTTCATTTATTGGTACTTTTGTGTCTTAATATCCAGGTTTGGGGCACTTCTGTGTGCTATTATGCAGGTTGTTTACACTTTTGTGCATTAAAATTTAGTTTATTGGTGCTTTTGTGTGTTAATATCCAGATTAGAGTCTTTTCTGTGATTATATCCTGTGTTTTTGATGCTTCGGCTGGTTAATCTCCAGGTTTTTGATGATTCGGCCGGCTAATCTCCAGCTCAGACGATGCTACCTGCAGGCTCCATTCTCTCCAAACTGGCCTCTAATCAGCCTCTTAATGGCGTCTCTGTGATCCGCTGATCGGATCTGAATCCTTTCAGGTCCGTCTGCTAATTAAGTTTATCTGCGATCGTCTGAAAGGTCACAGATTGTTCAGATGTGACAACAGGAACGTTAACGAAGCCTAATTACTGCTGACGACCTGCAGCTCTGCTGATTATCGGCCGATCGTCTGAACACAGACCTGATTCCAGCAGGATCGTTCAGCTCGAAGCCTTTACAGCAGATTCTGACGTTTCTGTGCCTTAATGTCCACATTATTGACATTTTTGTGTATTTTTGTGCGTTAATATCCAGTTTATTGAGGATTTTGTGCAGTAATAAGCATCTTATTGGCACTTTTGTGTGTTTTTGTCCGTTAATATCCAGGCTAGTGGTAGTTTTGAGTGTTTTTTGTGCGTTAAAATGCAGTTTATTGAGGATTTTGTGGATTGATATCTAGATTATTGACACTTTTGCGTGTAAATAAACAGGTTTGTGATGATTTAGTGCATTAATGTTGAGGTTTTTAGAGGTTTTGTTTGTAAATATTCATGTTTTTGATGGTTTTGTGCGTGAAGAAGCAGCTAAATGACACGTTTGTGTGTTAATATTCAGCTTATTGACACTTTTGCGTGTTAATAACCAGGTTTTGGATGATTTTATGCATTAATGCTCAAGTTTTTATAAGTTTTGTGTGTAGATATTCATGTTTTTGAAGATTTTGTGTGGTAACAAGCAGCTTACTGACACTGTTATGTGTTTTTTGTGCTTTAATATTCAGGTTAGTGACAGTTTTGTGTGTTTTTTGGCATTAAAATGCAGCATATTGAGGATTTTTTGCAT
This sequence comes from Dascyllus trimaculatus, assembly GCA_024666655.1. Lineage (NCBI taxonomy): Eukaryota > Metazoa > Chordata > Actinopteri > Pomacentridae > Dascyllus > Dascyllus trimaculatus. The sequence continues at coordinate 30,924,187 of CM045452.1, forward strand.
TATTATTCAGATTATTGACACTTTTGCCTGTTAATAGCCAGGTTTTTGATGATTTTGTGCATTAACAGTCAGATTTTTAAAAGTTTTGTGTGTAGATATTCATGCTTTTGATGATTTTGTGCGTTAATAAGCAGCTAAATGACACTTTTTATGCATTAGTGTCCAGATTATTGACATTTTTGTGTGTTTTTTGAGCGTTAATATTCAGGTTAGTGATAGTTTTGTGTGTTTTTGTCCTTTAATATTCAGGTTAGTGATAGTTTTGTGTGTTTTTTGTGCATTAAAACGCAGTTTATTGAGGATTTTGTGGATTGATATCTAGATTATTGACACTTTTGCGTGTAAATAAACAGGTTTTTGATGATTTAGTGCATTAATGTTGAGGTTTTAGAAGTTTTGTTTGTAGATATTCATGTTTTTGATGGTTTTGTGCAGTAATAAGCAGCTAAATGACACTTTTTATGCGTTAGTGTCCAGATTATTGACATTTTTTTGTGTTTTTTAAGTGTTAATATTCAGGTTAGTGATACTTTTGTGTGTTTTTTGGCATTAAAATGCAGCATATTGAGGATTTTTTGCATTATTATTCAGATTATTGACACTTTGGCCTGTTAGTAACCAGGTTTTTGAGGATTTTGTGCATTAATATTCAGATTTTTAAAAGTTTTGTGGGTAGATATGTTGATGTTTTTGATGATTCATGAGAAGCGTATTGACACTTTCATGTGTTAATGTCCAGATTATGACATTTTTGCGAAGTAATAACCAGTTTTTTGATGATTTTGTACGAGAATTAGCAGTTTATTTACACTTTTCTGCGTTTTCGTACGTTAATAACCAGGTTAGTTATAGTTTTGTGTGTTTTTTGTGCGTTAAAATGCACCATATTGAGGATTTTGCGCATTAATGTTCAGGTTTTTATAAGTTTTGTGTGTAGATATTCATGTTTTTGATCCTTTTGTGTGGTAATAAGCAGCTAATTGACACTTTTGTGTATTTTTTGTGCGTTAAAAATGCAGCATATTGATGATTTTGTGCTTTAATATCCAGGCTTTTGATGATTTCATGCATTAATATTCAGGTTTTTAAAAGTTTTGTGTGTAGATATATATATTTTTGATCATTTTGTGCGTTAATAAGCAACTTATTGACTCTTTTATGCGTTAGTATCCAGGTTAGTGATAGTTTTGTGTGTTTTTTGTGCGGTAATATGTGGCTTAATGATGATTTTGTGCATTAATATCCATATTTTTAATACATTTTTGTGTTAATATACAGGTTATTGAAGATTTTGTGCTTTAATATTCAGATTAAGGACATTTTTGTGTGTTTTTTGTGCGTTAATATGCAGGTTATTGACGTATTTGTGCATTAATATTTAAATTTTTGACTCATTTGTGTGTTAGTAACCAGGTTTTTGATGATTTTGTGCAATAATAAGCAACTGATTGACACTTTTTTGTGTTAATGTCCAGATTATTGACATTTTTGGCCATTAATATCCAGGTTAGTGATAGTATTGTGTGTTTTTTGTGCGTTAATATGCAGCTTATTTAGGCTTTTGTGCATTAATATCCAGATTATTGACCCTCGTGCGTGTTAATAACCAGGTTTTGGATGATTTTGTGCAGTAATATTCAGGTTTTTATAAGTTTCGTGTGTAGATATTCATGTTTTTGATGATTTTGTGTGGTAACAAGCAGCTTATTGACACTGTTATGTGTTTTTTGTGCGTTAATGTCCAGGTTAGCGTTAGTTTTGTGTGTTTTTTGTGCGTTAATATTCCATTGTAGCCACAGTTGTTTGCTCAGACTCTGTTTTTCGGGGTGATGGATGCTCTGCTGAAACGGTCGTCCAGTTAGAGAAACTCTATCTGTGTCCTCTGTCTGCCCAGCTGTCTGCACACACACACACACACACACACACACACACTCGGGTCCATCTGTCGACCTCCCCTCAGCAGGCTAATTAACTAATGTGCTGATCTTTCACTGCCTCTTTGTGCGTCTGCCTGTGTGTGTCTGTGTGTGTGTGTGTTGCGTGTCACAGGGTTAATTGTTGGTCTCGGCTTCCTGTTCGTCGGAGTAAAAACTTTATTATCCTGCGTCTGTCTCGCTCCGCTGCTGGATTTATTTTAGCTCCGGCGACAGAAGTGACACTGAAAAAAAGAAAGAAGAGCTCTTCTTCTTCTTCTGATGTTTTAATTCCGGCGGTCTCTTCCTGTTTACTGGATGCTGCCGAGTCCGAAACGGCTTCAGGTTGTCTGTAATAATCTCTGATCGTTCGGCTAATCTGCACCGAGGAAGCACAACATCAGCTGATCCTCTGATTTGTCGCCTCTCACTGCATTAATCTGCTCGTTATTTGCTATATTAGTCATTTAATCTGCAAAATGGTGCAGAATTAAGTCCCTCACCTTTATCTGAAGCCAGGTAACGGCTTAAAAATGCAACAAAAGCACACAAATATTCATTTTATTAAGTTTGACTGCAACGAATATCAGCAGATTTTAAGTTTGAGGAACTAAAACCTGCAGAATATCACAGCTCTGGTTTCACTTTTATCTCTTATGTGTTTTTTAAATTCATCATTTAGCCACTAACATGTTATAAAACGAAGAAAAGCAGCAATGGTTGTTGTTTTGTGTCTATTTGTGGTTGTTTTGTGTAAATTTGTGGTCATTTTGTGTAAGTTTGTGGTCATTTTGTGTAAGTTTATGGTCATTTTGTGTACATTTATGCTTGTTTTGTGTCTTTGTGGTCATTTTGTGTGTCTTTATTGTCATTTTCTGTCTTTTTGTGGTCAATTTGTGTAAATTTGTGGTCATTTTGAGTCTCTTTCTGGTTGTTTTGAGTCTCTTTGTTGTCATTTTGTGTAAATTTGTTGTCATTTTGTGTAAATTTGTGGTCATTTTGTGTAAATTTGTGGTCATTTTGTGTACATTTATGCTTGTTTTGTGTCTCTGTGGTCATTTTGTGTGTCTTTGTGGCCATCTTGTGTGCTTTATTTGTTATTCTGTGCTTCTGCATTGTCATTTTGTGTCTCTTTGTGGTCATTTTCTGTCTTTGTGGTCGTCTTGTGTGCTTTATTTGTTGTTCTGCGTTGTCATTTTCTGTCTCTTCGTCGTCATTTTGTTTGGTTTTGTCTCTCTGTGGTAATTTTGCCTTTTAGTGCTCTTTCTGTGCCTCTTTGTGGTCGTTTTGGGTCTGTTTGCTGTCGTTTTGCGTCTCTTTGTAGTGATTTTGTGGCTCTTTGTTTGACTTTCCAGCACAAACGTCTTTGAACAGACTCACTGATGTTTGAGTGACTCCATTTATTCAGACCGAAAGTGACTCTGAGAAGCTGCAGAACAGAAGAACCAGGAGACTGTTCTCTGTTCTGTACGTTCTGATGAGGATCCGGTTCTTTGTTTCTACCTTCAGTGTCTCATGTTCACATATTGATTAAAGCTGAAACCAGGAGGCTGATATGAAGCTACAGCTGAGAGCTTTTAGTGTGTCTGTTGTCATTTTGTGTCTCTTTGTGGTCGTTTTGTGCATATTTCTTGTTATTTCATACACTTTTGTTGCAACTTTGCGTCCATCTGCAGGCGTTTTGTGCCTCTGTGGTAAATTTGTGCACATTTTTAGTTATTTTGTGCATCTCTGTTGTCATTTTGTGTCTCTTTGAAGCCATTTTGTGTCCCTTTCTAGCTGTTTCGTGTCTTGTTATGGTCATTTTGTGTCCTTTTGTGGTCGTTTTGTGTCTTTTTGTGGTCATTTTGTGCGTCTTTCTTTTTATTTTGTGCACCTTTGTTGTGTTTTTGCGTCTCTTTCTTGATGTTTTGTGTCTATTTTGTTGTTTATGGTGAATTTGTGTCTGTTTGTGGTCATTTTGTGCATATTTCTTGTTATCTTATGCACTTTGTTGTAATTTTGCGTCTATTTGCTGGCGTTTTGTGCCTCTGTGGTCAATTTGTGCACATTTTTAGTTATTTGTGCATCTCTGTTGTCTTTTTGTGTCTCTTTGAAGCCCTTTTGTGTCCCTTTCTGGCTGTTTCGTGTCTCTTTGTGTCTATTTTGTGTCCGTTTGTGGTCATTTTGTGCATATTTTTCTTGTTATCTCATGCACCTTTGTTGTGATTTTGCGTCTCTTTCTAGCTGTTTTGTGTCTATTTTGTGTTTTTATGGTCTCTTTGTCGTTGTCTTGTGTACTTTGTGTTGTTCTGTGCTTCTATGTTGTCATTTTATGTCTCTTTGAAGCCATTTTGTGTCTCTTTGTGGTCATTTTGTGCGTATTTCTTGTTATTTTGTGCACCATCGTCATGATTTTGTGTCTCTTTGCGGTCGTTTTCTGTATTTTATTTGTTATTTTATGCTTCTGCGTTGCCATTTTGTGTCTCTGTTGTCATGTTGTGTCTCTTCGTGGTCATTTTGTGCATTTTTGGGGTTATTTTGAGCATCTTTCTTGTCATTTTGCGTCTCTTTGAAGCTGTTTTTTGTCTCTTTGTGTCTATTTTGTGTTTTTTATGGTCATTTTGTGTCTCTTTGGTCGATTTGTTTATGTTTTATGCTGTTTTGTGAGTCTTTGTGGTCATTTTGCGCCTCATAGGAAATTTTGCAGCTTTTTCTGGATGATTGTGTGCATTTTTTTTATTATTCTTTGCTTCTACTTTGCCATTTTGCGTCTTTTTGTAGTCATTTTATATGTTTGTGGTCATTTCGCATCTCTTTGTAACCGTGGTGTGTCTTTGTAGTCGAGGCGTTTTAATCCTGTAACCACCACGAGCGCCGTCGGAGGAAGAACATCCTCCATTTTGTGTCGACGCGTCTGTAGATTAAACTGTGGAGGCATTTACAACTGTAGGTGTGTGTGTGTGTGCGTGTGTGTGTGTGTTATCGGAGCTGCCGGCTGCAGCATCACAGTGAAGTTTCCATCCAGCTCAGTGTTACTTGAGCTGCTGAGGCTTTCAGTGAGAATCAGTGAGAAGACAGACGGAAACAGATCAATAACTCTATCTGAATGATCACACACACACACACACACACTCACACATAGCTCTGTGTGTTTCTGGTAAATAATACTGTCTGTAGCTTTAGTGTTCTCCATCAGACTGAAGAATAATGAAGTAATTCTGGTTATTGCTGGTTTGAATCTGTGTTTAAAGGGCTTTAGTTATTGTGACTAATAGATGTGACAGGTTAGCTCGGTACAGAGGTTAGCTCGGTACAGAGGGATCCAGATTTGTCTCTTTTAGCATCATAAACCTCCTCCAGGTGATCGACCTGAGGCCAGTCAGGCTCCCGATTGTGTCCAGATCAGTGATGCCATACCATAAACTTGCTACCAGTACTGAAATTCCAGATTCTTTCTACCAAATTTGAGCTGGTGCTATGAGCTGTTGCTAAGCTAGCCGAAACAATATACTGAATGTAAGTCACTACATTAGCCTAAACAAGATAACACTAGCCACTGCATTACAAGGTATTGCTAAACAATGTCATGTTAGCTGCTACATTAACAGCTAGCCTAAAAAATACCATGTTAGCCATTATGCTAACCCCCCCCCCCAACAAGGTGATATAAACTGCCACACCAGTCTAAACAAAATATTGTCAGTTTAAACAATCTAACATTAGCCATTGATTACATTAGCTTAAACAGGATTACAGTAGCTAATGTTTGTGTTAGCCTAAACAACATCATGTTCACCTAAACAAACTAATGTTAGCTGCTTAATTAGCCCAAATAAGATAATGTTAGCTACTGTGTCATCCTAAACACGCTAACATTGTGCTAAACAAGATCTGCTACATTAGCCTCAAAAAATGACGTTATTACGTTAGCCTGGAAAAGATAATGTTAGCCAATATGTTAGCCTAACAACTTAAGCTTAGCTGCTATATTTTCCTAAACAAGATCATTAGCCACTGCCTTACCCTAAACAGGGTACCATTATGCAAACAATCTCATGGTGGCTGCTTTAGTTTAACCAAAGTAATGTTAGCCACTCCATTAACACAGACAAGATAATATAAACTACTACATTAGCTTAAGCAAAATGTCAGCTAGCCTAGACAAGATAATGTTTATCGCTATGCCAACACAAACAAGACAACATCAGTCACTACAAAAACCTAAACAAGATACCACAAGATGTCATATAGCCTAAACAAAACAGTATTAGCCACTACATTCACGTAAACAAGATAACATGAGCTGCTACATTAACTGAAAAAAAATAATGTTAGCTAGCCTAAACAAGATAGCAATAGTCACTATGCTAGTTTAAGCTGCTTCATTAGCATAAACTAGATAACTTTAGCCTAAACAGTGTGATGTTAGCTGCTACAGTAGCTAATGTTTGTGTTAGCCTAAACAAAACAATGTTCACCTAAACAATCTACTGTTAGCTGCTACATTTAAACTAATCAAGATAACCTACTCCCTTAGCTTAAACCAAATAATGTTAGTCAATCTTAACAAGATAATGTTAGCCACTATGCTAACTTAAATAAGGTGACATAAGCTGATAGTCTAAACACTCTTATCGTTAGCTGCTACATTTTCCTGAAACAAGGTAACATTAGCTGCTACATTAGCCTAAAGCAGCTAATGTTATCCTTTGTGGAAACTGTGTGATAATGTGGTGAATGTTGTGAGGACATACTGTGTTTACAGAATGGTTCTCCCGACTACATTTAAAGATGGCCGACACGTCTTCACAGCCTTCCCCCATGTACAAAAATAAACTAAGCTGCAGCAGAAGTGTGCGCTGCTGGGTTTCGCTTTAGTTCTGAATGTGGTTTTGTCTGCGTCTCTGCAGCCATGTCCCACTAAAGGTAACTGATAATTTGAAGGAAACCTAAAATCAGACAGATTCTCAAAGGAGTTCTGGATGTGTTTTTGTCTCTGTCTCTTTTGTAGCAACGTCCCTTTGAGCTACCTGTTCCACTGAGGGAAACTTAAATTAGAGGGATTGTCTAGGGAGTTCTGAATGTGTCATGTCTCTGTCTCTCTACAGTCATGTCCCATTGAGGCTGACTGCCAAACTTAAAATCAGACAGATTCTCTATGGAGATCTGAAAGGGCTTTGTCTGTGTGTCTCTCTACAGTCATGTCCCACTGAGGCTGACTGTTAAGTAAAGTGAAAATCAGACAGAGTCTAAATGGAGTTCTCACTGTGATTTTGTTTGTGTCTCTGCAGCGATGTCTCACTGAGGCCAACAGTCACATTGAAGGAATCTTAAAATTAGACAGATTCTCAATGGAGATCTGAATGTTTTTCTGTCTCTGTCCCTGCAGTCATGTCCCAGTAAAGCTGACTGATAAACTTTAAATCAGACAGATTCTCTATGGAGTTCTGACTGTGTTTTGTCTCCATCTCTCTGCAGCCATGTCCTACTGAAGCTGACTCTTCATCAGACCTGCAGCAGCTCTTCTCTCCTCCTCCTCCCCTCCTCTCCTCCTTTGTCCCTCCATCCTCTCCTCCTCTTCCTCTTTCTGTCCATCATGCTCCTCTCCACCTCTTCCTCACTCCTCCTCCTCCTCCTCATCTCCCTCCTCCTCCTCTCCTCCCCCCTCCTCTCTGCCCCGGCTGTTCCTCCTCCTCCCTCCACGGCGTCGGGTCGGGTCGTGTACCGGGCCTTCGACACCTCCCTCACCCACCTGACCGTCCACCGGAGGACAGGTGAGGTGTTCGTCGGCGCCGTCAACCGAGTGCTGAAGCTGTCGGCCAATCTGACGGAGCTGAGAAGTCACATGACCGGACCTGTGGAGGACAACGCCAAGTGTTACCCTCCGCCCAGCGTCAGGGCCTGCGCTCACCGGTCTGTACACATCTGTCTCACCTGTCCACACCTGTCTATGCATGTCTGTCTATACCTGTGTGACCTTTACACACCTTTCTATATTCGCCTATCTCACCTCTCTCATGCGTCTCTCTACACCTGTCTAACTTTATCTCACCTGTCGGTCTCACCTGTCCACATGTGCGTATCTTCACCTATCTCATCTCTCACATATCTCTCTACACGTATCAACATTTATCTTACCTATCTGTTTACACCTCTCTCACCTGTCCGCACTTGTCTATCTTCACCTGTCTCATCTACGTGATTGCACCTGTCTCACCTGTCTACACCTGTCCCATCTGTTTCACTGTCACCCATCTGTCTCACCTACATGTCCCTAAATGTTTTACCTGTCTCTCCCCTGCGTGACCTTTACACACCTTTCTATCTTCACCTATCTCACCTCTCTCATTTATCTCTCTACACCTGTCTGTCTTTATCTCACCTGTCTATGTATACATGTCTCACCTGTCTGATTACACTTGTTTCATCTATTGCTCTATACCTCTCTCATTTGCCCTTCTACACCTGTCTCACCTGTCTACACCTGTCTATCTCACTGGTTTGGTTTGCTAACTGCTTCCTGCCTTTCTTCTAACTTACCTGTCTGATGGGTTGCTTACTTGCCCACCTGTCTGAGTGTCCATTTGCTTTGCCTGTTACCTGTCTGTCTTCTCACCTGACTCTGTTATGTTGTGTTTACCTGTCTGCGTTCCTGTCTGACGTCTCACCTGTATGTGTGCTCCTCTCCTCAGACTGGAATCCTCAGATAATGTGAATAAGCTCTTACTGGTGGATTATACTGGGAACAGACTGGTGGCGTGCGGCTCCATCTGGCAGGGCGTTTGCCAGTTCCTCAGACTGGAGGATCTCTTCAAACTGGGAGAACCGCATCACCGCAAGGAGCATTACCTGTCTGGAGCCAGAGAGGCTGATGGGATGGCAGGTGAGCTGGGCTACAGGTGGGGCGGGGTTACCTACGCCTGAACAGGTAGAAACATCAGAGACAGAACAAAACTTTAGAAAAGCAAAAGTATTGAATCACATTAAAACATCATAAAAATCATCCAGCTAGCTGCTAATGCAGGGGAAGCTAACTGTTATTTGAAGCTAATTTACAGAAATGTTCCCCAGAATCAGATGAGAAGATGGATGTCAGTTTTACCAAGAATGTCCAGGAAGTGGTTAGCCTAGCTTAGCACAAGGGCAGTTATAATCACTGGAACTGAAATGTAAAAGGAGTCTTTGGTTTTACCATCGTAGCATTTGTTGACCAACAGCCACAAGTGACTGCTTTTAAATTCTTAAAGTCCTATCTTCATGAGCTAACACAAAGCTTTACCAAAACTAAAACTAGCATTCCTTTCCAAAAGCTAACTGTTCACTAAACTTTAAATACTAGACTGATAACAAAAACTAACTGTTATCCAAGACTAACTGTAATTTCTGGGGTAGTAACAAAAGTTAAGTGTTAACCAAAGCTAACTGTGATTCCTGGGATGGTTAGAAAAGCTAGCTGTTAACAAATGCTAACTTCAATTACTAGCCTTTTGATGAAAACTAGCTGTTAATAAAGCTAACTTTAATTACTAGACTGGTGCTGAAAATTAATACATAACCAAAGCTAAGTTTAATTCCTGGGCTGCCAACAAAAGCTAAGTGTTAGCCCATGCTAACTGTCACCATTGGAATAGTTAGAAAAGCTAACCAAAGCTAACTTTCTCAGTTGATGTTTTCTGTAGTGCATGTTTAGCTTAGCTTAGCTCAAAAACTGATGGTTTAAATCACAGTTTAAGCTGACAACAGACCAAATTGTTGACTAGCTTATTCGCTAACAAAATGTGAATCAAACAGCTTTAGGGTTGTTTGAAGGTGTGTTTTTTACTCTTGACGCTAAGCTAGCTAGGTTCCCTAGGTAGCCTTGCTAATAATACTTTACCCTGTGGGTGTTTTCAGTCACTTGTTATAATATTTAACAACATATCAGCAGATATGACGCAGCAATGATAGAAAAAAGATTTTAGTTTCTCCATTTTGTGGCAGAAATTGTGGGGGACAAGCAGTTGTTTAAGGAAGACGATGAGAAGATGGATGTCAGTTTTACCAAGTATGTCCAGGAAGTGGTTAGCCTAGCTTAGGACAAGGGCAGTTATAATCACTGGAACTGAAATATAAAATGAGTCTTTGGTTTTAGCATCGTAGCATTTGTTGACCAACAGCCACCAGTGACTGCTTTCAAATTCTTAATGCTAACTTTCACCATTGGAATACTTAGAAAACCAAAGCTAACTATCTCATTTGATATTTTCTGTAGTGCATGTTTAGCTTAGCTTAGCTCAAAGACTGATGGTTTAAATTACAGTTTAAGCTGACAACAGACCAAATTGTTGACTAGCTTATTAGCTAACGAAATCTGAATCAAACAGCTTTAGTGTTGTTTGAAGGTGTGTTTTTTGCTCCTGACGCTAAGCTAGTTAGGTTCCCTGCTTTCAGCCTTCATGCTAAAACCAGAGTTTTCTTAAGACAGCTGCAGTTTAGATCACAGCTGATGGCCTAATTAAAATGTGGATAACTGATGTTGTGAAGCAGCTCTTCTTCTGTTTCTCCCTGATTTGTGTTGATCTAATATGAATCCACTGGTCTTTGTCTTTGTCGAGAGCGTTTAAAAGAATAACTAAACACTCAGCAGATTCTGTGCTGATATCATGTCACAGTTTGATAATGTTCAGCAACACGCTGCAGTGTTTCCTCCACTTTGTTCTGGAGAAACATTTCAACCTGCTGACGTCAATCAAGTGCCGACGTGTCAAAATATTTTGCAGGTTTTTATTCTAAAATCAGCAGCTGCAGTTTTTAGTTTGAACAAAAGCCCTGAATGACGACTGTCAGGACAAAACAGCAGCAGATTGACGTTCTGTCCACAATATCTCACACTGGTTCTGTGGTTTTTCTGCTTCGTTCACCACTCTGGAATATTTTCTCTGCTCAGATGCCACTGATAAAAGTGTGATTTAATTTAGTGAAGCATTTGTTTGTAGCCGTGGAACAGCCTCAGTGACAGCTCTGTGAAACCCTTTCTACTGAACTACATCCATCCTGCAGCTCTTACAACCTGCAGGTGGCTGGTTCTTCTTGTGTTTCACAAGCTGAGAGTTTCAATTATATGTCAGCGAAAAGGTGAAAGCTTCATTATTGTTCTTCTGTCTGAGCAGCAGGTGAAGCGACGGAACACAGTGGATCTGATGTTCTGTCATTTGAACGGTGTAACAGGAGTTTGAGCGTCTGTATCCTCAGTAATATGACTTCATTCTGAGGGATTTAAATTAAATCCTTTAGATGTGATTGAATAGTGAATACATGGAGCTGCAAGACTGCTTACACACAATATAATATGCACTGTTTATGCTGGGTGTTTTTTTTTTGCTTCTGTCACATTTTTCCTCACTGTGAGCTCATTTTTCACTGCAATATAAAGTCATGCCCATACATAGTTTAACACCTCTAATATACTACAATTCTATATATAGAAGAGTCTGTGTTAACTTTGGCTGCTGTTTACTTGGAGCATAATTCCTTTTAGTCTGCTTTGTACATTATCGACTGTGAAGCCAAAAATACCCGTTTTGTTTCCTGTGTGACAAAACAAGGGAAAAAACAAAGTTAATAAAAGGGGTTATTTCATGAGGTTACTTCTTTTTTAAATATGGCTCATAGAAAAAAGGGGAAAACAGACCAGGGAGAGCAGACATTTTCCTCGACTAGAGAACGTGATAGATTACCAGAGTTCAGATTAGAGGCTAGTTTGACCTGTAAGATCCGGTCACACCTTCGTCCCTTCGTTCTGACTCTGTCGTCTCCTCTGCAGGTGTGGTTGTCGGTGAGGACGACTGGACGGCCGACCCAAAGAGGAAGAAGCCGGTTAAAGGCAGCAGCCGCCTGTTCATCGGTGCTGCCATCGATGGGAAGTCTGAGTATTTCCCCACGCTGTCCAGCAGGAAGCTGGTGGCGGACGAGGAGAGCGTCAACATGTTCTCGCTGGTTTACCAGGACGAGTTTGTCTCCTCGCAGATCAAGATCCCGTCCGACACGCTGTCGCTCTACCCGGCCTTCGACATCTACTACGTCTACGGATTCTCCAGCCGAACATACGTGTACTTCCTGACGCTGCAGCTGGACACACAGCTGACGCAGATGGACGCCGGCGGAGAAAAGTTCTTCACCTCCAAGATCGTCCGGATGTGCTCCAACGACACTGAGTTCTACTCGTACGTGGAGTTCCCTCTGGGCTGCACCAAAGACGGTGTGGAGTACCGGCTGGTCCAGGCCGCCTACAAGCAGAAACCAGGGCGGCGGCTGGCCCAAGCACTCGGCCTGTCTGAGGACGACGACGTCCTGTTTGTTGTCTTCTCACAGGTGAGTTACCTGTTTCTTCCTCCGTCTCCTGGAGCTCAAAGATTTCCAGCCTGTCGAGGATTTGAACTGGTGAAGCTCAGAGTCATGTTTGTTTTGTGGTTTAGGGTCAGAAGAATCGATCCAACCCGCCTAGAGAGACGGTGCTCTGCCTGTTCACCCTCCACGACATCAACCTGGCCATGAGGGAGAGGATCCGATCCTGTTACCGTGGAGAGGGGCGTCTCTCGTTACCATGGTTACTCAACAAGGAGCTGCCCTGCATCCACACGGTGAGTTTCACCTCGAGTCTAAAAACTGGAGACTCAACTCAGATTCCAAAGACACCTGTTGTCTAAAGACTGGAGATTTAATGTGGTCTTATAAAGACTTGGGACTTGACTATGACCCTTAAGATCTGGGACTTGTGTTGTCTTCTAAATACTCAAGACTTGACTTTTTCTCTAAAAACCTGAGACTTTTATTGTCTAAAATCTCGAGACTTGACTTTGATTCAAAGACTTTAAAACTGACTTGTCCTCTAAAGACTTGAGGTTCTACAGAGTCAAGACTTGACTTAGACTCTAAAGACTTTGGACATGTCTTGTCCACAGTAGCCCTCAGACATAACTTGGACTTTAAACACTTGAGACCTTTGTTGGCCTTGAAAGACTTGGGACTTTTTTGGATACTGAAGACTTGATACTTGACTCTAATTCTCGAGATTTGAGACTTGTCTTGGTTTCTACAGATTTAAACCTGATTTGTCCTGCAAAGACTGGAGACTTTTCTTGTGTGAAGACTTGAGGCTTGTCCTGTCCTCTAAGGGCTTGAGACTTGACTTCGAGTGGGACTCTTAAGACTTGAGACTTGACTTTGATTTAAAGACTTGTAACTTGATTTGTTCTCTTAGGTCTAGAGACTTGGCTTGTCCTCTAAAGACTTCAGACTTGTTTTGGACTCCAATGACGTAAGACGTCTTTTGCTGTCTGAAGACTTGAGACTTACTACAGACTCGTCTTGTGACTCTAAGGACTTGTGACTCGTTTCAGACTCAGTCGTTTGTATCTCATAGTAAGACGTGGTGTAAACCTGCAGCTCAGTTGAAATCATCTGTAGATATTGTGGGTGCTGATGGAACAGCAGCAGACTGAGTTAAACCCGTTCCTTCCTCGGTTTCCGTCTTTGTTTTCGACGTCTCGGTGAGTCCGTCTGTCCGTCCGTCCTTCAGGCTGAATCTCTCCTGCTTCCTGTTTCCACCCTGCTCCTCCCAGATTTGCCCCCGTGGCCTCGGTTCTGTTGCCCCTCTCCCCCTGCAGCGGGGTTATTTCAGGTCGGGGGGTAGATGATGTTCTTATTCACGGTGGTAATGGCCTGCAGTGGTAACCATGGTAACCGGGCAGGGAAACCCGCCAGGAGACGAGTTCTGGGCCGAGTCTGGATCCGGGAGGGGGGGGCGGGGGAGGGTCGCCCACGGTAACCAGCCAACCGACCGACCAATCACAGCCAATCAGCCACACGCTGGTGGAAGTGATGAAATATAAGCTAATGACCCGTGTTGGTGTGTTTTTGTGTGTGTGTGTGTGTGTGTGTGTGTGTTGTCTGTAAAAGAAGGGGAGAGGGGGCGGGGCTTATGTCTGGGCTCTGACCTCCTTCTTTTATCACAAACAGCAGGGAGTGTGTGTCCGTGTGCGTCCGTGTGTTCACGCATGATTGTCGGGATGGAATATGACAGTGTACCTTCCCTCGTTTGTGCTCACATTGTTGTGGGTCTGTCTTTGTGCGATTCAGTCTTGTTTTTCATTAAGCGTTAGCAGCAGGCTTTCTGTATGCACAACATGTCACAATCTGTCCTGTGTGTGTGTGTGTGTGTGTGTCTTTCATGATAGAAACCCTCCTTATGAGGACTTTACAACTTGTTCTTTAAAGATCTTTGTGTTTCATGTTAGCACTATAGACGTTTATCCCTACTCATCCTTAAGGGTTCTTCTGCTCGGTTGTCTCTGATTTGCTTGGAACTTTTTTATCATATACTCTGCATATTTAAAATAGTATCTGTGAAATTTTAGCTTTATATATTAAACAGTTTCAGGGATGAAATTGTTTTTTAAAATGTCCCGTCGGCTCACTTTCAGCAGGTTTTTTCCTCACATTAAAATTTGAGGCTGTTTGAACAACATCTTCTCGGGAAGTGTTAAAGCTAAACACCTGAAATGTTCACTGTTGTTTCTTATCATGTTATTGATCCAGGATCTGTCGAAATCCTTCCTTTAATCACTTCACACACTGATCTGTTGCTGTCATGGTGAAGTTCAGACTTGTGCTGTGTGTTACGGCCTCCCCACAAACATATTAAACAAGGGTTCAATAGGGGCAGGAGGCTGCAACATATAAAAGAGGACGCCAGAACAAATAGTGACATTTAACCCACAAGCTTTATTTAAACCAAATCCCAACCAAACCAAAAGCAAAACAAAAGAGACTGGAGACCCCGGCCAAAAGCAAAAGAAAGGGAAACGTCGGGCCAACCACGCAGTGGGTCGTCGCTCCCAACGTCCCCCTAAACTACCCAACACCCAAACTAAGATAAACAAAAGATGAATAATAGGACTACCAGTGATCTCCAGCCCAAACTAACAAAACAAACTAAAACAACAAAACCCCAGCCCCTAGATAGGCATGGGAAGAGACATGCTTAGGGAAAAAGGAACCAAAAGGAGGGAGGAAAGAACCTCCTCTCTACCTGATCAAGTGTTGCCAGCTGTGTGCCGTGCAGAGCCCCCCTCCCTGTCCCTCTTATCCCCTCCTCCTCTCTACCTGAGTGTCAGTGTCACTCAGGTGTGCAGCAGGCAGAGGGAGGAGGGAGACGGGGCTGACAGAGAGAGAGAGTGAGGAGAGGCAACGTCAGCAAACTGCTGCACGTAACTGTGTTTAAAGTGAAAAGTTGCTCGATCCGACCCAGTAAGACTGTCCTCGGAACTTTCACGGAGCATTCAGTTGCTGTCATTTTTTATTTATTTATTTTTTTAAAGATTTATTTTGTGCCTTTATTAGATAGGACAGTGGATAGAATCGGAAACGGGAGAGAGTAGGGAAGAACATGCGGTAAACGCCCGAGGTCGGAGTCGAACCCGGGACAGCCGCTATGCCTCTGCACTTGGGTCACGCGACATAACCATTAGGCTATCAGGGCGCCCCCCCCCCCCCATTTGCTGTCATTTTAACAGAAAGGGTATGTAAAAATGTCTTTGTAATTCTTTCAATATTTATTTTGCAAACAGTTTTTAAAACCCGGACTCAACATGTGAAATGAAGTGGAGGCTCTATACTTGTGTCCTCTCTGCTCTGGGGAAACACTGCCTGCAGTTCACCCGAAAACTCTCCGAATTTTATCCACCCGACTGTTGTTCGCAGCCGAGTCGGTCATGCCTTCACAGTTGCGCTAAGAAAAGCGAAATATTTAGTTTTTTGCAGAATCTAGTTATAGCAAACGCTTTATTTTTGGTTAATTTTTAAATGACACGTGGAGAATAAAATGTTTTTGATGAAATATCACAATTTGAAGCTCAGATTTGGCTGATTGTCCAGACAGAATAACACACGGTTAGTTCAAGGACCATCAGAAAGTTGAAAATCTGATGAGTCTTTCTGTCTTTACAGTTTCTAATAATGATAATCTATACTTTATTAGTCCCCTTGGGGAGATTCAGAGCAGTGGGCTGCTGCGAAAGTGCCCGGGGAGCAGTCAGGGGTTAAGGGCCTTACTCAGGGGCCCGCAGTGGTGGTCACTCAGCCTCTTACCAGTCCGGGGACGCGAACCGGCGACCCACAAGTATGCCTTACAAGCCACGAGGCCACCACTGCCCAAATGGTGTCATTTTCCTGATTTATTCTTTAAAGACGAACCTGCTGGTGAGTTAAGCGGTTCAGAGGGTTAAGCATGTTTTATCGGAGGTAGAGACGCCAAAAAACTTGACGACGAATGATGACAAACTATTTTTCCCGCCGAAAACAAAACTTTAACCAAATAAAAATCAGTATTTCAAGACGAGAGCTGTGACGATAATCTAAACTAGGCGCTGGAATGAGCACTGGTAAAGTAATCTAGAGGAGCTGGAGATAAAGTTCAGGTTTTTTGACTCGGCGTTTCTGTTTCAGAGTTTCCACCCTGTTCAGTCGCTGTGATGCATCAAGGCCTTCGCCGCTAATAACAGGGTGTTAGCTAACCTCTGAGAGCGTGTTCACCCTGTAATCACAGCTCCTCCCTGCTCCACAAACTCTGCACTCAGACAAGAAGAACTTTCAGTCAGTTCTAGGATCAGAGTAACGGTTTATCAACATGTAGCTTCAGCCGTGAGGCAGAATTGAAGGTGTTAAACGATAAAACTGAGACGGGACAGATTCTGAAAGACGCTGGTGTTGTTGTTTTGCTGATGTTACAAACTGGAAAAACCAAAACACATCCAAAACCCGAACAAGAACATCAGCCGACAACAAAACCATGCAGCAGCAAACCTCCCTGAATAGAACTTTAAGTCATCCGTCTGTCCTGCAGCCAAAACTCACAAGCAACGCAGGAATTCGTCCCATGAACCACAACAAAACACAGACTTTCATCACCGAAGCTCGTCTCCGTGGCGTCACATGCTGGAGATGCTTTCTTAATTTGCTTGTGGTTGTTTTTTTGTTTTTTTTTCAGTCTGCAGTGATTTGAGCTCTCCGGGCCTCCGTAGCTGCTGCAGACAAACGTTAAAAACACTGCAAACAGCTGATCCTCTGGAAACAGACCAGCACGACAAGGAAAATGAACTTTTTTAGTAGTGAAATACCAACAGATGTAATATCTGGCTGTGGAAAAAAGTAACGACACCCTCGGAATCAGAATCTATAATGGCCCAGTTTCAGCAGAAATAAATTCTGTAGGTGTTTTATTTAATTGTGCACAATCTCGGACATCAGTTTGCTGAAGGTTTTGACCTCCTTCCTCTTTTAGTCGCAGATGTTTGAGGTTTTTCTTGCATCGTTTCAGTGAGAATCAGATCTTTGATGAGGACCTAACCCTCCTTTCTTCTTTGAGTCGCTCCTCCGTGGGCTTTCTCGTGCACTGAGGATGATTATCTCATTAAAACGCCGGCTTCAGACAGACGCCGTGAGTTTATCCTGTTTCCCTTTGATATGATGCAGAATTCAGAGTTGAATCAACAGCGCAGCGACCTCAAACCATAACGTTTCCACTGCTATGCTAACACATGAACGCAGCTCAGTCCGTGATTGGTCCGTCCACATTATTCCAGAAGGCCTCTGTGTTCTCTGGCAAACTGTGGTTCTGCTCTAATGTTCTTTTTGGACAGTGAAGGTTTTTTCCTGGCGGCTTAAATTAGAGCTTTCTGATTGCAGAATGTGGCGTCGGGAGTGTTGCCGTGCTACAGCTGCAGTTACCTGCAGATCCTGTGGTCTGAGTTTTGGCTATCTGGAGCCTTTTCTACAGCTCTGCTCTTATTTTGGCCTGAATTTGCCAACCAGAACCCAAACCCAGTCCCAGACCCGGTTTATTTGTTCAAGTCTGTTGAAGAAATCAGCATTTTTTCACGTGAATTTGTTAGACTTTATCGTTTTCATTTGATTCAACATTCATGTGTTTGTATGGAGGTATTTTATTCTATCTTTTCATATTGTATAGTATCATATTTTCTCTTTCCCATCATAGTGCTTCATGTCACGTCATATCACATAACGTCATATTGCATTGTATCGGCATTGTATCGTATTGCACTGAATCATATCGCATCGTATATCGTATCATATTATATCATGTATCGTATCTCGTATCGTACATTGTATATGCAGGGTTTCCCCCAGAAAACTTGCTAAGCCCGGTGGTAGAGAAGCCTACCGTGTTTTTGTTTTAATAAAAAAAGTTAAAAGTTGACAAGAATTTTGAAATTATAACTATTATGTGTTATTATAAGCCATTTATTAGCAATACTTAAATGTAAAGTCTTACTAAAAGGCACAACCTTGGAATATGGTTTTAACAAACACAAAAATACAACTAAAATAAATGATATCAATTGTTTTCACTTAAGTTAAATCCTAGTGAATCTGAAAACAAGCCGTTGCTGGTCACATTTAAAAGTAAAATAAATTAACATAAATAAAAAAGAGCAAACATGGCCAAGGGGTAAAACCAGGGAACTCAGAGGCTGAACAGGTCTGCTGTGCTGTGTGACCTCTACTACTTATTGCTGCACATGGTTCAGGTTGGATCAGTGCATCAATCCGTCTGGGTTTACCATACTGGGTCTGGTAGAGCCATCCGCTAAATTTAGGGTCAGCTAACCATTTTGGATTAAATCCGCTAGTTCCATGTTTACCATCGCGGCTCGCAGAAGGCTACTTCGATGACGTGCTAACTCCACTGGCTCTGCCTCCTCATGAGCCGCGGCTCAGTCGGCTCGCCGGGGATGAACTCCCCTTGGTCTGGAGGTGAACCAGCGGCTCATCATCTCCTCCAGTGCCCCTCCGACTTCGGAAAAAGTTCTAGTATCGACCATAAAATGTCGCCATTGCGCTTTCAACTGTATTGCGAGATGCTGTTAAAAGCTGTATACCGTCTTTGGTATCACTGTTTTGGTGCATAAAAACCTATTTAAAATAAATAAACAAGTGACGCTTAGCCTGGCGGGGGGGCAAGGAAACCCTGGCGGCCCTCCAGGCTTATAAAGCCCTGGGGGAAACCCTGATATGGTATAGTGTATATCATATCGTATCAGCTCTTATCTCATATCGTAAATTGTATGTATATTGCATCATATTGTATCTTGAATCATATTATATACTGTATCATCATCATATCGTATCGTGTATTGTGTATCATATCAGATTGTGTTGTAAGTTGTATCGTATATCATATTTTGTGTATTGTATCATATATTATGTATCATATATTGTATGTCACATCTCGTCTTGTATATCATATATCGTATATCATATCGCGTCTCATATCATATATCATATATTTTATTTTCTATATCGCGTATCGTATCTCGTTTTGTATTGTATATTGTAACAAGTTGTGCATCGTATCATATATTATAACATCGTGTATCATTTTGTATATGGTACCGTAATGTTCATCATATTGTATTGTATATTGTATTATACACCCAACAGGCATAACACTATGCCTAATACTGTGTTGGTCCCCCTTATTATGTGGTCCGAAATCCTCTGAACCATTGGACCAGAGGACCTCTCAGGGTGTCCTATGGGGTCTGGAACCAGGACGTTGGCACTGGATCCTTTGGGTACTCTGTCTTGTGCAGTGGGGCCTCTGTCAATCAAACTTGTTCCACTGCATCCTGTTGATGCTTGATCAGAATGGGCTGTAGGAAGTCTGGAGGTCAAATCAACATGTTGGACCATTGTCATGTTCCTCAACATGTTCCTGATTGGTTGGTGTTGTTTCCATGTGGTGGGGTGCATTTTCATCCAGTGACATTTGGGATTTCCATCAGCATGAGGGAGTGTGTTTGTTGTGGGACCATGTTTATTTGGGTGTCTAAGTCTCATCAAGGTTTTCCATCAGAACAGCACATAGTACCAATATGATCCATGTTATTCACTTCACCTGTCAGTGGTCATAATGTTGTGGCTGATCAGTGTATAGTGTATCACATCGTATCATAGTGTATTGTCTTACAGTATTGTATCATATAATATATTTTATTTTTTGCAGAAATATTTTATAGCGTAGTTTCACATTTTTCACATTTTGTTATTTTATCCTACATTATAGTGTCTCCTATGAAATAACCACATATTTGTCGTGTAAATTGACTGAAATAAAAGCCCTGTAAGTTATTATAATCAGTCATTCTACTGTAACCTTTAGTACGTTCATCTGCTTTAACTTTAGTTCCGTCACACAGAGCTGATATTGATCCTTCAGGTGACTTTCAAAAGCTAATCCATAATAACTCCTCATCTTCGTTCTTCACAGCCGAAGCAGATCGGAGACGACTTCTGCGGTTTGGTTCTGAACCAGCCGCTCGGAGGCCTCCGGGTCATCGAGGGGAACCCGCTGTACGAGGACCGGACCGAGGGGATGGGCGCCGTCGCCGCCTACACCTACGGAGAGCACACGGTGGTGTTCGTGGGAACCCGGAGTGGGCAGCTGAAGAAGGTAGGAGGAGGATGGAGGGAAGAGTTTTAATGTGTTTGTGCTGCTTCTCCGGTCGGTGACGAAGGAAAGAGAATTAAAAAGTTCAGGAAATGAAAAGTGTCTGAGCTGCTGCTTCCTCGGCTGAATAAGAGAAAATGGCTGCATTAATGTTTTAAAATGGCTTTTGGGTCTTTGACTGCTTTTTAGATTTTCTATTTAAGGAGGTGCAGTTGGAGAAAATTGCCTTATTCATGTTTAAAATGACCGGAGGCTCTTTAAGTTCTGTGATTTAGAGACTGAAAGAAGTTTGTGTTTCTGACTCAGAGTTCACCTTTGACATCTTCAAGGCTTTAGCTTGGTGTTGTGACGGTTATTTGGTTTTATTTCACCTTAAATGTTTGTATTTCAGGTGTGTCTCGGCGTTGAATCGTGTTTCAAACCAGCTGAATGTAGAGTTTGTGGCAGGAAGCTTCAGTTTGTCAGTTGAACAGGGTTTTGTCACCGTCATCAAGTTACTGCTCTGAAATCTGTTTTTATATTCGTGCTGCTGCAAAATCTGAACTTCTCTGAAAAATGTAAATATTTAAAAAACAGTAAAAGTAGAAAAATTTAATATCAGATAAAAAATGTAAATTTTCAAAATAAAATATGTTTAACTTAAAAAATGTGGACATAATAATGCAATTAAATGAAAACAAATTTAAAAAAGCATAGATTATATTTCTATTTAGATCTAAAACATAAACACATTTAGGAAGCCATACCACCTTGTGGACGCCTGATCCCGTCAGATCTTGGAAGCTAAGCGGGGTTGGGCCTGGTCAGTACCTGGATGGGAGACCGTGAGGGAACATGAGGAAGCCTGGGTGGATGCAGTGTGAGAGTGAGTGGTTGGTGGTGGTCGGAGGGGCCGATGGAGCAGACTGGCCTCCGTCAGTCTACCCCTGGGCAGCTGTGGCTACATAGTTAGCTTAGCACCATGGAGTATGGAGTGAATGAATAATGCAATGTAAAGCATCTTTTAGTGTCTAGAAAAGTGCTATATAAAACCAATGCATTATTACTATTATTAGTAGTAGTAGTATCAGGCATCACATTATGACCACCTGCCTAATATTGTGTTGGTCCCCCTTATGTGCTCCAAAATGCTCTGAACCATTGGACCAGAGGACCTCTCAGGGTGTCCTATGGGGTCTGGAACCAGGACGTTGGCACTGGATCCTTTGGGTGCTCTGTCTTGTGCAGTGGGGCCTCTGTCAATCAAACTTGTTCCACTGCATCCTGTTGATGCTTGATCAGAATGGGCTGTAGGAAGTCTGGAGGTCACATCAACATGTTGGACCATTGTCATGTTCCTCAACATGTTCCTGATTGGTTGATGTTGTTTCCATGTGGTGGGGTGCATTTTCCTACAGTAACATTTGGGATTTCCATTTAGATGAGGGAGTGTGTTTGTGGTGGGACGATGTTTATTTGGGCGTCTAAGACTCATCAAGGTTCTCCATCAGAACACTACATAGAACCAATATGATGCTTTATAGTGAAGGTTCTGTGGTGTTTGCATGAGAACTGATAGAATTATATTAGATTACAGTCCAAACTGTGTGGTCCGGCCTGTTTTGATCAGCATCGTTATGAAGTTTAGTGTTTCTGCAGCCGTAGCTTCACATCTGAACTCTGCTGATGTTTCTGTAAATATTGCTCACATATTAACCGACCGAGGTTTGTCGGCCTCCAGCCCGTAATAACAATAACCACGATAACAGCCAGAGGCTACAGGTGTCTGATAAATATTTCATTTCTTTTACATATTCTGCTGCTTATTGGAGGCGTCCTCAGCTTATTACCGAGACCTGGTTTCAGAACACCGTCGGCTCCCGTCAGGTTTTTTACAGATAAACGGCGTCGCAGCAGAAAGTCTCGTCTCTGGTTGTTGTTCAGCTTTGGTTTGTTTCACAGAAAGCTGCAGAGAAACGTTAAACAAACACCAGAGAAACGTTAAACAAACACCAGAGTCGGCGTCTGCTTCCTGTCGGTTGAAGTCTCGACTCCTTCAGATTTCAGATTTGAGGGAGTCGAGCTGCAGAATCGTCGGTGGAGCCTAATGAGCCTCTAACAGCCTTTTAATCTGAAACCGTCGGAGCGTCGCTGCTCAGAGTTTCATTGACGAACTGCAGCGATCGATCAGGAAGACGATCTGCAGAACGTGAAAACCTCACGATGGAATGTTGCAGCTGCAACCGGTCAGGTCTGATAAATGACAACAAGAGATCACAGATAAACACGGACAGAACAAAAAGAAATAAATCACTGTAAAAGGAAAAAGGAGAAAAACATGAATACGTCTGAAAACTGCATTAAAAAAATAGGAACACATTTAGAAAGTAGAGAAAATTAAGTGAAATGGTATTGAAACGTAAATTAATGAAATATAAATGCATAAGTTTCAAAATAAAATGGTATAAAATGTAAATATTTGAGATATAAATATATTTAAAAGTATAAAAATTTAAATTACCTAACAAAATGACGAGATAAACATAAAAATAAAATTACATTAAAATGTAAAATATAAATACATTTGAAAACTATAAAATAGAATAAAACTACACATGACTGGAAAAGTATGAAATTTGAATACACAGAAAAATTAAGTGACTTGAACAATTAAATATAGAGATTATAGGTAAATTAGGAAACTATAAAATAAGATAAAGAACACTGAAGAAATAAAACATGTATCATTTAAATAGATTTAAAAAGTATAGAAAAATAAAATAAACACCATAAATAGAAAATTACAAAAATGTAAATATTTAAAATATAAATGAATTTAAACATTATCAAAGCTTAAGACAAAGACATTTAAAAAACAACACAAATATATTACATTGATAATACGGTACATAAAATCTACAAAAAAGTTTTTAAAAGTTTTAAAAACATAAAAATTTAAATAAATAAATTAGAATATATTAAAAATAACTACATTTTAAAGGTATAAACATTTAAACATACATTACATTATTATATTTAAAGAAATATAAATAAAAAAACATCATAAAATAAAACAATAAAATAAAATTACTTCACAAATGTGAATATATCTAATATAAATACATTGAAACAGCATCAATAGGTAATTACATAAACATGTTAATATTTATGAAATAAACTTAAACATTATCAAAATATAAGACAGAATTATTTAAAAATGTACATTTAATAATATTAATAAAGAAAAATAAATTACATTGAATATACATAAATACATACAACCTAAAAAAGTATAGAAAATAGAATAGGATGACATAAAATAAAATATATACATTTAAAAATATTTAAAATATGTACAAACTAAAATTGCAAAATTAAAAATAAATATAATGGAACAAAATTTGAACGGCATAAACATTTACATCTACACTACATAAAAATATTTAAAATATAAATAAATGTCAACATCATAGTTTAAGACAAAATTTATTAAAAGTACATTTAAAAAACAACAAAATAACAAACAACATAACAAAATAAATTATGTTGAAAATGCAAAAATACATAAGAAAATAAAAAATATATAAAGCATCACAAATAAAATAAGATTAAATCAAATTAAAATACATAAATTTATATATATTTAAAATATAGATTTAAAATGTACATTCCGTAAATAAATATAAAATATAAATAAATAAAAAAAAACATTTTAAATTACATCAAAAATGGTTTTTACAGTCCAGAAATGCGACTAGGATCAAAGTTGCTTCTCGTGGTTCTCGTACTATTGGACTCTTTTGTGCATCTTAAAGCTCTAAAGAACCGACAGACTGATCCGGTTCAGCCTCTGACTGGTCGAACGAAGACTCGCCGGTCGTCTTTAGAATTAAAAGCTGCACTGAAACGCTGGAGTCGTCCTGCAGACATGAATTTTAATCTGCTGAATGAATCGCTCACCTCGCCACCTTCCTCCCACTCAGCCCAGCTCCGTGCTCCTCGTCGGGGGGAGGATCTCTCAGAGCTGCGGTCTGCTGGGAAACACAGCGAGATGTTTCTATGTTTAGTGGGTCCTCATCCTCCTCTTCATCCTCCTCTTCCTCCTCCTCCTCTTCGACCAACCAGACGGTGGAACTGAATCCAAAGCGCCCGAGGCCGATCTCGGCCCGGGCCCCGATTTAGCTGCAGATATTCGTCCTGCAGGTTCTTCATCAGTTACCAGCTGAACTTTCTGCTCGTTGGTTTCCATTAAGATCCGCCGGTAAATCATCTGCAGCGCCGAGCCTAAATAACACGCCGACTAAATATCGCAGTTCATCACTAAAACGAGCAGAACAACATTAAATCTGCAGACGGGAATTTATTGTGTTGCATTAAAACACGTTAACCACGGTTTTTCTTGTTGCTGTGGTAACAGATTGGCTTTCATGGTGTTGCATGAACAAGCAGCAGCTTCTGTAAACTTCTCATTTCACATATTTGGAGCTTTGAAGCTGCTAGAAGTAGACTTTAGTTTGTTTTCACGAGACGTTTGATCAGTTTGAGTCTCTTTGTGGTGGTTTTGTGTCCTTTGGTCGCCATTTTGTGTCCATTTGTGGTCATTTTGTGTCCATTTGTGGTCATTTTGTGTCTCTTTTTGGTCGTTTTGTGTCTCTTTTTGGTCGTTTTGTGTCTCTTTGTGGTTGTTTTGTGGGGTTTTTTTGGTTGTTTTGTGTCCTTTTGTGGTCATTTTGTGTCTCTTTTTGGTCGTTTGTGTCTCTTTGTGTTTGTTTTCTGTCTCTTTTTGGTTGTTTTGTGTCCTTTTGTGGTCATTTTGTGTCCCTTTTTGGTCGTTTTGTGTCTCTTTGTGGTTGTTTTGTGTCCTTTTGTGGTCATTTTGTGTCTCTTTGTGGTCATTTTGTGTCTCTTTTTGGTTGTTTTGTGTCCTTTTGTCGCCATTTTGTGTCCTTTTGTGGTCATTTTGTGTCTCTTTGTGGTCATTTTGTGTCTCTTTTTGATTGTTTTGTGTCCTTTTGTCGCCATTTTGTGTCCATTTGTGGTCATTTTGTGTCCATTTGTGGTCATTTTGTGTCTCTTTTTGGTCGTTTTGTGTCTCTTTCTGGTCATTTTGTGTCTCTTTCTGGTCATTTTGTGTCTCTTTTTGGTCGTTTTGTGTCTCTTTGTGGTTGTTTTGTGGGTTTTTTTTGGTTGTTTTGTGTCCTTTTGTGGTCATTTTGTGTCTCTCTTTGGTTGTTTTGTGTCCTTTTGTGGTCATTTTGTGTCTCTTTGTGGTCATTTTGTTTCTCTTTTTGGTTGTTTTGTGTCTCTTTGTGGTTGTTTTGTGTCCTTTTGTGGTCATTTTGTGTCTCTTTGTGGTCATTTTGTGTCTCTTTTTGGTTGTTTTGTGTCCTTTTGTCGCCATTTTGTGTCCTTTTGTGGTCATTTTGTGTCTATTTGTGGCCATTTTCTGTCCTTTTGTGTTCATTTTGTGTCTCTCTGTGGTCATTTTTGTTCATTTTCAGTCTGATTGTGGTCATGTTGTGTCTTTTCTTGGTCTTTTCCTGTCTCCTGGAGTGATTTTGTGTCTCTTTGTGGCCTTTTGTGTTTCTTTGTGTTTGGTATATTTTCTTGTCATTTTTGAGATTGTTAGTGGTTCTTTTATGTCTTTATTTGATTATTATTGTGTCTCTTCGTGGTCATTTTATGTCATTTTCAGTTTTGTTTTGGGCCACTTGTGTCTTCATTTGATCATTTTGCGTCTCTTTGTTGTCATTTTATGTCTCCATAATTCATTTTGGGTCTCTCTGTGGCCATTTCAGGTCATTTTCAGTCTGTTTGTGGTCATTTTGTGTCTTAATTTGATCATTTTGCATGTCTTTGTTGTCATTTTGCGTCTTTATGGCTAATTTTTCCAGTTTTTGTGGTCATTCTGAGTTTCTTTTTGGTCATTTTGCATCTCTTTTGTGATGTTTTTGTGCCTCTCCTGTCATTTTTTTGTCTCTTTGTGGTCATTTCCTATCTTTTTCTGGCCTTTGCTCTTTTTGTTATCCTTTCGTTGCCTTTTTTGGCCTGGTGCTGGTGTTGGATTTCTAATAGTTCCACAGCCATAATGATAAAGTGGTTATTTTGAAACACCAACAACGTGATATTTATATTTCTGCGGCCTCATAAATCAAACTGGGTGATCGATGAAACCAAGTTTAGCCCAGAGCTCGTGTTATTTCTGGGTTCCTTATTGATCCATCCTGAAGTATGCAGCAACATATCTTTCATTTTCAAGCCAAAACAGTGAAAAAAGACATCAAATATTTGCAGATTTGCTGATTTTCTTCACCGTTTCTCACTTTAAACTGAATAATTTAGCCCAGAATAGACATTGCAGCCGTCAGCTTCGGCTCACAGCCCAGTATAAACGGTGGAACAGAGGAAACTGGCTGCGTTAACAGGAGTGTGTGTTGTGTTGGCCGAGGAGCTGCCGTTTAAAGTCGCCCTCGTGCGATTCAGGCAGGTTTCAGTGAGCGGCTTCCAGCGACAGTCGGAGCTGATGTGATTATGTTGTTAGAGGAGGCCGACTGGGCCGAGTCCCAGCAGCTCTCAGTGGAAAAACACTGAGGCAGCACAATACCACCTTAACCAGGCACAACAAATACCACCTTAATCTGAAGCTCCCAGCCGCTGGAATCCGCAGACACGTTTGGGATTCACTCACTTTTATGTTAACGTCTGTGTTTGGACGCCCGTTTGTTCCTGTTTGACACTTTAAACCAAAGTCTGAATCATACAGATGCAGAATTATTATCAGTTTGTAGCTTATTTCATTTTAATTTATGTAAATTTTTAAGGACATTTAAGGGATTTAAAAACATTTTCTTTGACCACTCATTATCATTTCGTATCAGGGCAACACGTACAAATATAATATATATTTATTCATTTTTAAACTGTTTTTACCGACTGATATTTTTATGTAGATTAATGTTTAATAATCAAAGTGTGGTCTTTAGCTGAAATGGAGGAATCTCAATAGGCAGCTGGAGTGGTTAGTTTAGCTTAGCTTAGCTTAGCATAAAGGTTTTAGTAGAGTTACATGACACAACTATTTCTTTATGGACTGCTTTGATGTAAAAAGGGCAAATCTAACCCTGTCTAGTCAGATGGATTTGTGCAGTTTTGTACCTTTTTGCAATTACTTTGTGTCTTTTTTCAGTTATTGTGTCGTTTTGTAGTTGTTTTGTGTTGTTTTGTGTCGTTTTGTAGTTGTTTTGTGTCTTTCTGAAGTTGTTTTATGTCTTTTTGAATTTGTTTTATGTCTTTTTGAAGTTGTTTTGTGTCTTTCTGAAGTTGTTTTGTGTCGTTTTGTAGTTGTTTTGTGTCTTTCTGAAGTTGTTTTGTGTTGTTTTGTAATTGTTTTGTAGTTGTTTTGTGTCTTTTTGAAGTTGTTTTGTGTTGTTTTGTAGTTGTTTTGTGTCTTTTTGTAGTTGTTTTGTGTCTTTCTGAAGTGGTTTTGGGTCGTTTTGTAGTTGTGTTTGTGTCTTTTTGCATTTGTTGTGTGTCGTTTTGTAGTTGTTTTGCGTCTTTTTGCAGTTGTTTTGTGTCTTTTTGCAGTTGTTTTGTGTCTTTTTGCAGTTGTTTTGTGTCTTTTTGCAGTTGTTTTGTGTCATGTTGTAGTTGTTTTGCGTCATGTTGTAGTTGTTTTATGTCTTTTTGCAGTTTTGTGTCTTTTTGCAGTTGTTTTGTGTCATTTTGTAGTTGTTTTGTGTCTTTCTGTCATTGTTTTGTTTCGTTTTGCAGTTGTTTATCATTTTGGAGTTGTTTTGTGCTTGTTTTGTTCCTTCCTAGTTTAATATTTGTTTGCTGTTGATTTATACATTTTTGCAGTTGTTTGTGTCTTTATGGAGCCGTTTTTTTTGTTTTTGCAATTGTTTCGTGTCGTTTTGCAGTTGTTTTATGCTTGTTTTGCTCCTTTTGGAAGCTTCTTTGTCTATTTTTTGCAGTTATCTTGTCTTTTTGCAGTTTTTTGGTATTTGTTTGCCATGGACTTATACATTTTTGCAGGTGTTTTGTGTTTTATGGAGTTGTTTTGATTCTTTTTGCAATTATGTTTTTTTTAAGTTGCTTTGTTTATTTCTGTAGTGGTTTTGTGTTTGTTTTGTTGCTTTTGGAAGATCCTTTGTCCATTTTTTTTGCAGTTATCTTGTCATTTTGCAGTTGTTTTGTGTCTTTTGCTGTGGTTTTGTGCTTGTTTTGTTCCTTCTGGAAGTTCCTTTGTCTATTTTTGCAGTTGTTTGGTATTTGTTTGCCGTTGATTTGTACATTTTTGCAGTTGTTTGTGTCTTTATGGAGCTATTCTGTGTGTTTTGTGGTTGTTTTGTTTCCTCTCTAAGTTGCTTTGTCTCCTTTTGCAGTTATTTTGCGCCTCTACTGAAATGTAGAAACCACAGATTTTGGTTTCGGGGCAGCTACGTACCGCATTACTTCTTCATGAGCAGCTGGGGTTTAAAAAAATACATATTTGCTCTCTTTCGTCGCCCACTTTCAGAACTCCCATAGACATTCTTGACACATTAAACCCAATCAAACCATCTGAAGTGAATCTCACCACAGCCTCTGATTAGCATTATTAGCTCCAGTCAGATCAGTCTTAACCGTCACTGCAGGGAGTTTCGCTGCCGGCTGCGTCTTTAATTTTCAAGTTGCACACCTTCAGCCTCCTATTTCACATTCAAACTCGCTGTACGCAAAACAAAAATCAGTCATAAATAATGGGTTGCCCTGAGCCTCGCGTTGCTTTGTTGGTTAGCACTGTTAGCTCCGTTTGGCTAAGTCTTTTATGTAAAGTTTACTTAGAGTCCCGCTGAGTCTTTGATCAGTTTTCCTCTCCCAACAGAAGAAGCTGCAGCACATGAAAGCATTCTGGTAAACTTGCGCGTTCTCAACCTGGGGAGCTTTTCACCCGACGCTCGGGAAGATTTCTGTGGATTTCATCAGGTGCTCAGACTCCTAAGTTAACTTTCCGGGTTATCCTGCTCCTTCCTCAGAAGCTCCTGCAGCGGCGGACGGCTGTGGTTGGACTGGTTGCGTCCCAGTTTAGCTGAAGCTGGGTGGAGCAGCTTCGGTTCCAGAAAAGCCTTGAGAGAGTTTGTTTCATCTGCATTTAGCTCGCTGAGGTTTCCTCCATGTGTGGTCGCTACAACCAAACTATGAGGCAGCTTCAGGTTTCAGGTCGGAGTCGGACCACCAGAGTTCGAACCAGTTTTAACCCGATTCTTTTTTTAAAAATTACTGCTGAAAACTTATAATATTTTCAACCTTATAAACATAAATAACTTAATTTGCTTGCATGAAAATATCGGAGAGTAAATATACGTTAAAAATATATACAATTAAAACATATTTCTGTTTGTGGCTCTGACAATAAGTACGTTTTGAAAGTTTTTAGATTCCTTTGAAGTTTACTTTAATGTAATTTGTAATAAAAATAGGAGATTTGGGAGATATTTTTATTAACTACAAACCAGCAGCAGCACATTCTAGCTTAAAATTTCACATATTTGTTGCTTATTAGCTGCTAATAATCCTACAACTTGGATCACAATTACACAAACTGTAGACTTCTGGTCATTTTTAATCTTTTTGTGGTCATTATTTGCGTCTTTGTGTTGATTTTGTGTCTTTTTGTTGCACTCAGTGGATGTAAAGGCAACAGAGGTAGTGTCATGAGCACACGGAGTAGGTGTAGCGTTGCTAGCTGCGGGATGCTAAGTGATTTCCCATCTATCAGTGCTGCTCTTGTATGAGCTGATCTGACGGCCGATTGGCTCAGAGAGAGTGATGTCATCGGCCTGTTGAGAGCGAGAGGCGACAGGAAGTTCCCCGAGTCCCCGGAGGATGGGTGTGTGTGTGTGTGTGGTCATGTATGTATATCTTTGTGGGGACCGTAGTGAGTTTACACCTTGAGAGGACGCTTCGGATTGAGGGGACGTTTAGTCCTGTTGGGCCGTTTGAGGGTTTAGACCTGGTTTGAAGGGTCTCGCAAAGATGGCAGCGTGAGTGTGTGTCTTTGTGTACATGTCTGTGTTTGTGTGTGTGTGTCAGCAGCTCTTTGTTCTGCTTCCAAAACAAACAGGCCTGAGGGGAGAGGAGACACGCCGCGCTGACCGCACACACCCAACACACACACACACACATGCACACACACACACTAACTGTCAGCTGTCCAATCGGAGTCAGACTCAGGAGTTTGGTTTTAGCTCGTCCTCTATTTATTTCTAGAAAAATGTGGTTTGATAAAGTGAGAATCTTTTCAGACTCGAGGTCCAGACGTTATTTACATGCTGACAACATCGGGGACATTTCATACAGATCTCTAGTGTTAGACCAGGATCCAGTTGAACGGAGACAGATTCTGACTGTGGCTCAGATCAAACCAGCCTTTAAACTTTAGTTTTTTAGCTCCCGACTCTTAGTAGTATGCATTTGCTCTGACCTTTTAGGCCCCAGAAACCTTTAATAAGTAGGTTTTATTTAGTATTTTCACTTTTTTCTTGGATTGATGCCAAACTTTGTGGACAAGTTTATTCCGCCTTTCGATTATCTCCGTCTTGTCTCTGAATCCTGTTTACGAGGATCCAGTGGCGAACAAACGCACGTTGACTCGAAGCTCGCGCCCCGCAACAGGCTTTGTATCCTGCAATCTTGATCAAACGGGAGGCAACATCAACATCAGAGACGCGCATGCTTGCATCAATTAATGAACAATTAACGAGCTCCTAACAAACAGTTGCGTTCGGTCCCACAGGGGCCAAGTGGAGTGACACAGTTTACAGGTTGTTTTGCTCCACATTGCCCTTAAGAACAGTGGTTCTCAACTGGTGGGTTGGGACCCAAAAGTGGGTCGCGAAGCCATTTTTAGAGGGTCACAGAAGCATGCCCCCCCCAAAAAAGCAGTGGTATAAAGTCTTTTACTTTAAAGGACATGTTTCTTATGACACAGTTTGCTTTCAATAGCAGGATATTTAGTGGTGGTGACACCAGTAGTTGCCCACTATTAACCTCTAGATTTGGCTCTGCCAGCTTATAGAAGAAATTTATGCTAAAATGAGGCAAAAATGAACCAAAATGTGCTCAAAATCTGTCAAACTGGGGCAAAATATCCCCAAAACTTGGCAAAAGTGTCCAAATAAACCAAAATGAGCAAAAAAATAAGCCAATTTTTTCCCCAATCTGTATCGAAATGCGTTGAGACTCCACCCAAATGAACCTTAATTTGTTAACAGGGACAGCAAACTTCAAAAAGTTGGGTCGCGACCGTCATTAATGGAGACATAGTGGGTCCTGAGGCTGGACCAGTTGAGAACCACTGATTTAGAATATAATCGGCAACATTTTAGGTTGGAATATTTTCACGTAAGTCCAGAATTTGAAAACTGGCTCAGTAAAACTCAGTGTGGTCAACAGTTGTGATGTTTGGTTAAGTGTGTTCAATACGTTTTCTTCTAATCCTTGATCTGAGCCTTTATACCTCTTTAAGCCACATCAGGAGCTTTTGTAATTTAACACACGACAAGGTGAACATAGAAAACTGTATTGACAATCACTCGCAGGTCTTTGTTGTTATAATTTCTTTGTAATTATAGGTTTCGTGTCACCATTTTCCGTACAACATCCTCTCTCCTGATATCTTTAATTGTAACTGTTCACGTCGTAATTTTGCAGTTTTAATTGAATGCAGTCACAGATATTCAGTTAAGATCTCCCGAACGTCCTTAAGCCCGTTGTGACGCCCCCTGCTGGTCCGCCTCCACGTGTCAGACAATAAAAATAATAAAATATTGTATTTTTTTTAGCCGTCTTCTCTCTGCAGATTCATACTGAAAGCTTTTTCTTTCTTAAAAAGAGCACTTCCTCCTCCTCCTCCTCCTCTTCGTCGTTTCCATTAGCACAAAGTGAATTAGCGGAGATGAGTCAGCCAATCAGCTGTGGCATTCAGAGGGAACAGAGCCATTATTGGCTAATGAGACGACGGGGAATTAAAGCTTTTATTCTAATAACAGTAATGTCTGTTTGTAACCGAGCCGCCTGCACCTGCTTCTCTCTTCTTCCAAACATCATTTTCTGCTTTCCTCTTTTTTTTCCTTCCCGGCAGCGAATGGATCTTCACCGCCAAAGAGGGAAATTAATCTGTTGATTTAGATTCATATAGACGATCATTATTAGGAGACGGCTGCACCTGTTTCTGTCTTTGACTGCTGAGCAGAAATCTGGAGACGAACCAAACCTCAGTCAGTTTCAGAGCTGCTGCTTCTCCCGGCGAAGACGTGATCATTGATTAGCTTCGGTTCCTGAGATAGTTGCACCTGTGCGTCTCACCTGAGGCAACTTCACCTGCAAAAGCTGAGAATTATTGTTGTTGAAATGATCCTAGCAAGTGAAGTCACCCGTGAAATGATGGAAATTACAGCATGGGCGTCTTAATCAACACACGTGGTTAGAGAATATAAGATCAGCTGCATGAGCACAGAAAATAAAACCAGAAGTCTGGGTTAATCCACGGTCGGTGTGGATGCAGAGATGGCAAACTGAATTATCTCAACAATTTTCCCCAGATCATAAAACCGTCTGATGGATAGAATTTTAAACAATTTCCTTAACTAATTTTCAGCCATGTCAGCAATTAATAATCAATTAATCATTAAAATGAATCAAATACAGTGGAAGTGTTGACACTGATGCTGATAAAACAGTTTTCAATCATTGACATTTAATGTTTGCTGTAAAATCAGCTCTATTATATCAGGAATTTGAAGAACAGATAAAGTAAACAACAGGTTTAACGGAAAAAAATAATGACTTCATTTAAAATTGAAGTTTAGTGATTAACCCAACGAACTCCAACAAAATAAACTCAGCAATTGAGCTTCAGTCTTTCACCTGTGATGTTATTAATCTTGTTTGTAATCCCTTTATGCTTGGAACAATTCAATTCAATTCAGTTTTATTTATATAGTGCATATTTACAACATAAGTCGTCACATAGCGCTAAACATTGTAAGAAAGAACAGGAAACAGAAAAACAGGAAACAGAAAACCCAACAATCCAAAGTTGCTTTTGGATTCCCAATGAGCAGGCAGTCAGCGACGGTGGGAAGGAACCAAAAACCCTCTAGGATAGGAAAGAGGGGAAAAAAAATCTCTGACAGAACCAGGCATGGAGGTCGGCCATCTGCCTCGACCGGTTGGGTTGGGAGTGGGGAAGAGGAGGGAGGGATAGCAGGAGAGGTTGGGGTAGGGGTTGGAGGTGGTGAGGCCAGCGGAACAGAGCATAGTCAACAGACTTCATCACTTTAATGTTGTTGGAACAATGTATTCAGAGTCCTGCTGCTCCTGAACGTGACCGTTTTAACACTTGAAAATACTAGCTTAGCGTTAGCATGAACAGCAAGAGGCTTCACCTGGTGGCACAATCAGGCACTACAGTTAATTTGCAGCACAGTCTCTGCATGTTCCTCATCAGCAGTCCTGATGTTCCTGGAGGTTAGCGGCTTAGCAACTCAATGGTACAGTCCATTAACACGACACGGTTAGCAGTGAGACAGCAGGTCTAACAGGAGGTCAGCAAACACACCTTTAACTCCATTTTCTTAAACACTAAGAGGTTCCACCTGGTGTAACAACCAGGTGCTACGGCTAATCTACAATACATTCTCTAACATGACCATCCTTAATCAATTAATTATTAACATCCTGGTCCAGACATTCATGTTCCCCTCAGAATGAAATGTAGTAACTGTGGGAACTTGTCATTTAGCGCCATCATCTGGTGAACCTGTTAGTGTGTCTAATACTTTTGTTCAACTGCCAAAATAATGACATTTCTATTAGTGTTGACTGGACATTGTGTTCAGTGGTGATTGATAGCATTAATATGCTAACATGCTAAAAATAAAGTGGTGAACATAACCATAATTCAGTGTGTCCTCTGGTGTTGATGTGCAGCAAATAAAATGGGTTTCTACTCTGCTCATGCTCTACATCTCTGCCAAGCTTCATCAGTTTTTTGCGTAGTCATGCAAACAATTAGTAATGAAAATGTTATTTTAGTGGAGGTTCTGCTCTGAAGCCTCCAGTGTTTAGTTTCCACGACAGCCAAAAAACTGTTGCCCAGATGATCTAGTGGTCTGAGACACACATGAACTACAACTACCAGACTCCTCTCTAATGGTAAGAATCTAAACATTTGCCTCAAACATTTGCACAGTTCTGTCCTCATTTCCCTGAATGTCTTTAACAGAGAAGGAGAAGTTAGCCTGACCCACTAATTCTAAATACAGCAGTCTAAAATAAACCAGAATGATCCTTTAGTACATAAATTAGCTGTCCACATTAGTCTCTGAAGGTTTATTTCCATACAAATGAACTCAGCCAATGGATAGCCTTGAAGGGAATCAATCTCTAAGCTGATTGGATGATTTTGTAAACATTCGGCAGTGATGTCAATGTTCCCGCCGGTCGTATCTGACCTTGTTGGACTGTTTAAGTTTTCTGTCTGGATCTTTGTTAGAAATTGAACTATGGTTAATTATCACAGCGGGCTCCCGGCCAATCACATTGCTCTCTCAGCCGTGCAAGGCCATCGATTGGGTAAATGTTGGGAGAAAGAATTAAAGTGTGAATTTGCCAATGTAAACTGTTTATATTGCCTTAGCAGTAGTACACACACACACAGTTTCGTGCTTCTGTCTTTGTGAGGACCTCAGAAAGGTAGGAGTACATGTACGCATTAGCCGATGAGCAGCGATATTTGCTGGTTGGACATTAAGTGAGGTTGATTGGTGTGTGATTGCAGGAGGAAGCTTCACACCTGGGCTCAGAGCACGCACCAACACTATATGTGTATATATATACATATATATATAGGGTTAGGGTTATGTGTGTGTGTGCATATCTATCTATATATATACACATACATATGAAAAAGATACTTACGTATTGAGACGAAAGCTCACACACTTCCCTACCCTTGGTACTGAGTTAAGGACCAGCTGGTGTTGTTGTTTTGATTGGCTGTAAATTAGATTAGAGACGATTGGCAGTTGCTGTGGCAACAGGGAAATTATCCCTGAACCGTCCCTCCTCCCTCAGTTCATAGATGGACGGATAACTGAGAACAGAGGACAGTGTTTCTGCAGTTCCTCTGCCTGCCTGTAGAGGGCGGACGTGTTTCTGTCGCTGCTGTCTGCTTTTTCTAAACTTAACCAATCAGGTTTGATGTTTGATGCAACTGAACCAAACGGTGACTGAAAACGTGTTTAACAACAATAAAACACTGAGTGAACGTGAAAGTCAAAAACCAAATTATATCAATAAAAGAACTATTATAACAGTAAGAGAAATGACTGAGACTTGAGTCTCCTGTCTGAAAGTCAGCTGATTTAAGTTCAGAATGGCATCTTCGTCACCAATCAGTGAGGAAATAACAGCCCACTGATCTACCAGAAGGAGGCTCCTACTGGTTCGAATGTATGGGAACGCCATCCGATGGTAACGTCCAATAGCTTTAGTTCAACGTTGATCAGAGAAACGGTTATCAGGAAAAGTGACGAACCGCAGAGGCTTTTATAATGTAGTAGTGAGATTCTTAAATGAAAGGAACAGAGGAAGTGTAGTCTGTGTTTAGTTTAATGGATTCTATAGTTGAAGATCTTTTGAAAGTTATTTTTAGTCATGAAAACTCAGTAACTGCAATTATTTACCCTCAGAACAGTCAGCTGTAGTTATTGTGTTGAAGCTGCAGCTGTGGCTTTGAAGATGGACTTGTTGAGAAAAGGCTGCACGTGTTGTGATGTAGCTGCAGTTCTTGTACTGAAGTTGCAGTCGTTGCGTTAAAGCCACAGTTGCTGTATTTAAGCTGCAGTTGTTGTGTTGATGCTGCAGTTGTTGCGTTAAGGCTGCAGCTGTTGTATTTGAGCTGCAGTTGTTGGGTTAAAGCTGCAGCTTTTGTATTTAAGCTGCAGTTGTTGCGCTTAAGTTGCATTTATTGCGTTAAAGCCACAGTTGCTGCGTTGTAACCACCGTTGTTGCTTTGAAGCTGCAGATGCTGTATTTCAGCTGCAGTTGTTGCATTATAGCTGCAGTTGCGTTAAAGCTGCAGCTGTTGTATTTGAGCTGTAGTTGTTGCGTTGAGGCTGCAGTTGTCATGTCGATGCTGCAGTTGTTGCGTTTAAGCTGCAGTTGTTGTATTTAACCTGCAGTTGTTCTCTTGAGGCTGCAGTTTTCGTGTTGATGCTGCAGTTGTTGCATTATAGCTGCAGTTGTTGCGTTAAAGCTGCAGCTGTTGCATTTAAGCTGCAGTTGTTGCATTATAGCTGCAGTTGTTGCGTTAAAGCTGCAGCTGTTGTATTTGAGCTGTAGTTGTTGCGTTGAGGCTACAGTTGTCATGTCGATGCTGCAGTTGTTGTATTTAACCTGCAGTTGTTCTCTTGAGGCTGCAGTTTTCGTGTTGATGCTGCAGTTGTTGCACTATAGCTGCAGTTGCGTTAAAGCTGCAGCTGTTGTATTTAAGCTGCAGTTGTCGTGTTGATGCTGCAGTTGTTGCACTATAGCTGCAATTGCTGCATTAAAGCTGCAGCTGTTGTATTTAAGCTGCAGTTGTCGTGTTGATGCTGCAGTTGTTGCACTATAGCTGCAATTGCTGCGTTAAAGCTGCACCTGTTGTATTTAAGCTGCAGTTGTCGTGTTGATGCTGCAGTTGTTGCACTATAGCTGCAATTGCTGCATTAAAGCTGCAGCTGTTGTATTTAAGCTGCAGTTGTTGCATTATAGCTGCAATTGCTGCGTTAAAGCTGCAGCTGTTGCATTTAAGCTGCAGTTGTTGCATTATAGCTGCAATTGCTGCGTTAAAGCTGCACCTGTTGTATTTAAGCTGTAGCTGTTGCATTGAGGCTACAGTTGTCATGTCGAGGTTGCAGTTGTTGCGTTAAAGCTGCACCTGTTGTATTTAAGCTGCAGTTGTCGTGTTGATGCTGCAGTTGTTGCACTAAAGCTGCAGTTGTTGCACTATAGTTGCAATTGCTGCGTTAATGCTGCAGCTGTTGTATTTAAGTTGCAGTTGTTGCATTATAGTTGCAATTGCTGCGTTAAAGCTGCACCTGTTGTATTTAAGCTGCAGTTGTCGTGTTGATGCTGCAGTTGTTGCACTAAAGCTGCAGTTGTTGCATTATAGCTGCATCTGTTGTATTTAAGCTGCAGTTGTTGCGTTAAAGCTGCAGTTGTCATGTTGATGCTGCAGTTGTTGCATTAAAGCTGCAGCTGTTGTATTTAAGCTGCAGTTGTCATGTTGATGCTGCAGTTGTTGCATTAAAGCTGCAGCTGTTGTATTTAAGCTGCAGTTGTCATGTTGATGCTGCAGTTGTTGCATTAAAGCTGCAGCTGTTGTATTTAAGCTGCAGTTGTCATGTTGATGCTGCAGTTGTTGCATTAAAGCTGCAGCTGTTGTATTTAAGCTGCAGTTGTTCCGTCGATGCTGCAGTTGTTGATGCGAACACCCCTCCTCTCCTGCAGAGTTTGGACTCCTGAGTGTGTCGAGGCTGAACTTGTGTCCGCTCCTGCCTCTTTCCTCCTGCAAATAAACAACAGAAAGCAAAATAAACACACACATACTTGTGAGCGGGAGACGACGCGCAACTTTAATGCTGTTTTCCTCATTTATTTACTTAACTGGACTCTCACGTGTGCAGAGCTGCCATCTCGTCTCCAAAAACTTAATTGTACTTTTTACTTGTTTATGCTTTGAGGCTGAAAAAACAAAAACGAGGGAATGGTTCTCAGGCAGGTTTTATAGTCGTCCTTGTGTTCTGGCTAAAGTCACGGAGTCCTGCTTTACCACCACCTGCCCCCCCTCTAATAGGCTCTAAATGGATCAGGGAGAACAGGCCAAGTCTGAAGCCTGGGTGCAGATTTATGTCCCCGCCTAGACGAGCTGCTGCTGTCAGGGGACCGCCAGACACCCATAAATCCCCTCTTTCACCTCGGCTTGTGTTGCTGTGCTTATATGCATTTGTTTGCCTGCTTATGTATTCTGTGTTCCTGTGTGTGTGTGGACTTGATATAGAACGTGATTTTGTTTCCATAAAGGTGTAATT
Organism: Dascyllus trimaculatus; assembly: GCA_024666655.1. Lineage (NCBI taxonomy): Eukaryota > Metazoa > Chordata > Actinopteri > Pomacentridae > Dascyllus > Dascyllus trimaculatus. The sequence goes on from CM045452.1 coordinate 30,962,688, forward strand.
CAGCTGTTACGTGCTGAAATAGAGAGCAGGGTTTCAGCAGGCACGAATCAATGAGGTGTTAAAACATCAACTTCCAGTACAGTACAGTGTGTGTGTGTGTGTGTGTGTGTGCGTCTGTCAGAGTGTTTCCAGATGTTTTAGTTAAAAGCAGATGTGGGATCAGCTGCTGTGATGAAGTTAGACCCTGCTGTCACTTGTCTTTGTCTTTGGCGGCTGTTGCATACGCTTATATAATTACTTATATAACTTGTATCAGTGTAATTGCAGGTTTTAATCTTTCCACAGTTGTACTTTTGTTCATGTAAACATGTGTAACTTATAAAAATGTCTCAGAGCAGCTGTAGCCTTCAGATTTCCTCGAATACACACTTCCATACACACAGTTGATGATTTATATGTACAACAATGTTCACGGAGCAGCTGTGACATTCACTTTACTAATGTAACTGTTGAATGTAGTTAAAATATAATGTAGTTTACATAAAAACAGACTTAAGATAAAATCTGTGTGCTAATGCTAGTATTAAATGCTAATGTTAACTGCTAATGTTATTCAGATATCTTCATACTTTGCTAAATGTAAATTTATATATACCTCAGTGTTAAAACTTCTGTTCTAAATACTAGTGTTATGATTATATGTTAATCAAATATTAATCTTAAGTGCTAATGTTGCAATGTTCAAGTTGGCTGCATTGTGTTAGCAGCTAGCTTGTTTACTTCACTCTAATGCTAACAAGACTACAGTGTTGGCAAATTAGCTCTTACGGTTTCTAATGTTTAACAGTATAAAGGAAAAGTTCAAGTTAAATAGCATTGCTACTGATGTCAAAGAAGACTACTAACCTGTGAGAACCTGTGAGAACTATGGCACCATTAGCCTGTTTGCTGCTATATACTAAAGAATTAGTTGTAGCATTGCTATGCTATTAACTGTAAGCTTCTCTAAATCTAAAGATTATCAATAATAGGTTAGGTTATTTGTCGTTCTAATGCTAATATCAGCAAAGAAACGACTAAGTTGTGGGAGTCATGGCTTTGTTAACCTTTTGGCTGTAGCTATTTCTAAGGTGACTATGTATAAAAGAGTTAGCTGTAGCATTGCTTTGCTATTAGCTTTAGGTTTTTCTTCTGCTGAACAATTTAAAGAAATAGTTATGGTTTTTTTAATGCCAAAGAAAACTTTTTTTTTTCCTCACAAAGTGTTAAGAAAAGACTTCTCCATGTTTTCAAATGCTAAATAATGGTGTCAAATGCTAATATTAGATACATAAAAGCTCCAATTTTATCAAATACCACTTGAGAGCTATTTCTTAATATGCTTGATTTTATGATAACGTATAAAGTGACTTGTTAGCATATGCTTTTAGTTCAAACTTTGTAAAGCTAAAGAGTAACAAGATGTGAAGATTACTTAGCATTTCTAATATGTTAGCATTGCTATGTTGTTAATTATCACTTTTGATACTCTGTGAGATTTGATTTAACTGTTTGTTGACTGGGAATAGGTGCAAGAGTTGCACCATTGTTAGCAGCATTATTAGCCTATTAGCTGCCGATGAAAAAAATCTCATACAGCCTAGTGTGGTCGCTATTTAGCAGAAGAATATAGTTTTGCTAGCAGGAGGAGGTGTTTGTGAGTGGTTTGCTAACAGCCGTTGGTGTTTGTGTTTTCTGCACAGCATTTGGTGGAAAACCTGTTGGTAAAATATGCTAAATTTATGCTATATTTCACCACATATGGATGGAGTCCATTTGTAGGAAGAAACCTCCATCTGCCAGACTGGACATTGTTTGTTGTTGGCTAATGTGAAAGATGGAACACCAACATGTAGGACCGTTTTGGAACTAACAATACGGCACAAAAAGCCATCAGTTGAGAAAACTGCAGAATTAGCTATTAGCGCTTCCTCCTTGTAGTAAACCCCGACAACCAGGTTACTGTGACGCTTGAGAAAACTTAAAAATGTGTTTGTTTTCAGGCAGTTTCTGCAGCAGTTTTTACTCAGATTTCTAGGTGGATTTATGGAGTTATATTTTAATGGACATGAAAGATGGTGACATCACCAGAAAGTGTAGAGCACACTAAATTCAAAAGTATGTGTTTGAGCTGAGATTTGGCTCAGTTAAGACCCTGAGAAGGCGTCTGATCACAGACAGAACAGAGCCTCTACTAGATGTCGTACATGTTTCAGTATTTACAGCTGAACTACTGAATGTTACCTAAAAAGGACACAAAACAGCCGCGAGGAAGAGGTTTCTCAAAGCGACGAGGTGAAGGTGGAGGGACTTTGTCTTATAATCCGTCCTTGTAAGTGTCTCGGCTGTTAGCGACGCCGCTAACGGGTTTGAACCTGCCACAGAGCGCCGTAATGATTTACTCTGTTTACCTAACTGTTTGACCTCCGAGTGTTTGTGTGTCTGTGTGGCAGTTTGCCAGGTCTTTTTCTACACTGTGTGTGTGTGTGTGTGTGTGTGTGTGTGTTTGTGTGTGTGTTTCCTGTAATTATTTAATGCAGTGACTCGTAACTCTTTTTTTTTTTAGTGTAGCTGCCACAGTAATAAATGCAGGTGTTTAGGAGGCACCTTTAAACACCTGGGATCTGTGAGTTTGGGTGTTTGTGATCTTTGTGAGGACCCATTTCATTTTTACACCTTGTGAGGACATTTGTGGAATGTGAGTCCCTGCTTTAGTTCATTTAAATCAGTATTGGTTTGGAAAATTAAGCATGCCCAATTAGCTATTGACAGTTAAACAGTTGTAATTACGAGATCCTGATTGATTAAACATCATTTTCCAAATTTTAACAAATATAAAGCAGGAATTCTTTTCTAACAACACAGTTTTGGTACATTTGGTATTTTATTAGGTGGATTACATTATACTTTCTGTAGGTTTACATCTGTTTACACTTGAACCACAGCATTCTCCAGCAACACTTGCACTATATTCTCTCACCTTGCTGTGTTTTAGATTCAAATATGAAGTCACTGAATATTTAATGTTAATTTTTCAACAGAATAATTCCCAACCTTTTTTTTAGGTATCGATCCCGACATGATGTCTTGCTGTAGTGGGTCTGCGTTGTGCAGTTGTGTGTTAATTGTGTAGCTGCAGTGTAGTTGTGTGTCCTCACAGGCTGATAAACACACACTCTGACTTTATCACGGCTGTGTGTGTGTGTGTGTGTGTGTGTGTGTGTGTTCATCCTCATATCTCACCTTGGGGAATGACTTCATCGCTCTCTTTCTTTTATTTCTCGTCCTGACTGTCCTCCTCACCCTCCTCACCCTCCTCACCCTCCTCACCCCGACTCTCTCTCCTCTTATTGACCGTGTTTTAGAGCGAAATCCATAAAGTTCGTCCCAGAGGACACGTTTTAACGTGACGTCACACACTCTCAGTAAAACAGTGTGTGGCCTGAATGAAAAGAGAGTGAGTTATTCTGTTGAACTGTGTGTGTGTGTGTGTCTGTCTGTGTGTGTGTGTGTGTGTGTTAGTGTGTGTCTACGTGTGTGTGCGCGGCCACACCCAGTCTAAATCTGAACATGGTTAGACTTCTGAACAACACACACTCTAACACACACTATGCTACCACCGCCTCCCCTCTGACTGGGCTTTAATCAGTGCGCTTATTTTTACTCATGTTCTGAGGACATACGTTCACACAGCGACATTGTGGGGTCGAGGTTCCATATGGGGACAAAAATGTCCCCATAAGATAAATCGTGAAATTTGAGAGTAAGAACTTGTTTTATTGCTGGTCAATGTCATGTCCTCTGAGGTGAACACGACTCTTTGCGTGTGTGTTGCCTCTGATGTCACAGCCAGTGAAGCATGTTGTTAATTAGCATGTTTGCTAATTAGAGGAAAAAGAATGAGTGATTTTAATTATTTAAGGATTTGTGCTTTGGCTCCACAAAACAGTCTTTTCTGTTCGGAGCTAGGACCTTACAAATATGTAAACAAGGTGGAGCAGGTAACACTTAAAACATGATTGGAACTTATAGCTATAGCATCAGTGCTGTTAGCTAACAGGTTAGGTGCATTGTACATATTCTACTTAATGCTAACACTGCATCTAAAGCACAACATGGGGCAGTAGCATCACTACAAGTAGTGGCATGAGTAGTCTAACTATATTTCTCAGTAGCTTGGTGGCAATAATGGCGCTAGCTAGCTAACAGTGTTGGACACTAGCATGAATACAAGTAGTGGTGTTAGTAGTTTAATTCAATATCTCAGTAGCTTGGAGGCAATAATGGTGCTAGCTAGCTAAAAGTGTTGGACATTAGCATGAATACAAGTAGTGGTGTTAGCAGTGTAATTCAATATCTCAGTAGCTTGGTGGCAATAATGGCGCTAGCTAGCTAACAGTGTTGGACACTAGCATGAATACAAGTAGTGGTGTTAGCAGTTTAATTCAATATCTCAGTAGCTTAGAGGCAATAATGGTGCTAGCTAGCTAACAGTGTTGGACACTAGCATGAATACAAGTAGTGGTGTTAGCAGTTTAATTCAATATCTCAGTAGCTTGGTGGCAATAATGGCGCTAGCTAGCTAACAGTGTTGGACACTAGCATGAATACAAGTAGTGGTGTTAGCAGTTTAATTCAATATCTCAGTAGCTTGGAGGCAATAATGGCGCTAGCTAGCTAACAGTGTTGGACACTAGCATGAATACAAGTAGTGGTGTTAGCAGTGTAATTCAATATCTCAGTAGCTTGGTGGCAATAATGGCGCTAGCTAGCTAACAGTGTTGGACACTAGCATGAATACAAGTAGTGGTGTTAGCAGTTTAATTCAATATCTCAGTAGCTTGGAGGCAATAATGGTGCTAGCTAGCTAACAGTGTTGGACACTAGCATGAATACAAGTAGTGATGTTAGGAGTTTAATTCAATATCTCAGTAGCTTGGAGGCAATAATGGTGGTAGTTATTATACAAATCGTGGTGTTAGTAGTTTAATTAGATTTCTCAGTAGCTTGGTGGCAATAATGGCTTTATTTCACTTGGGTGTACAGTGTAGTGATGCTTCATGTGTAGTAACTGTTAGCTTAGCTTGCTACACTTGGCAAGCAGCTCACCCAACACGAGTACAAGAGTAAACAAACATTTACTCATTGAGAGTGTGCTTGTAAAGTTAATATAAGAGCTGATCAAAACTGAACAGACCCCTAAGCATACATAATATTTACTTAATGATGTGATTTTTCATAATGGGCGCTAGCACACTGAGCAGAACCAGTGAATGTCGCTGGTCATATCAAAATGACTTGTGCAAAAAAGGTGTTGACTGAGTATTTCAGGAGACAAGTTGATGCTTTTTGAATGAGGGTCTATTGGAGATAGTGTTATGGGTGCCAGCCCCTTATGGCCATCTGTGGTATTACACTTAAAGGTTCCCTCTGCACCAAACCTGCATCACAAAATAATAATAAATAAAACGTCATAGTGAGAATTTAGGAAACTCATCAGTAATTATTTAAGAGCTGCAGAGAATCAGAGGTTTAATCGGCATTATCGGCTCAACTGGAGGAGACGACGAGAAAAAGATGGAAAGGAGGAGGATCAGTGGAAAAAGGAGGAAGAGGGTCAGAAACGAGGACGAAGAGGAGGAGAAGAAGAGCCGGGAACAACATCAGAGGAGGCGATAATGGAGGAGGAAGATGGTTTTGGACAAGGAGAAAAGGAAAGACAGATGAGAAGGAGAGAAGCGAGATAAAAGAGAGGAGGGAGATAAGGAAGGAGGGAGGAAAAGTGGGGGAGAAAAATCTGTAGAAAATGTTTCCAGCAGCAGCAGAGCTGAGCTTTAATCCACCGAGCACCTGAAAGTGGGTCACATCACCACAAAATACAGACTGAAGAGGCTCTGAGACTCGGCTCTGGAGAGAAAATGTACTGTCGCTAGTCTGTTTTCAGCTGAACAACAAGGAGGCGAGGAGAGGAAGCAAGGAGAGAAGCCCGGCTTTCTTCTGTCATTCAGAAATCTGCTGATTTAACTCGTCGGTATCAGCCTTTCCCATGCATGCAGCTTTCTTTATTATCCGATTTAGCATCTTTCCAATATTCCAAATGTAAGTCAGAACCTCCATTAGAAATTTCATGATTCAACTCTCATAAGTTCCGCACAAAAATCAATGTCACTATTGATTCCCCGCTAAAAACAAACAAATATAAAGTCCCCATTCAGAGCCTCCTTCTGGACCAACTCCATCTTCACATCTCTACGGAGCAGGACGCTTCCAGTCAGAACTTCCATTGGGAATCTGCTAATTTAACTTGGACGTAGCTGCAGAGCCTTTGTGGGTCTGACAGACGGCAGAACACACAGGAATGTAAACTACACATCATATAGACTCACTGTTTATACTAAATATACTGCAGTTTCAGGAGACAAATACCACACTGATGGATTTATTACCCCGAGTACTCTTAGTAATCGTAGCTGCTTATTTTCTGTACTGAGGTAGGAGTTTTGCTTGAGTGAAGGATTTGGATATTTCTTAACAAACGGTCCTCGCAAGGTCTGAAACTCAAGAGTTGTCCTCTAAAAGTGGAAATATATTCAGGTTACAGTGAAGGAAACCACAGAAAGTCATGAATCTTTATTTAGCGGAAAATCCAATTCAGAACTAACATTGAAAATCTTCTTATTTAACTTATAGAGTTTCCTACATGTTTATTATCGGTTTATCAGAAAATCCTATTCAAAACTTCCATTGAAAAACAGCTGATTTAACTCACACACACTCGTGCGTTAGGACTCCTGGCTTTGTGAGGACTTTTGTTGACATGACTAATTCAGACCTCCACCTGCTTCTGCGAAACGTCCTCACAGAGACAGACATTCATCCCACCTGCCGCCGTGTCTCCGTCCATCATTGTCTGTGTTTGATCAGCGGTAAAGTCTGTTTGTTCACATGGACACAGTGTTTACTTCTGTGTGTGTGTGTGTGTGTGTGTGTGTGTGTGTGTGTGTGTGTGTGTGTGTGTGTGTGTGTGTGTGTGTGTGTGTGTGTGCAGAATAACAGTTTAGACCTAAATCACTTAAATTCATAGACTTCTGACGACAGTTCTGACCTGGATTTAAACCTGAGCGTTAAATCAGCGGATTTTTAATGGTAGTTTTGACTGGGATGTTTGGTTTTGGGGCTGAATAGTAACCAGTAACTCTGCATCAAATGAAAGACTCTAAAGAGGCACACTGGGAAACATCCAGTCAGAGTTCTGGCTTGTATTTGGTAGTCGGTGAGTGGATTCTTGTATTTTTGTGTTTTTTTGAGACTGACATGTTGAATTAGTAGATTTCTGATGGCAGTTTAAGTGTTTAATGGAGGTTCTGGCTGGGGTGTTTGGTTTTGGGAAGCTACGTAACAACAGGTGACTCTGCATTAAAGGGAAAAAAGTGGGAGCTCTGACTTTAATTCGTGTCTCTGTGGAGACCAGTAACAGTCATCTGCAGATTTCCAGTGTAGGTTTAAACTCGAATCTGATTGCAGAAGAACAACATAGACCTACAACGATCCGGCATGACATTATGACCACCTGCCCAATATTGTGTTGGTCCCCCTTATGTGCTCAAAAATGCTCTGAACCACTGGGCATAGACAAGAAGACCTCTCAGGGTGTCCTATGGGGTCTGGAACCAGGACCAGTGGATCCTTTGGCTACTCTGTCTTGTCCAGTGGGGCCTCTGTCAATCCAACTTGTTCCACTGCATCCTGTTGATGCTTGATCACAATGGGGTGTAGGAAGTTTGGAGGTCTGATCAACATGTTGGACCATTGTCATGTTCCTCAACATGTTCCTGATTGTTTGATGTTGTTTCCATGTGGTGGGGTGCATTTTCATCCAGTGACATTTGGGATTTCCATTTCCACGAGGGAGTGTGTTTGTTGTGGGACAATGTTTATTTGGGTGTCTAATCCTGATCAAGGTTCTCCATCAGAACACCACATAGTACCAATATGATCAATGTTATTCACTTCACCTGTCAGTGGTCAGAATGTTGTGGCTGATCAGTGTATAAGTTAAATTAGCAGATTTTTAATGGCATTTCTGAATTGGACTTAAGATATTGAAAGGATTAAATCAACAGATTTTCAGGTGACTGTCTGCTGGATAGTAAAGAAACCTGCACACATGAGGAAGGTGAAGCCTCGCAAGTTAAATTAGAAGATTTCTAATGGAAGTTTTGACTGGGATGTTTGGATTTGGGGCTAAATATTAAGGGGGGACTCTGGTTTGAATGAAAGACTTCTAAGAGTTAAACTAGAAAATTTTCAATAGGAGTTCTGACTTTGGTTTGGAATGACTCATTTCAGCCATGCACTGGAAAAAAATGCCCCTCCCAAAACGAAAAGAAAAAAAAAACTTATTTCAAGGCACTTTTACCTCGAAATAAGTGGAAAAAAAATCTGCCAAGAGAACAAGTAAAAATTTGCCTAAAAACAAGTTCCTTTCATGTTGCTGAAATGCTACTTTTAAAGTGAATTTATCTTAAATCAAGTGGGTTGAGACATTTTGACTAAAAATAAGACAAATAAACTTGGTAAGATGTTGAGTTTTTGCAGTGTATGCTCTGCATTTTCAGACTGACGTGTTGAATTAATAGATTTCTGATGGCAGTTCTGACCTGGATTTAGAGTTTTAAGTGTTAAATCAGCAGATTTTTAATGGAGGTTCTGACTGGGATGTTCTGTTTTGGGCATTAAATGCATTAAAGAAAAGACTTAAGAAGACCACTAATGGTTAAATCTACAGATTGCAGGTTTTACAGTGCACACCTACGATTTAAATGATCATGTTTTTAATCACATTTAATCTGACTTTGACTTGAAACTCTGAAAGTATTCAACAGATTTTCAGTTGATTGTCTGCAAGATAACAACGTAATCTGAACACACGAGAAAGGTGAGGACTTGCGCGTTAAATTAGCAGGTTTTTGATGGCGGTTCTGACCCGGATTTAGACTCGAGAGTTAAATTAGCAGGTTTTTAATGGCACTTCTGACTGGGATTTGTCTCCCTCTTTATCTCCCCTTTGTTGCCTTTGCATCATCTCCTCTCCGCCTGCTAACAGCTGCCCTACATATTGAAGGATAGATATCGTTGCATCACCACAGGCAGCACAAAAAATATCACACACACACATGCACTGCAGAAAACATGCTGCACACACACACACACATGCCTTCATACCACACACACACACACACACACACACTGAGGTGGATTAATTATTATTCGGTTGCCAAGGAGATAATGGAAGAACGAGCAAATCTGTCAGCTCCCCGAAGAGACTGAAGACTCTTCACACTTCATCCTCTGCCTCGTTCTACCACTCAGTGAGCGGGAATATACCATCCATTATATCATGCGTGTTGCCATGGCGATGATAATGTAGGATTAACAGAGGAAGAGTTTTTTTTTTTTTTTTTTAAAGGTTCGAATCCAAGATTAACGGATCGGCGGATTGTTGGACGGAGCTCTGCCTTTGATTTTGATAAACGTGACGGCAAAACACAAAGAGTTAAATCACAGTATTCCAGGTGGAACTTCTGACTCGGGTTTTCTGATAAATAAAAAGACTAACACACCTTTATTCAAACCGTAAGCTTTAAGACACACGAGTTAAAGCGACAATTCTTTAATGGAAGTTTTGACTTGGGTTTTACGTACAGAAAATCGCATTTAAGATGTAAATCAGATTTTCAGTGGAGGTTTAACTTGAATTTTATGAGTTGTCTGCCAACCATGAACCTTAAGACTTACATGTTAATTTGACACATTTTAATTGAGGTTTTGACCTGGATCTTACATCAAAAAGAGACATTTCTGGCTGTGAGACTTGCCTGTTAAATCACTAGAGTTCCAGTAGAGGTTCTGACTTGGATTTTGTAGTGAACAAATAGGCCTGCAGAGGACAGACCTCTGATAAATCAACAGACTACATTAGTTGTGAGAAAACCACGAGCCTTAAGACTTGCATGTTAGATTGACAGATTTCCAGTGGAGGTTTTGACTGGGATTTTCTGATAACTAAATAGACTAAAAGAGTTGTCTGCTAATCATAAACCTTAAGACTTACATGCTAATTTGACACATTTTTAATTGAGGTTTTGGCCTGAATCTTATAATAAAAAGAGACATTTCTGGCTGTAAGACTTGTGCATGTTAAATCACTGGAGTTCCAATGGAAGTTCTGACTTGGAAAATAAACTGAGCAGCATACATCTATCCAATCATCATCTATGCAGCCGTGCAGCCAAGCAAACAAGCATATATGAGGTTATTCAGCACATTTGAGTGACTTGTAAACTCTGTATGTTTGTTAAAAGGAGTAAATTTCCAATGAAAGTTCTGACTTGGATTTTGTAGTAAATAAGTAGGCTAACATAGTCGTGTGAAAACCATGAGCCTTAAGACTTGTATGTTCAATTGATGCATTTTAACAGAGGTTTCGACTTGGGTTTTGTAGATAAATAAACGGGCATGCAGAGGACAAACACGACCGACGAGGCTGCAGGACTTTAATTTAAATCAGCAGTTTTCAAATGGAGGTTTTGTACGGGAAAATGAAATGAGTCGAGTTAATTCAACACACCTGAGCTGCTCGTAAGCTCTGCACGTTTGGTAAAAGGAGCAGATTTCCAGTAGCCATCAGTTTTATATTATGATAACCTGAATGTGTCGGACAAAACATTTTTCCTGTCTCTGAAATAGGAGTTAAAAACGTGTTACCTGCAGCTGTAGATGTGTAGCAGCTTCACCTCAACGTGTCCAGACAGAATCTAAAACACACCTGAGTGTTCAGGTGTGAAGACGGACGGAAGGTGTGGAGGGTCAAAGGTCTGGAGGTTTAATCTGCAGCAGATGTTCAGCAGAATAGTATAGAGAACTTCACCCACAGTTATTGATCCGATCAATAAGTTCAACTAATGCAGAACCTCCACTAGAAATCTGCAGATTTAAATCTCATCCTTCTGTTTAAATCCACAAATCTAAGGCTTCTTTTGGAAATCTGCTGGTTTAAGTCGTTTCACAAAGCATATTATCTTTGTTTGTGGTGAAAAACGAATGGACTAATGTGGAACTTCAATCAGAAAATCTGCAGATTTAGGAAAAATAGTTGATTTTTAAAATCTAAACATCCACTGTAGAAGGTTTGTTGGAGATCTGTCCATTTAAAGCTCACAAATCGTCGATATAGAGCATGTTTGACTTGTTACTGTGACTTAATTAGTACATCATGATGCAGAAGTTCTGTTAGAAACCTGCTTTTTTGACATAAATGAATCACAGCAGAACAAAACTCTTCTTTGTTGTTTTTTTTTTAAAGATTTGTTTTTGGCTTTTCATGCCTTTATTTGACAGGACAGTGGATAGATTTGGAAACGGGAGAGAGTGGGAAAGGACATGCAGCAAATGTAGCAAAGGTGCAAAACAGCCGCTATGCTTCTGCACATGGGTCACGCGACATAACCATTAGGCTATCGGGGCGCCCTTCTTTGTTGTTTTTAATGAAAACAGAAAACCTTCCATTAGAATTAACATATAGAAAAAATATCTAATGCAGACCCTCTGTTTGAAACCTGCTCTATAAAAGTCCTCCATAAAAAATCATGTTTTCTTCATTTATTGTGGGCAGAATGTAGGACGGACAATTGTTGATTCATTTTTGGCAATTTTATGTCATTTTAGACTTTTTACCTCCACCAGCGAGGTTTTGTTTTTGCCGATGATTATCTGTTTGTTTGTTTATCTGTCTGTTGGCAACTTTATATGAAAAGTTCTGAACGGATTTTGATGAAATGTTCAGGAAAGGTGGATCATGGGACAAGGAACAGATGATTAGATTTAGGTGGTGATCCGGATCACCGTCTGGATCCAGGAATTCTTTGCAGGATTCTTTAGCATTGGGAGATAGGACAATGTGCATGTAACTCTACAATAAATGTCCAGGCTGCTTGGTAAAAAAAAATACAGGATAAGTTCCCACTAATTTCTACAACATATCAAAGTTTGATCCGGATCCGTGCTAAACTCTGGATACTAGGATCCAGAACATGAAAACCTAGAGGGCCTGTGGAATGGTCATCACTGTAAGGTAACAGATGAAGATCCAGACATGCAGCCAACACCAACATGTAGCTGAGACTCTGCTGGATCAGGAGGATCCAACAGATCTGTTGTAGAATCAACAGCTATGGAGCTGGATCCAGAAGAAACCACCATTACCCAGAAAGAGATTCTGGTGAATAACTATTGAACTAATGATGATATCAATGTGAATCCAGATGCTAAGGGTTTGTTTTCTGAGTCAAGGAGTCTGATAATGTAGACCAGTGGTTCTCAACTGGTCGCGACCCAAATTTTTGAAGTTTGTGGTTTCTGTTAACAAATTAAGGTTTATTTGGGTGTAATCTCAACGCATTTTGATACAACTTAGGAAAATTTTAGCTTATTTTTTTGCTAATTTTGGGATATTTGGATGCTTTTTGCCAAGTTTTGGGCATATTTTGGCCCATTTTGACAGATTCTGAGCACATTTTGGTTCATTTTTGGCCATTTTAGCATAAATTTCACCAATTAGCTGGAAGAGCCAAATCTAGAGGTAACAGTGGGCAACCACTGGTGTCACCACCACTAAATATCCTGCTATCGAAAGCAAACTGTGTCACAAGAAACACGTCCTTTAAAATTAAAGACCTTATACCACTACTTTTTTTGGGGGGCCATGCTTCTGCGACCCTCTAAAAATGGCTTCGTGACCCACTTTTGGGTCCCGACCCACCAGTTGAGAACCACTGATGTAGATAAAACAATCCTGGGACGATTATTTCTGGGTGTAAATCACATTATGGGGTGAAATAAGCTGCTTGGAGGAGTTCTTTGTTCTCCGGGTGCTTTTCTAGTTTTTATGAGTGAATGTGGACGAGTTTCAAGTTGTTTTGAACCACGTTTGAATCATTTAAGCCATATTTTGAGTCATTTTTGACAATTATTACTGCTGACAGTGTTTAGAAACGTCTTCCCTTCATGTTTTATGTTTCTGGGAATCAAACTAATCCAGAACTTTAATTGGAAATCAGCTGATTTAACACAATTTCTTCATTTTGTTGTGCAAAACTTCCATTAGAAATCTGGATTCTGTTTCTTGTGTCGATACTTTACAGATATTTTATTGAAGGAAGGTGGTTTTTAGAGTCCTGAAGAAGTGAAATAATCCAGTGAGTGTCACAGTGTGTCAGTGTGAGTGTGTGATATGTGGGTATGTGTGGAGCCTCGGGGCTTTAAACCATCAGTCGGTGGTCCTACTATTGTCTGCTCAGTAAGTGTTGGGGGATGGTGAGGAACTAATAAGCTTAACTGGCTGCTTCACCCTCCGCTGCCCTTCCTCCTCCTCGTCTTCCTCCCTCAGGCTCTGATGGCTGAATGAACAATGTTTAGTGTCTGTCTGAAGGAGCTAAATGGATCCGATGGTCCTCCGTCGCTCGTCTTCGCGAGACAAAGACGTTTTTATTCCCCGTCAGCGACAAACAGCTGCGGCGAGCCTCGCGTCCTGCTGGTGGCGCTAACGAACCGGCTCATTGAAAATCATTAAACTCTGGTGTGTTTCTGTTTTTGCGGACATTAACTCAGCTCAGGTAGAAGTTCTGACTTGGATTTGGTTGAGGAGAAAAGCTTAGGAGGGTTAAATCGAGTGACTTTTAATTGAAGTTCTGCATTAGGCTTATTTTAATTAAACAAAGAAACTAAGCTCTGAACAGAACAAAGAGCAACCAGAATTAAATTAGTTCATGAAGCTGCAGAGAGAGACACCAAATAAGGAGATGTTTAACCGAACTATATCTGTTTTGTATGTATAGTTACATATGTGATATATATAAAAAAGCTGCACACGTCACTGAGACTCCTGGAAGTTAAATTAGACGGTTTTCAATGGAAGTTCTGCATCAGCTGGTTTTAGTCATTAATAGTTTTTTAATAAACGAAGAAAACAAACGTAATCGTCTGAACTCGGAGCAGTTTCTGGGTGTTTTTATTTGCTCCTGTCTCATTTTTCCTCACCGTGGGTTCATTTTTCACTGCAGCATAAAGCCCTGCGCCTCTATGGAAGCAGAACGACCGTGAAGAAGGAGACAGAACTCAGAAGAATGATGGAGATCAGAAAAAAAAAGTAGAGTGATCCCTCCGAAATCCGAGAAGTAGCGTCCTTATATGTATTTCTATATATTACGAGGCTTTATAAACCCTCCCCACACTGTTATTAACCTTTCCAACAATCTTATAAACACTTCCTATTAGGGATGCACGATCATGCTAATTTCAACCGATTCCGATAATCAATAATTTTATACTTCTTGCAGCCGATAACCGATGATGTCAACCGATTGCGCACCGGAGCGTCACACCGGAGTTGTCAGGTCCGCTTCTACAACCACCGCGACGTTCTAGACGACACTCGGTGGCGGCGCGCAGGACTATTTGAGTATCAAAATTATCATCCAAATACCACCACAACCAACAAATATTCGGATATTCCAATATTCGGGACCAGTCCTAGTGAAACGACTTCTTCTGTTACAGTAAAGAAAGTCCACACTGGTCAGTGCCACCATAGACATATATACGTAGACGCCGCGTTGACTGCTGCTGCCGATTGGAGCCGACGTGCCTACGCGGCGGCCATCTTGGTACAGTGCCACTCGCCCCTACAGTACATTACGTCTATAGAGGAATGACATGTCTGCACTATAAAAGTGATCATAAATCCATCAGTTGTCAACATATATTGTTTGTTACAAACGTCAGACATGGAGGACGGACAGGCAGACATAAATAGAACAAAAGCATCCAAGCATCCTGTGTCAAAGCTACATGTGTGACGTTTTTAACAAACCAAACCGTTTGGAAATCGGTCGAATATTCAGTGAATAATTCTACTTTAAGATTGTGGAGTACCTCTTACCTCCATAGACTTACATTCACTCCCCCCTCTGCTAGCCCTGTACCAAGATGGCGGAGCTTTAGGCACGTCCCTCCACAGTCAATGCGGCGTCTACGTATATATGTCTATGAGTGCCACGCCATGCTGCTTGTTTTTCTCTGCCCGCGCAGTCTGATGACATCACACACATGCGACAGTACCGTCGGGGAGGGGAGGGGTTGAGGAGCCAGACATGAGCACAAACCACAACACACAGACCAACGGCAAAAACCAAGATTCCAAGTCTTTATTATTATCGGGTCGTTTTATCGGCTGATTTTTTAATTATCGGCATGACGTCATATTTGCCAAAATTAACCGATAATTATCGATGCTTTGACAATCAGGCAACACTTGAGGAGACAAGGCAGAGCAGTCAACGAAATAATAATTAAAGTCATAATAGTAGAATAATAAGCAAGATTAGGATGCATAACGAGATTAATTAGGATATAAAAAAAAACTAAAAATGGCATCACACTGGTTAAAAAGAGAACATTATATAACAGACAGGACATGATGGAGAATAAAATAATAAAATACTAGCTAATAAACGACGACAACAAACAAATTTGGAGATTTTTATCAAAGCTGGCAGATTTTGTGGTTCAGAAAATTAAATCAGAAGATCTCTAATAAAATTTCTGGTTTAAAATTAGCTTCATAAATAAAATAAATTGTCTTTATTGGTGGTGGCAGTGGAGACATGGAGCAAAGACGCTACTGAGCAGCTTAGGTCAGAAGATTTACAATGAGTTCATCTAAATGTTTGATAAATAAAATAGGATCCAAGCAACACAGAGACTCATTAAAGTTAAAATCCTGATGAGGTTAGTTTCCTTTACGTACATAAAGATCTGGATCATTAATAATCTGAGCGTTGAGCCTCGCGGCAGCACGCTGGAGACCTCCGTCATCCGGCTGCTTCAGTTTCAAAGAGAAGCTCAACAAAAACATCATTTTCAAATTTGTCCACATTAGTGAGGCGAGAGTCTGGGACAGGAACTGCAGCAGAGAAACGGCAGCAGCTGGATGAAACCTGAGCGAAGCATGTTAGCGCCGTGTGAGTCTGAGTGTGTGTGTGTGTGTTAATGTGTGTGTGTTGCAGCGAAAGTCGCCGTGCAGGTGTTGAGTTTCAGGCCTTAATGTGTTTGTGAATGAAAGTCAGAGGCAGACAGATTGAATGAGGCTGAACGAGTCCGTTAACAGACGCTAATGTGTCTGACAGAACAAGAGTCCATTAGAAAGAAACACCGAATTCAAGGTCTGCGGCGAAATAAAACACACCGACGAGAAGAAGATATAACAAAAGTAGAAAACTTTCAGACCAGGAAACGTCTTTTTGCAGTGAGCAGGTTTGGATCTGCCGAGCCCTAATGGAGGCTCTTACTTTGAAAAGAAAAAGTGTCCAGTCGCGTTATTTTCTAATGCAGTGGTTCTCAACTGGTCCAGCCTCAGGACCCATTATGTTTCTATTAATAATGGTCGCAACCCATGTTTTTGAAGTTTGCGGTTTCTGTTAACAAATTAAAGTTAATTTGGCTGTCGTCTGAACACATTTTGATACAGCTTGGGAAAATTTTAGCTCATTTTTTTTACTCATTTTGGTATATTTGGACACTTTCGCCAAGTTTGGGGCATATTTTGGCCCATTTTGACAGATTCTGAGCACATTTTGGTTAATTTTTGGCATAAATTTCTCCAATAAGCTGGCAGAGACAAATCTAGAGGTTAACAGTGGGCAACTACTGGTGTCACCACCACTAAATATCCTGCTATTGAAAGCAAACTGTGTCATAAGAAAACTCGTCCTTCAAAATAAAAGACTTTGCACCACTACTTCTTTGGAGGGGGGGGGGCATGCTTCTGCGACCCTCTAAAAATGGCTTCGCGACCCACTTTTGGGTTCCGACCCACCAGTTGAGAACCACTCTTCTAATGGAAACTTACATCAGACTTTTTCTAGTGGAGGTTCTACATGAAGTTTTTTGACAAACAACAGGAAAACAAGAAAATCACCCTTATATAAGACGGATTAAATTGTTATAATTCTATGTCTCAGTTTTTTCTATGCATTTATATGATACAGTGGTTCCTCATCTATGGTGGGGGTTAGGTTCCAGAACTCCCCGCGATAGACGAAATCCGCAAAGTAGCAACCTTATATTTATTATTTATATATATTTAAAGGCTTTATAAACCTTCCCAACACTGTTATTAACCTTCCCCACACTCTTATAAACCCTTCCTACACTCTTAAACCTTCCATCTAGATGAGCTTCTACAGTCGTGTCCAATAATGGAACTAGCGACGCAGCGATCCACTTGGGAAAAACTTATTTTAAACACACCGACACCGAGGACGTCCGGCTGCCTACCTACCGGGAAACTGATGATGATGTTACGGTAATCCTACAGACTGTCACCGGTTCTCTGACGGTCGTTTCCAGTAAACACTCACCGTGTGGGACCAAAGGTTCTGGCTGGCTTCCATCACCACCGATCAATCAGAGACCGACCAGCTCAAGAGGAAGCGGCCGTAGCTGAGTTTTCCGTACATGTCATCTGCTGTACGCTACGTATTTTATACACAATTTAAAAATCTGCGATACAGTGAGACCGCGATATGACGAGGGACTACTGTATATAAGATCTGTAAAGCTAGATTTAGGTCAGAACCTCCACAAAAATCGATCTAGTTAACTGAGCAAATCCGGTTTAGGTTGACTTTGAAAATAACCTGCATGTAGAAGAAATTCTCATTATATTAGGATATTTTAAAAAAAAAACATAGAAGAAAGACAAATGAGACTTAAATCTTCAGATTTGTGATTGTGACTTGGATTTGATTTGTTTCAAAAAGAAAGTAGCCTCCATGTAAGAAAGGTAAGAAAGTTAAATGTTATTTAAGTTTAGCCCAAAACTGATACGAGATATTTAATTGTGATAAAGAAAATGAGCTCTAGATAAGGTGGAGAGTTACGAAAGTTAAATTAGCAAACTTCTAATGGAAGCTCGGCTGCTTTAAGAAAGTTTTATTGGACAGTAAACATTTATGGCAGTGGTTCCCAACTGGTGGGTCGGAACCCAAAAGTGGGTCACGAAGCCATTTTTAGAGGGTCGCAGAAGCATGCCCCTCATAAAAAGTAGCGGTGTACAGTCTTTTATTTTAAAGGATGTGTTTCTTATGACACAGTTTGCTTCCAATAGCAGGATATTTAGTGGTGGTGACACCAGTAGTAGCCCAGTATTAACCTCTAGATTTGGCGTATTGGAGAAATTTATGCTAAAACGTCCCAAAAATGAACCAAAATGTGCTCAGAATCTGTCAAAATGGGCCAAAATATGCCCAAAAACTTGGCAAAAGCGTCCAAATATCCCAAAATTAGCAAAAAAATGAGCCAAAATTTTCCTAAATTGTATCAAAATGCGTTGAGACTACACCCAAATAAACCTTAATTTGTTAACAGGAACAGCAAACTTCAAAAATTTGGGTCGCGACTGTTATTAATAGAGACATAGTGGGTCCTGAGGCTGGACCAGTTGAGAACCACTGGTCTATGAGACTGGAATGGAGGTTGTGCATTTGGTTTTCTAATTACTAAACAAAGAAAAAGACTCAGATCAGCAGATTTTCTGATGAAGTTCTGCATTAGATTTTTCTTTTTGTAAACAGAGACAATAAACTCCACAGAGAGACTGGTGAGCGTTAAATCGGACGGTTTCTAAAGGAAGTTCTGAACTGAATTCATGGAAAATAAGGACAGTCAGTGGAGCTGCAGTTATCAGGCTTAGAATAGGACTTTATGACTCTGTGTGTGTGTGTGTGTGTGGTTGTGACACTTAAACACACACACACATTCAGTATTATCAGTAATAGAGTCGGTTTATCTCAGATCAGCTCGCAGCTTTACTCACTATTGGACTGGACCACACATTTAATAGTTATTTCACACACACACACGGAGGTATTGCATTACAGTGGAATTTCAGGCAGCTGGCGACAGGCCTCTGTGTGTGTGTGTGTGTGTGTGTGTGTGTGTGTGTGTGTGTGTGTGTGTGTGTCAGGTTTCACCAACAGCTGAGCAGAATAAACGGCGAAAATGAAAAACTGCGTTTGACTCTGGCTCCGCTAACCGTCTTAAATCAGCACATTTCTAATGGAACTTCTGACTGCGTTTCCTCAAAGACGTCAGATACTGAAGGAATACTTACGATTGCTCAAAACTGTTCAATCAGCAGGTTCCTAATGGAAGTTCTGACTGGGTTTTTAATTTTTTTTTTCCTGCTTCGTACGATAGAAAACACTGATGAGATCAACACGGTTTTATTTGAACCACAGACTGAAGCTGGAGCCGGCCTCATGCTGGATTCGCAAACAGTCAAATCTGCGTCTGCTAAAGCACCGAATTTCCAGCTGGAGTTCTGAATTGGATTCTTTTGCAGACGATAGGTTTGATTGCAGTTAAATCAGTGTGTTTTAATGGAAGTTCTGACTTTGTTGTTACTAAGAAAGAAAACATACGTCTGCAGGTTTATTATCATCAAGTTTCCAATGGAAGTTTTGAATTAGATTCCTGGATGATGGTTGAATCAGCAGTTTTCTAATGGAAGTTTTAACTTGGATTGTGTTTGCTTTTAAGTAAGACTTGAATAACAAACGACAGATGTTAAATCTGCAAGTTTCCAATGGAAGTTTTGAATCAGATTCCTTTAAACAAAGACGCGATGATGGTAAAATCAGCAGTTTTCTAATGGAAGTTCTGACTTGGATTGTGTTTGTTTCTAAGACAGACTTGCAGTACGAACTACAGGTGGGATGAAATATTGATACAGCGATACATCGTCGTCCTTCCTAGTGCGATATGAGTATTATATCGCTTTAATAAAGTGCTCTAAACCCTGCCAGCTGCTGTTACCCCAGCATCACCACTTAATGTCTCCACATGGTGGCGTTTATCACATGAATGAGGGAGACTTGAGTGGACATGAATCGGCCCAACAACAGTTTGTACAGGTATAATGTTGGACAGCAACGCTACCGTAAGAGACGCCCCATCCATGTTTAAGTCCAAAGTGTGGACCTATTACCGCTTTCATTGAGGGAACAAGCAAGCTGGACAAAGACTACGCCATGTGCAAGAACTGCCTCGCAAAAGTAAAGCACACAGGCAACACCACCAACATGCAAACCCACCTGCAACGCCACCATCCTGAACTCCTTGCCGAGATGCAGTGAACGTTTCAAGTCAGCCTGCAGCCGTTAACACAACAGTTAAAGCAATAGTTCTCAACTGGTCCAGCCTCAGGACCCACTATGTCTCTATTAATAACGGTCGCGACCCAGATTTTTGGCTTAAATTGCCTTAGTATTAGCTCATTTTGGTATATTTGGATGCTTTTGCCAAATTTTAGGCATATTTCGGCCCATTTTGACAGATTCTGAGCACATTTTGGTTCATTTTTGGCTCGTTTTAGCATAAATTTCTCCAATAAGCTGGCAGAGACAAATCTAGAGGTTAATATTGGGCAACTACTGGTGTCACCACCACTAAATATCCTGCTATTGAAAGCAAACTGTGTCATAGAAACGTCCTTTAAAATAAAAATATCACTGCTTTTTTTGCTTCTGCGACCCTCTAAAAATGGCTTCACGACCCACTTTTGGGTCCCGACCCACCAGTTGAGAACCCCTGGTTTAAAGCAAAGATGGCCGCCGGCATTACAGCGTCCATCGCTGGGTTCATTTGAAGGACCTCCACCCGTACAGTGTGGTCGAACATGAAGGGTTTGGAAAAATGCTACACACTGGAACCAAGATATGAATATATACAAGTTATGGATATGGTGATGTATCGTTATGTGGTTGTCCTGCAATATATCGATTATCACAGTATCGTGATAGTATCGGTATCGTGTATCGTATCGTATATCATATCGTATGGTGTGGTACCCTGTGATTCCCAACCCTAGTACTAATATTAAATCTGCAGGTTTCTCAATGAAAGTTTTGACTGAAAGAAACCAAACAAGCTTTACATAGAATGTTTGTTAAATCAGCAGATTCCTAATGGAGGTTCTGACTTGGGTTTTGTTTGTTTATGGTAGAAACCTGTGATAGAAACGCTCAAGTTGGAGCCTTAAATCAGCAAGTTTCCAATGGAGGTTTTGAACTGGAGCTTGATGTTGTTAAATCAGCAGGCGTCTGACTCGAGTTGTGTTTTTTTTATTGAAAGTATCTTGACTCCAGTTTGGCTCCGTACGGCCGACAGCCTTGACGTCGCTTCAATCAGACAGATTTCTGATGGAGGTCCTGAATGGCATCAGGTGGAAACAGCTGCCGTTGAATCTAATTGGATTATTGAACCAGCTGGGAGGTTGTTGTGGTCACATGATCCAGCCACACACACACACACACACACACACACACACACACACTCACACACACACACAGGGTTATTGTCCACACAACGTGAGACGCACAAAGACACACACTGAGACAGACAGCAGACGGATTGTATCTGTGTGTCAGAGGTCAAAGGTCACGTGTGTGTGTGTGTGTGTGTGTGTGTGTGTGTGTGTGTGATGGTATGAATTCCTGATGGGAGTCAAAGGTTAAAGGTCACTTCCTCTATCACTCTGTCGCTCTGTAACTCCATTCTTCTTCTACTCCTTCTACTTTTTCTTCATCTCCTCCTGCTTTTATTCTTCTTTTTCTAGTCCTCCATTTTCTTCTTCTGCTCCTATTTTTTTTTTGTCATTTTCTTCTTCTTTTACTCCTCTTTGTCATCTTCATTTGCTTCTTCTACTGTTGATTTTTCCATCATCTTCTTCTTCTACACCTCTTTTTCCTTGTTTTAATCCCTTTTCTTTTTCTTCTCTTTCTTCTTCTCCTCTTTTCCTCCTTCTTCTACTCCTTGTATTTTGTACTCTTTCTTTTTCTTCTACCTTTTCTTCATCTCTTCCTCCTTTTATTCTTCTTTTTCTAGTCCTCCATTTTCTTCTTCTACTCCTTGTATTTCATCCTCTATTCTTCTTTTGTCTTCTTCTACTCCCCTTTCTTCTACTACTACTTCTTCTACTCTTCCTTTTTATCTTCTTTTTCTACACCTCCTTTTCTTTGTTTAATTCCTTTTTCTTTCTCCTCTTTCTTCTTCTACTTGTATTCTGCTTTCTTTTTTCTTCTGCTCCTTTTTCCTCTTCTTTTTGTTCTCCGTTTTTCTTCTTCTTCTACTCATTCTTCATCTCCTCCTCCTTGTATTCTTCTTTATCTAGTCCTCCATTTTCTTCTTCTTCTCTCCTTTGATCATCTTCTACTCCTAATTTTTCCATCATCTTCTTCTTCTGCTCCTTACATTTTGTCCTCTACTCTTGCTTTGTCTTCTTGTCTTCCCTTTTCTTCTTCTACTACATCTTCTACTCCTGTCATCTTCTTCTTCTACTCCTTATATCTTGTCGTCTGCTCTCCCTTTGTCTTCTTCTACTCCCTCTTCTTCTTTTACTACTTCTACTCCTCATATCATCTTCTTCTACTCTTTCTTCGTCTCCACTTTTTATTCTTTTCTAGTCCTCCATTTTCTTCTTTTACTCCTCCTTTTCCTTGTTTTATTCCTTTTTCTTTTTCTCCTCTTTCTTCTCCCTTTTCTTCTTCTCCTCCTCCTTTCCTTCTTCTTCTACTCCTTCCTCTTCTCTTTGTCTCCTCCTTTTATTCCTCTTTTTCTAGTCCTCCATTTTCTTCTTCTACTCCTTATATTTTGTCCGCTACGCTTCCCTTGTCTTCTTCTACTCCCTCTCCTTCTTCTACTCCCTCTCCTTCTTCTACTACATCTTCTACTCCTTTTTATCATCTTCTTCTTCTACTCCTAATTTTTCACCTTCTTCTTCTTCTACTCCTTTTATTCTTTTTCTAGTCCTCCATTTTCTTCTTCTACTCCTTTTTTCATCATCTTCTCCTTTTACTTCTCCTTTTCCTTGTTTTATTCCTCTTTCTTCTTCTCCCTTTTCTTCTTCTACTCCTTGTATTTTGTCCTCTACTCCTCCTTTTTCTTCTTCTACTCTTTCTTCGTCTCCTCCTTTCATTCCTTTTCTAGTCCTCCGTTTTCTTCTTCTACTCCTCCCTCTTCCTTCTTTATTCTACTCCCTTTTCTTCTTCTTCTTCTGCTCCTCCTTTATATCTTCAGTTTTCTCTTTACCTCCTACTCATTTTCCTCTCCTCCTTTGCTTCCTCTTATTATCTTCACTTAACCCCAGTTTCCCTCCTCACCCTCTTTCCTACCTTCTGTCTCTCCTTCCTCGTCTTGTGTCCCACCTTTCACCAAACTCACCTCCAGGTTCCCAGAATCGGACGATTTATGAATGGAGTCTGGTTTAGTGAGGACAGAACCAAAAACTGTTCTCTAAATCTTCTGCTGCGAGAGTCCGAGAGCCGTGACGTGTGTTAGCATAGCTTAGCACAAACACTGGGAGCGGGTGGAAACCGTTAGCATCGCTCCATCGACGGGGAACAGCGCCACCTGCAGCTGCCTGAATCCGGCACCGGCACAGAAACAGAATCCCATTGAGAATCTGACGTTTTTAATTACTCTGTGCTTTCCGACTAAAACACGCCTGAAGGGGGGAAACAGAAACACGACTTCCTGACAGAGTTTGTCGTCGAGAAAAATTCGTCTGCGAAGGTTTTAGAGTTTTCACCTCTCAAAGTGTTTTTACAGTGTGTGAAAGTGTGTTTGTGTGTCTGCTGCAGTGTCCTACTTTACCGTCTCCTCCCTGCTGCCGAGTGTGTGTGTGTGTGTGTGTGTCTGTGTGTGTGTGTCTGTGTGTGTATTTGTGTTTGTGCAGCTCGTCAGCTCTAATTAAACTCGGCTGCTTAACGAGCAGACAGCTAATTAACACACCGAGAGAACGACACACTCGTCCTTCATCGCTCCTCATTTCTCTCACTGTCGCTTCCTTCCCTCCTTCCTTCCTTCCTTCTTTTAATTTCGTTATTTTCTCTCCTTTTAATTTTCTTCTTTCCTCATTTCTTCTCTTGCTTCTGGTCTACCTCCTTCCTTCCTTCCTTTCTTCCTTCTTTGTCTTCTTTCTTTCTTTTCCTTCCTTCATTTTCCTTCTTCCCTCTTTAATTTCTTGCTTCCTTTCTTCTTTCCTTCGTGTTTCTTTCTTTCTTCCTTCTTTGTCTTCTTTCTTCCTTCTTCCTTCCTTCCTTCCTTCTTTCCTTAATGTTTCTTCCTCCGTTCCTTCCTTCTGTCTTCTTTGTTTCTTTTTTTCCTTCCTTCCTTCATATTTCTTCCTTCCTTCTTTCCTTCCTTCCTTCCTTCCTTCTTTGTCTTCTTTCTTTCTTTTCCTTCCTTCTTTCATATTTCTTCCTTCTTTCTTTCCTTCCTTCCTTCCTTCCTTCCTTTCTTCTTTGTCTTCTTTCTTTCTTTCCTCCTTCCTTCATATTTCTTCCTTCCTTCCTTCCTTCCTTCTTTGTCTTCTTTCTTTCTTTCCTCCTTCCTTCATATTTCTTCCTTCCTTCCTTCCTTCTTTCCTTCCTTCCTTCCTTTCTTCCTTCTTTGTCTTCTTTCTTTCCTTCCTTCCTTCCTTCCTTCCTTCTTTCCTTTCTTCTTTATCTTCTTTCTTTCTTTCTTTCTTTCCTTCCTTCCTTCATATTTTTTCCTTCTTTCCTTCCTTCCTTCCTTCCTTCCTTCCTTCCTTCCTTCCTTCCTTCCTTCCTTCCTTCCTTCTTTGTCTTCTTTCTTTCTTTCCTTCCTTCCTTCCTTCCTTCCTTCTTTGTCTTCTTTCTTTCTTTCCTTCCTTTCTTTATATTTCTTTCTTCTTTCTTTCCTTTCTTCCTTCCTTCCTTCCTTCCTTCCTTCTTTGTCTTCTTTCTTTCTTTCCTTCCTTCCTTCCTTCCTTCCTTCCTTCCTTCCTTCCTTCCTTCTTTGTCTTCTTTCTTTCTTTCCTTCCTTTCTTTATATTTCTTTCTTCTTTCTTTCCTTCCTTCCTTCCTTCCTTTCTTCTTTGTCTTCTTTCTTTCTTTCCTTCCTTCCTTCCTTCCTTCCTTCTTTGTCTTCTTTCTTTCTTTCCTTCCTTTCTTTATATTTCTTTCTTCTTTCTTTCCTTCCTTCCTTCCTTCCTTTCTTCTTTGTCTTCTTTCTTTTCCTTCCTTCCTTCATATTTCTTCCTTCTTTCTTTCCTTCTTTCTTTCTTTTTCTTTCCTTCCACATATTCCCTTTTGCTTCCTTGCTTCCTTCAACCTTTCTTTTTTATCCCATCTTTGTCTCCTTCGTTCTTTTTATTTGTTTTTCTTTCCTTTTCATTTCCTTCTTTCCTCATTTCTCTCCATGCTTACTTCTCTATGTCCTTCCTTCCTTCCTTCCTTTCCTCTTTCCTTCTTTCACCTCTTCATTTTCTCTCTTTTTCATGTTCTTCTTTCCTCATCTTTCCTCCTTCCTTCCTCTCCCTTTCCTCTCTGTTATTCATCTCCTCTCTCTTTCATCTTCCTCTTCCTCCTCCTCCTCTTCCTCGCCTTCTTCCTCTGTGGTGTTTTTCTGGGTCAGACGGGGGGAGGAGGGGGAGGAGGATGAGGTTTGGGGGAGATTTGGGGAGTCTTATTTTAGGCGCTCCACATTTTAAACACAGCGTTCGCCTCCTCGTCGCTGTTTAACACACTCATCTTCATCATCATCATCATCATCATCATCCTCAGTAATCCCATTACTCGCTCTCACGCCTGTAAAATGGCGTCAGTTTTCAGAAGCGGTGCCACACTTTCGCCTCAGAGTGAGACCTCCCTACAGGGCAGGTTCCATTAAATCTTTGACTGGATCGATACAGATGATCAGATGATCGGCTGACAGAATTTAAAGCCACGTGAATTAATCAATTTGACCAGTTGATCCGATGATGTTCTTAAATGAGACGATTTCCAGCTGAAGTTTTGACTTTTTTAATGTCTGGTATTGTGAAAATATTGTGGCTCATTCTGGTTATTTAGCCCGTTAGCCGCGTTAGCTTGTTGGAATACTCTCACTACCTTTGTGTGTTTGCTGCAGGTTAACATTGTTTGCATGCTAGGGTTAGCGTGTTAGCATCGGTCATTAAAAGCAATAGAAACGGCTGATGAAATGCTAATAAGCTGTTTTTCTGCTGCTATCTTGCTTGTTAGCATTCCTTATTGCTTTTAATTGGTAATTTAGCTTCCACGCTAACGTGTTGCTCCCCTTCTGTGTTTCAGATCCGCGTGGACGGGATCCCGCCGCCGGCCCAGAATGCTCTGCTGTACGAGACGGTGACGGTGGTGGAGGGGAAGCCGATCCTCAGAGACATGGTGTTCAGCCCGGACCACCAGTACATCTACCTGCTGAGCGACCGACAGGTAAATTTACCGACTTAAATGAGGTCATTTTCAGTGGAAGTTCTGACTGGAGGACAATTATGTTGAACTTAAAGGAATAAAATATCCAATGGAAGCTCTGCAAACTGACAAAAAGGCAAAGAAAATACACTAAAAGACCAATAACAGCCACAAAAAGACACAAAATGACGTCTAGGTTTGGGTTTTTTCACCAGATAAAGTAAAGTTTTGTGCAGAAGAAACATTTACGAGGCTCGGCTTAAAGTTTCTCCGTGAGGAAAATTGTCTTTGTAAACCTAAAAGGGATAAATGAGCAGATTTCCAAGTGGGAGAAAAATAGAGTCCCAGTGGCAGTAAATCAGTGAAGTTATCCACCAGGCAGAGAGTGTATGTGTTGAAATATGAATTGTGTTGTTTTAACATCTGCAGACAGGAAATTGTGAATATGAATATGGCTCAGCTGGCGCCACACACACACACACACACACACACACACACACACACACACACACACCCGGTGTCTTTGTGTGTCCCATGTTAACAGTGTTATCGCCCTGCTGAGAGGAAGCAGAGTTCAACAACTGTGAGTTCCGGTGCAGCTGACGACACACAAACACTGAAACACTAAAACACTAAAACAAGATAGTTTCTGTTGGTTTGTGTTGACTTTTGTTGCGTGTTGTCAGTTTTATTGTCTGTCAGTTCTTATTTTTTAATCACTTTTTCTTATTTTTAACAGTATTTGTGGGGGTTTTTTCGTTTGTTTTTGTTGGATTCTATTGATTTTTATCAGTTTTTCAGGATCTTTTTGGCTGTTTTTGTTAACTTTTTTCAATTTTTCAATTTTTGATTGATTTTTTTTGTTGGTTGAAGTCGGTTTTTGTTGCTGTCATTAGCTTTTCTTGTCCTTCAGTTCTTGTTATTTTTGTCTCTTTTTCTTGTTTTTGTCAGTTTTTTTGGTTTATATCATTTTTTTGTCAGTTTTGAGGGGTTTTTGTTGTTTTTGTTCATTTTTGTGGGGTTTTTGTTGGTTGAGATAAGTTTCTGTTGGTTTCTATTAATTTTTGACAGTTTTTCAGGATTTTTTGTTTGTTAATTTTTGACAGTTTTTCTTTTTTGTTGTTTTATTTTGTTAATTTTTGACAGTTTTTCATTTTTTGTTGGTTGTTTCTGTTGGTTGAGGTCAGTTTTTCTTGTTTTTGTCAGTTTTTCAGGGGTTCTTTTTGTTGTTTTTGTTCATTTTTGACAGTTTTTCTGTTTTGATTTTGTTGGTTGAGATCAGTTTTATTGTTAATTTTTGCCTGTTTGTGTTTTTTTTGTTGTTTTTTTGTCATTTTTTGCTGTTGGATGTTTTTGTTGGTCTGTTTGAGCGTTTGAGGCCAGATGTCAGTGAACAGCTGGTCGACACTGAACGTCTCTGTAGAATCAAACCTTCATTCCTTCATCATGAACTCACACAAGCACAATGTTTCATCAGGTTTGGATCTGAGTAGATTTATCTTTGTTTCTTAACACAGCAAAACATCACAATCAGATGTCCTGAGCATTTTAGCAGGAAAGATAATTAGCTTAGCAGTGGCTAACAGAGCTGTTACTAACATAGCAAAATGTGCTTTTAGCATGTCAGCATTGGAGCTAACTAGCTTAGCTTAAACGGCTAGCATGGATGAGTCGCTGTCTGCAGTGCTCTTATTGTAAATGTTTAAATTCGGGTCTCTGAATAATAATAATAATAATAACAACTAGAAAAGCCCTCAGAGAGCTCATACCTCCGCCAAGGAGCTTCAGTCCACCCCCAACACAATCTCCCAATTCACATATTTTGTATGGAACATTACAGATACAAATGTAATTACAGACAGTTCAAATGTCCTACCGACAATGCGGCCTTCACCCCATCCGACCTAATGAACAGGCGCGGCTTCTAGCGCAGCAGCTCCTAACAGCCTCTCAGCTTCTTAGACAACCGGAGATAAGAATGCCGGCCCAACCATGTGTATGTCGCTCAGGAAGGAAAGAGAACTCCATCATTGTCGCTGTCTGTCGCATGGAGACCCAAAATGTCATGTGGTCAAAGGGGTTACCCCAAAAACAAGAGTGCCCTCTGGTGGCTTTTAGAGTAAACCACATTTAATTGTCCACCTGGTTACACTTAAATTAAAAACAATTCCTGGATCCAGACGGTGATCCGGATCAGTCCCAAAATTTCATCATTTCTTCTTTGTCCCATTTCACACATTTCCTGAAAATTTCATCCAAAGTCCACAAAAGTAAAGTTAGCAGATTTCCGATGGAGGTTCTGACTTTACTCTTTTTAAAAATAAGAAATCTCAGTTGAAAAAACGTTCATGAAAGGTGTTAAATTAGCATATTTATAATTGGAGTTATGTGTTAGATGTTTAATGGATGGAGAAATGTTCTGTTGAGAAATAAAAAGGCTTGATTGTTAATCTCCAGATGTTTAATAGAAGTTCTCCATTAGATATTTAATCAAAACTATTTAGTTCAAGAGGAAAAAGTCCAAAAATTCCACACAGACGACTTGAATCAGCAGATTTTAATGGAAGTCTTGACTTGAAAATCGTCTGTGTATAAAAGAGGATTTTAAAACAGTTTAATCAGCAGGTTTCTTGTTGAAGTTCTAACTTTGGTTTCTTTGATGATTTCTAATGTGAGTTTTGCATCAGGATTTTCATCAGGGTTGAGACTCAAGTGATTTCAATCAGTTTTTTTTCCAATGGGAGTTCCGATAATTGACTGTTTTTACTTTCAGAAATCAGCTCTGTGTATATAAATGACAAACACAAAAGAATAAAAGCAGCAGATTTCAAATGGGAGTTTTGAATCAGGTGTTTTAATGGATGAAGAAACGTGTAGAGACATAAAAAGACTTCAGAGTTCAAATCAGCAGATTTCTGATGGAGGTTCTGACATGTTGACCTGAATATAAAACATTAGATCCAGAGACGTGTTCAGTTCGTCCTCTGAGGTGTTTTTCTCTGAGATCAGCAGCTCAGTTTTCCATTTCACTGTTTCACTGCAGTGTTACATAAACGCTCACATTTACATGAAGCCTGAGCAGCAAATCAGAGCGTCGAGCTGCAGCCTCACAGTCGGACACTTTCTGATGGTTTCTGAACTTCCAGCTGCTGCGTTTACATTCGATTCAGCTTCATCCGTTACGAAGAATCAGAAAACGGTCAGTCTGCTGTTACAGTGGAATAAACACAAATACAAGGAGAATAATGTCTTCATCAGGTTGAAACATCACAGAAACTTCACAGCATCAACCTGCTTTACTGTAGGGTGTAATGTTTAGTTATATATATATATAAACACCGATCAGCCACAACATCCTGACCACTGACAGGTGAAGTGAATATCATTGATCATATTGGTACTATGTGCTGTTCTGATGGAAAACCTTGATCAGACTTAGACACCCAAATAAACATTGTCCCACAACAAACACACTCCCTCATGCTAATGGAAATCCCAAATGTCACTGGATGAAAATACACCCCACCACATGGAAACAACATCAACCAATCAGGAACATGTTGAGGAACATGACAATGGCCCAACATGTTGATTTGACCTCCAAACTTCCTACAGCCCATTCTGATCAAGCATCAACAGGATGCAGTGGAACAAGTTTGATTTACAGAGGCCCCATTGCACAAGCCAGAGCACCCAAAGGATCCAGTGCCAACGTCCTGGTTCCAGACCCCATAGGACACCCTGAGAGGTCCTCTTGTCCATGTCCAATGGTTCAGAGCATTTTGAGCACATAAGGGGGACCTACACAGTATTAGGCAGGTGGTCATAATGTTATGCCTGATCGGTGTTTATCTAGATAGATATATGCTGTTATTCAGCCTGAATGTGTCCACATGATGTAAAATCAGCACATTTTCAATAGAAGTTCTGACTGGAGGTTTTTTAAATAAAGACAGTTATCTCTGAAGAAAATAAATACGTAATAATTAAGTGTCAGATTTATAAAGGAGGTTCTGCATTGGACTTTTCAGTATATAAAATAAAAGTCTGTCGAGAAGAAATACCTTTTCCTGTGGAAGTTTTTGCTTGAATTGTTTTATATCAATATAATCTAAATTTTACAAAGCAGGAACACTTAAAGGTGTTAAATCATCAGATTTCCAATGTGAGTTCTGACTTCCATTGTTTTTTTGTTTAATAAAGAAAATGATTTTTAAATAAAAGAAATACGAAAAAAGATTTAAATCAGCAGATTTTGGTAAATGGTCTGCACTTATATAGCGCTTTTCTCTACCTTAGTGGTTCCAAAGTGCTTTACAATGTGTTTCTCATTCACCCATTCACACTCCAATGGTGACAGAGCTGCCATGCAAGGCGCTAATCTACTATTGGGAGGAGCTTCAGGTTCAGTGTCTTGCCCAAGGACACTTCAGCATGTGGAGGAGCCGGGGATCGAACCACCAACCTGCCGATCAGTGGACAACCAGCTCTACCACCTGAGACACAGTCGCCCAGTTGTGGGGAAGTTCTGAACAACAGTGGGAGTTTCTACAAATAATTAAAACAATCATCATTTATTGGTACTGTATGAATAAATTCAATTTAAACAGTAGACAGACGGCACGGTTTCACTGCTTTCAACACAGAAAACAAAGAAATACTTTCTCTTGGTGTTTGATTCAAATGAACGCGCTTCAAATCTTCTCTGAATAAAAGAAATACTTATCAGTTCAATCAACAGATTATCAATAGAAGTCCTGCATTAGACTTGAAACCTGCACAGAGGAAAGTCCTTGATGTTTCCAAACAAAACGTTCTGAAGAGAGTCATCCGAGGTTCCTGTAAAGTCGACACTTTACAGTTAAATCAGCAGATTTCTAATGGAGGTTTTGAATCCGATTTTCAGTAGAAAACGAAGAAAAGCTTCACTGTGAAACCACTAAATGAACGTTTGTGACCCGTGATGTTGCTAAACCGGCGCCGCCTTCATGTGTCAGATCACTAATTGCGTGTCGATGCTGATCCTGAAGGTTAAACGAAGGTTAAAGACGACTCAGCGCGATTTAAACTCGTGAATAAACGGCGAGAACGAGGCGCGCTGAGTCAGCAGACGGCGTCCGACAGCAACAGAAACCTGATAATGAGGTCAGGGAGGAGACAATGAGCACATTCAGGTCTGAATGAGATGCTCAGTGTGCTCAGTGTCTCGCTGCTGCAAAGGCTTCTGGGTAAAACGCACAACACACAAACGCTTGTACTCCGTTTCTGAGTGCGCTCACTGAGGCTCAGATCGGTTCACACGACGTTTGAAACTCGGTATCTGTCGTCTGGGGCTGGAGTGTATTTAAAATGGAACATAAAGAGCCTGAAAACAACACAAAAAGATGCAAAATGAAACTAATACAAGGAAAACAACCACAAAAAGACTGAGAATAACCAACAAGAGACAATAAACAATACGGACAGAGTGCAAAATGACCTAAAACAGTCACAAAACAACCACAATTAGACCAAAAATGATCAAAAAGACATAAAAAATGAGATGGAAAGACACAAAATTATCACAAAGAGACACAAATGACCACAAGGAGATGCAAAATAACCACTGGGATAAACAAAAGGACCACAAAGAGTCATTGATATATTTGTGTTGTGTGTTTGAAGCTGTGCGTCCTGAGTCTGACTTGCCGTTGTGTTGACTTGTTGTGTTGTTGTGTTGCAGGTGAGCCGGCTGCCGGTGGAGAGCTGTGAGCAGTACAACAGCTGCTCGGACTGTCTGGGATCAGGAGACCCTCACTGTGGATGGTGTGTCCTGTTCAACAAGTAAGAACCTCCAGATTCGCCTGAGCAAGTCGGGTTCATTTGTGTGGTGGAAGAGTCGCAAAACAAGCACAAAGAGACTTAAAACAACCACAAAGAGACTGAAAATGACCAAAAGGTGACAGAAAATAACCGCAAAGAGACATAAAATGACCACAAAGAGGCAGAAAATGACCACAAAGAGACGCAAAACGACCACAAAGAGACGCAAAACGACCACAAAGAGACACAAAACAACCACAGAGACACAAAACCACCACAAAGAGACACAAAACGACAACAAAGAGATGCAAAACGACCACAAAGAGACACAAAACAACCATAGAGACACAAAACAACCACAAAGAGACACAAAACGACCACAAAGAGACTCAAAACAACCACAAAGAGACGCAAAATGACCACAAAGAGACACAAAACAACCACAGAGACACAAAACAACCACAAAGAGACACAAAACAACCACAGAGACATAAAACAACAACAAAGAGAAACAAAACGACCACAAAGAGACACAAAACAACCACAAAGAGACACAAAACAACCACAGAGACACAAAACAACCACAAAGAGACACAAAACAACCACAGAGACACAAAACAACCACAAAGAGACACAAAACAACCACAAAGAGACATAAAACAACAACAAAGAGAAACAAAACGACCACAAAGAGAAACAAAACGACCACAAAGAGACACAAAACAACAACAAAGAGACACAAAACAACCACAAAGAGACACAAAACAACCACAGAGACATAAAACAACAACAAAGAGAAACAAAACGACCACAAAGAGACACAAAACAACCACAAAGAGACACAAAACAACCACAGAGACACAAAACAACCACAAAGAGACACAAAACAACCACAAAGAGACACAAAACAACCACAAAGAGACATAAAACAACAACAAAGAGAAACAAAACGACCACAAAGAGAAACAAAACGACCACAAAGAGACACAAAACAACAACAAAGAGAAACAAAACGACCACAAAGAGACACAAAACAACCACAAAAAGACACAAAACGACCACAAAGACTCACAAAACAACCACAAACAGACAGAAAAAGACAACAAAGAGACAATCAATTAAACTAAATTGTTGGATGAAAATATAAAGTTTAACTCCCAACTAAATGAGTTATTCAGGCAACGCAGATTTCACATTTACTCGTCCACACAATTATGTCTAAATGAAAAACATAACCTGGAATTATTAAATGTACTTCAGCTGTCCACTTGTAAGACTTTTTAAGTTAATACAAGAGATGTTAATGATTAATCTGGTAGCAATTCAAATTTTAAAAACTGATTATAAATATATTGACCTATAATGCAGAAAAAGAAGAAGGTCATGCATCTAGATCAGCTGTAGTACCTGGTTGTTCCACCAGGTGGAGCCTCTTACTGTTTAATACTGTAGAGACCAGAGGAGGCGTCACTCAGACTACAGGCAGTTCATGTTGGCAAGCAGAGAGCATTGTGGGAGTTTAGCTAGCAACGGGCACCATGACAAAGACTTCTGTAGAGGTTAATGACCTCCAACCAGCAGTCAGATGCATAGAGTGAGGTTGGCTTAGCTGCGCTTTTTGAGCAAATCAAACTGGTCAGTATTTTTGAATAAATTCAAAATTTCAGCTGAGCTAAGCTTCAGTTCAAAATGCTTAGTCAAGCCAAAATTTTCACTAATTAATTTAACGAGATGCTCCATTCAGACAGCTTTTTCATTATTACAACTTAAGATATCAGCGGGAGTTTGTTGGTTCGACTGGTCATTTTGTGTCGTCAAAATGAGACAAAAAACGATGACGAAGAGATGCAAAACAACACAAAGAAACATAAAATGACTACAAAGAAACACAGAATGTCTACAGAGAGATGCAAAAATACAAAAAAAGATGCAAAGACTGCAAAGACAAACAGAGTGACGACAAAGAGGCACAAACAACTACAATGAGTTGCAAAACGACACACAGAAACACGAAATGGCTACAGAGAAACACAAAACTACACAAAGAACCACAAAACAAACATGAAGAGACACAAAATGTCTACAAAGACACGCAAACAACTACAATGAGATGCAAAATGACACACAGAAACACGAAATGACTACAGAGAGACACAAAACTACACAAAGACTCACAAAACAACCACAAAGACACAAAACAACCACAAAGAGACACAAGATGACCACAAAGAAACATGAAATGGCTTCAGAGAGACTCAAAACTACATAAAGACCCACAAAACAACACAAAAAGACGCAAAGACTACAAAGAGACAAAAAGACTACAGATAGGCACAAAACTGCACAAAGACCCACAAAACAACCAAAAAGAGACACAAAACGACCAAAACGAAACACAAAACGACTACAAAGAGACGCAAATTGACTACAAAGAAACACAAAATGACTACAAAGAGACGCAAATTGACTACAAAGAAACACAAAATGACTACAAAGAGACGCAAATTGACTACAAAGAAACACAAAATGACTACAAAGAGACGCAAATTGACTACAAAGAAACACAAAACGACTACAAATAAACACAAAATGACTACAAAAAGACACAAAACAAAACAAAAAAAACATGAAATGGCTACGGAGAGACACAAAACTGCACAAAGACCCACAAAACGACCACAAAGAGACACAAAATAAACACCAAGTGAGCCACTAAGAATGAATATAAGGAGACGTCTAAGTGAGAATTTTGGTTTGTACAATTTCAAATGTCGTCTTGTTATGATAAAAAAATGTGGTGATTAAACTTAAAGTCGATGAGCTCATTCTGCCAGCTTCACCTTCATCACTCCAACCATTTATTCTAGGATATTTATATTATTCATTTGTATTGATTCTAAGACATCTGACGTTTCTACGCTCGTCTGACTCACCTTCAGTTTGCTGGTCTCTGATTGGTTGTTCAGGCTCCAGAGGCAGGTGTCCGTCTGTCCACGTACCTTTGGTCCTTTAATGTTAAATTAATTGGAGGATAACGGGGGAAAAAATAACGTGGGCGGTCCCCTGGGGCGTCATTAATGTTTCTATTAATGGTTCACACACACACACACACACACACACACACAGCCGTCCCTGCAAAATAAAAGCCTCTGACTGTCGGTGGATTGAAGTGCACTGAAAGAACAGGAGGCTTCAGATCTGCTGCAGGAGAAAGTCTTCATGTGTCAACGTGAAGTTTTAAAACATCGGATCTGAGCGAGTTTAACGAGCTGCAGCGCTGACGGACGTTTTTAAACAGTCCTGTTCACTTATATTCGGTTTTATTCACAGCAGATGTCATCTCACAGGAACTCCACATATTTTAAACAAAGAACAGAGAACCCAACAATCCAAAGTCCGGCCCGCCATTTAATTTGAAATCCAGCAGACAAACAAACCGAAGCGGCTTCAGTTCATCAAAAGGACGACGTTCTTCCTCCTCGTCTTCCTCGTTCTGTCCATCTGCCGGTAATTAGAAGTAAACACATCATTACCGCGAAGCTGCACATGTTGGAGCCGCTGCAGACTGAAGCTGCACCAGACTGATAGCTACACTTTTATTAATTCATTCTGCCTTTAATCGCTCTCAGCTGTTCAACCAAACACGTGACGTAAACAAGAATGAGCTCAAGTTTAGAGGGAGATAAGATAGAATAAAATAATCATCAATAAATCAGTTGAAATAGTTAAATATGTCATAAAACATATTTAAATAATATTCAAAAATATTAAAATAAATATAAGAAAATATGTAAGAAATAATTAAATACACAGCACATGAATTAAAATAAAAATACTTCATTATTCAAAACAATGTCAAACAAGCAAAGAAATAAATACATGAAAATGAAAAGAAATTTAATAAGAAATATTAAAATAAGTAAATTTAAAACATAATATGTAAAGCTAATTTATTTAATTTTATTATTTAAAAAAAAAAAGTTAAAAATGAAAAAAAATGGAAAGTGTAATTCATTTAACATAATCATATTTTTGTAAAAGCAATAAATTAAATTAAAAATGAAATACGTTAAATTAAATAATAGAATTTAGAATGCAATTGCAAATAAAATTATATAAAACATACATTTATGATATACAAAATAAATGGTTTCAATTTTAAAATAATAAATATATGTGCAGAAAACCCATTTGTCTACATCCTTTGACCCCTCAAATAAATAAATAATTAAAATGAACTAAAAGTAAAGATAAATTTGATTAAAGTTGCTTAATAATATTTTCAAAATAAAATGTAATACAATTAATTGAACAGATAAATTACAATAAATAAAGTAAAATAAACAGATAAAACTGTTCATGTGTAAAATAATATGAAATGTAAATCTGTTTTTTAGTAGTGCGTGAATAATAATAGATAATATTGAAATAAGTTCAGTTGGTTTTCAGTGTTTGACCTGTCGTGACCTTCGACCCCTCCAGGTGTTCCAGACAGGAAGCATGTGACAAGTGGGAGGAGCCTCAGCACTTCAACACCCGTCTGGACCAGTGCGTCGACATCTCCGTCACCCCGAGCAACATGTCCGTCACCTCCACGGCGACGCAGGT
Source organism: Dascyllus trimaculatus (assembly GCA_024666655.1). Lineage (NCBI taxonomy): Eukaryota > Metazoa > Chordata > Actinopteri > Pomacentridae > Dascyllus > Dascyllus trimaculatus. The sequence goes on from CM045452.1 coordinate 30,999,431, forward strand.
AAAAACTCAAACAGTGAGAATCCGGTTCGGGACCTCCTTCAGAACCTGCTGATGTTGCTGTCTCTGGTTCTGCAGCTCACCATCCGGGTCCAGAACGTCCCGGCACTGTCCGGCGGCGTCTCCTGCGTCTTCGAGGACCTCAGCGAGTCGACCGGCGAGGTTCTGGCTAAAGGTCAGGTGATGTGCATGTCGCCGTCGCTCAGAGATCTGCCGACTCAAACACAAACCTACGGTGAGTCACAAACTGCCGCTGAGTTGACGAATCGACTGATATTGGCATCGATCAGTGTTGGTATCAATATTAATATTGATCTGACTGATTTCAGGGGAGAAGCGAGTCGTGCAGCTCAGCCTTCGATCCACCGAAACCGGACATCAGTTCATCACCACCAACCTGATCTACTACAACTGCTCTGTGCTCAACTCGTAAGTCTGATTCCTGACTCAGCTCCTGCCTCCTCGTTTCTTTTCCTGCCTCCTTGTTTCCTTTTTCTGTCTACATGGTTCCTCTCCTACCTCCTTGTTTCCTCCCCTATCTCCTAGTTTCCTTTCCTGCTTCCTTGTTTCCTCACTTATCTCCTAGTTTCCTTTCCTGCCTCCTAATTTCCTTCCCTGCCTTCTTGTTTCCTTTTCCTGCCTCCTTGTTTTCTCTCCTGCCTCTTTGTTTCCTTCCCTATCTCCCTGTTTCCTTCCCTGCCTCCTTGTTTCCTTTTTCTGCCTACGTGTTTCCTCTCCTGCCTCCTTGTTTCCTCCCTTATCTCCTAGTTTCCTTTCTTGCTTCCTTGTTTCCTCATTTATGTCCTAGTTTCCTTTCCTGCCTCCTAATTTCCTTCCCTGCCTTCTTGTTTCCTTTTCCTGCCTCCTTGTTTTCTCTCCTGCCTCTTTGTTTCCTCCCCTATCTCCCTGTTTCCTTCCCTGCCTCCTTGTTTTCTCTCCTGCCTCCTTGTTTCCTTTTCTTGCCTCCTTGTTTTCTCTCCTGCCTCCTTGTTTCCTCCCCTGCCTCCTTTTCCCTTTTCCTGCCTTCTTGTTTTCTCTCCTGCCTCCTTGTTCCCTTTTCTTGCCACCTTTTCCCTTTTCCTGCCTCCTTGTTTTCTCTCCTGCCTCCTTGTTTCCTTTTCCTGCCTCCTTGTTTTCTCTCCTGCCTCCTTGTTTCCTCCCCTGTCTCCTTGTTTCCTCCCCTATCTTCTTGTTTCCTTTTCCTGCCTCATTGTTTCCTTTTCCTACCTCCTTATGTCTTTTTCCTGCCTCTTCGTTTCCTCACTTATCTCATAGTTTCCTTTCCTGCCTCCTTGTGTTCTTTTCCTGCCTCCTTGTGTTCTTTTCCTGCCTCCTAGTTTCCTTCCCTGCCTCCTTGTTTCCTTTTCCTATTTTCTTGTGTCCTTTTCCTGCCTCCTTGTTTCCTCTTTTGCCTCCTTGCTTTCTCACTTATCTCCTAGTTTCCTTTCCTGCCTTCTTGTGTCCTTTTTCTGCCTCCTAGTTTCTTTCCCTGCCTCCTTGTTCCCTTTTCCTGCCTCCTTGTTTCCGCTCTTGTCTTCTTGTTTCCTATCCTCCCTCCTTGTTCCTTCTCAGGTCAGGTGATTACAGGTGGTAAATTCCGACCAATCAGATCGTGTGTCTGTCTCTGTGTCTCAGGTGTACTTCCTGTGTGAGCAGCGTGTTTCCGTGTCATTGGTGCAAATATCGACACGTTTGCACCAACAACCTGCAGGACTGTTCGTTCCAGGAGGGGAGAGTCAGCGGCATGGAGGTACACAACAGACACACACAGTCATGTTTTCATCACTTCAGAGGACTCTGACCTTCAACCAAGTGTTCACACTGAAACTTAATTATCTTCCTTATGAGGACTTATGGTCCCAGTATGTGAAACAGGGTCTAAATGTCTTCTTAAGGCAGGAGGGTCCACAACTGATGTTTCCCCTACATGACCACTCAAACACCAACCACGGAGCTGGTTGTTTAGTTATATGTGTGTGTCTGTGTGTGATCATGATGAGGCACGCTGGGTGACAAGTAGGCAAATAAAATATCACTCATGATTCAACTGGGTGTAGGCTGAATCTGACTCAAAAACATTAAAAATGAACACAAAAAGACCAAACAACAGCCGCGACGAGAGGCTAAGAAGCTGCAAAGAGACGCAATACAAAAGCAAAAACATGTTTAACGGCAGCAGAGAACTATAAACAGATGTGAAATGACCACAAAGTGCCGTTAAACCACTGCAAAAGACATCAAAGTGACTGCAAAGAAACACAAAACAGGGCCGTTGGCTCATCATCCATCCATGTAAATAATGTATTGGTGAGAATATAAGACATGCCTAATTATAAGACTATCCTGATTTTAAGACTAAACCATCAGGAAACAGGAAAATGTACTTTTAGAATCAGAATCGTGTTTATTGTCAAGTAATTTTTCCATTACAGAGAATTTGTCTTGGTCTGTTGGTGCAAACAGTTAAAGTTGAAAACAAAAGCATGTTGCAAAAATATAATAATATTAAAAATATAAAAAACAAAAGAAGAAAAAAAGAGATTATATACAAATATATGCACTAACATATGTGTTGAATTTTGTTTTCAGTTGTAGCACTCGTTAGCTGAGCAACATGAAGGCTACAAACAACTAGGGCTGGTCCAAATAGCAAAAGCTGTGCTCCAGATATTCAGATCCAAAATTCGCCGAATATTTGGTTCGTGCCGCAGTGCCGGCCGGGGAGAGGGGGAGGGAGTGGGGAGTCACACCGGAGTTGGCAGGTCCACGTACTAGAACCACTGCGGCGCTCTAGAGCCTTGGCATCGCTAGGCATCGCTAGGCAACACTAGGCAACACTTGGCAGCGTTCGGCAACGTTCGGCGACACTTGGCGACGTACTACAGCCTTGGCAACGCTCTCCAGCATTTGGCGACGCTCAGCAGTACCCGGCGACAGTGCACACGAATATTCAAATGTTACAATTATTATTCGGATACCACCACCATATTCAGATATTCAAATATTCGGGACCAGCCCTACAAACAACCCATAATGCAACACTCCATCAGAGTGGTACTCTGTCAATTCTTTAACACAGTGGTTCTCAACTGGTCCAGCCTCAGGAACCACTATGTCTCTTTTATTAACGGTCGCTACCCAACTTTTTGAAGTTTGCTGTTCCTGTTAACAAATTAAGGTTTATTTGGGTGTAGTCTCAACGCATTTTGCTTGGGGAAATTTTAGCTTATTTTTTGCTCATTTTGGTTTATTTGGACACTTTTGCCAAGTTTTTGGGCATATTTTGGCCCATTTTGACAGATTCTGAGCACATTCTGATTCATTTTTGGCATATTTTAGCATAAATTTTTCCATTAAGCAGGCAGAGTCAAATCTAGAAGTTAATAGTGGGCAACTACTGGTGTCACCACCACTAAATGTCCTGCTACTGAAAGCAAACCGTGTCATAAGAAACGCGTCCTTTAAAATAAAAGACTCTATACCAACTACTTTTTTGGAGGGGGGCATGCTTCTACGACCCTCTAAAGATGGCTTCGCAACCCACTTTTGGGTCCCGACCCACCAGTTGAGAACCACTGCTTTAACACTATATGTTGTCCTCAAATATGAGACTACCTCCCCTCTACTAGGCCACATTCACGGAAAACATCTCGTCTTATATGCAGACCAATGTAGAATTATATTGAAAACTTGCGCGAATATGCAGCATATGAGAAGAATTAAGCAAAGATGTGTTTATACATTCTAAATTTAAGCGTATTAATGCTGATATTTTAGTGATGTATGTACATGCAGTGTATTCTCAGTGACAGTTTGTCTTCGTATTGAGCTGCGGCTGTAAATTGGACAGTTTTTCCGTGAGGTTCTGCAGGATGGAGGTCAGAGCCGCTGCTTTCTGTCATTACATGGTTCAGTAAACAACAGTAAAGCTGCAGGTCAACAGTGAAGGGTGGAATCACACACACACACACACACTCTCTCCACGTTTATATCTGTCCTTGCTGATGCGTTCAAGGACTCCGTGACTGATGGGATTTAAGAGTCGGCTGCTGACGGGTGTTTTCGGAGAGACAAACAGGGAGCTGTGTCTGTTTTAAAGCAGATTCTGTTCAAGGCGGATTCTAAACTCTGTGGCTCCTCATGCTTCTCAAGATCCGTTAATATTAATATTTCTAACATTCGTCTCTGTGTTTGAGCGTCCCGTCCACCAGAAACAGCACTTTAGGTCAATCAAACTTGGATTTTTTTAAACAGCTTCTGAATAGTAGGTTTTAAACAGCTGTGTGTGGATGTGTAAAACTCATATTTGGTGAAATGATGGCTGTTTGGACAGATTCTCTTCTTCTCGTCTGGAAAAATATTAGTGTTTTTAGCATCCATGGAAGTTTCTGGTGCTTTTACTGGGACATATTTGGAAGGTTAGGATGTTTGGGTAGAGTAGGGACATTTTGAGGAAAGTGAGAACATCAGAACGTTCTGGGGAAGTTGGCACAATTTTCGTAAATGATGACTTTTTTTAAATAGCAAGAAGCAACATTTTTAAAAGTGGGATTTTTTGGGGGGGATATATGGATATCTGGGGGTAAGTTGGGGGCATCTTTTCAGAGTTGGGACATATGTGGAAAGTGACAGGACTTTTGAAGAATGTGACAACAGATTTTCAAACGTCTTTTGGGAGGAAAGTGGAGACATTTTTGAACAAAGTGGCAACTCTTGATGTTTTGGACTTTATTAAAATTGTGAGTAAATATGGAAAGTCAAGACAGGTATCCATCTTGAAAATGTCCCTATTAGTGTCTTGTGGAAAAATGACCTGTCCTCAGTATGAACTCATCATTAACCCTAACTTGTTTTTCTCTGTGTGTTTTCTTTTACTCCTCCTCATTTTTCTTCGCTGGGTCTCATTTTTCACTGCAGTGTAAATGTAGCGTGTATAATGCTGCAGTTTAGTTAATGGTAGTAGTACAGCAACAGCAGTTTAGGTCAGCATCAGAAGCTCTTGGTTCGGCCCGGAGGACAATGGTGTGCTTAATGAAACACAGACACAGAGTTGCGGTGCTTAGTTGTGATGTTTGTTTTACAGTGTTGAAGATGTTGGAGGAAAAAGATATTTACAATATATACACAGTGAACAATGTTTGGTTCAAAATTATTGTTTTGAACAGTCCCAACGCGCGAGGTAGGGTTTGGTTCAAAGTTCTTTCAGTTGGGGTTTGGAATCGCATCAGGAGTTCACACGAAAAGCCCCCGTAAAGGGCAGGATTCAGAGTCCGGAGTTCACGGGATTTAGAAGTCCATGAGAAATGTGAAAGAAGCAGTGTGAGTGTATCAATGTGTGGGGTAGCGGCTGCAGTGCCTCCTGGATGAATAAAGGTTAAATAAAAACAATGAAATATCCTCCTCGTCTTTTCCCCTCGCTGCTCCCTCGTCTCTCTCTCGCTTTAGTCCGCCTAATTGCCTGGTAATTCACATTAATTGCTGTGATTGGACGCTTTCGTGTCAATTAAGTGGCTATTCATCTTCAATTAACCAATTAGCCAATCAGAGGTTGTTACTGTCGCCCTGTAACGACGCCGAGCGCCAATCACATCAGCGAGACGCCCAAACGACTCGATCCCGGCACGCCGACGTCTCGGCTTACGAGATAACGAGCAGACCGAGAGGCGCTGAGCTCGTTAGAGACGCGAGTGATTCGTTAGTCGGTGACAGGTGGGAAAACAGTAACCACTGTCTCTGCTGAAACTGCTGCACATCGCCGCCTCTGTTTGTTCACAGCTGATTTATATGTACTGACACCCTGCAATATCTCTCTAAAATATAGAACAAACTACAACAGAGACGACGCACATGCTCTATTAGCAACACCTGAACAATCACAGTACTGCTCGGCTATGAATTCTTCTGGAAAGCTTCTGGTTTTTGTTTTTATGTTGTTAAAAAATGGAATTTAGTCACAGAAGCAAACAAATGTGGAGACTTTATGAGAATGAGACACAGTAAAAAGTAAAAATGACACAGACACTGCTGCTCAGAGGTTAAGAGATTCTGTACTCCACCGTTAAGATAAGGAGAAATTGAACCTTAAGTTTCGTTCACCTGACTCTTATTCACCACTGTCACCTGTCATCAGTGTTTCCAGACCATTTTAAAACCAGAACAAACAATCGATGACATGTTCATTGATTTTCTGATCAGATTCTGGGAGCCATGATGGAAACACGGCGATAACTGAGCCTCAGATTTCAGCTTAACGTTGTCGCCGAGTGTTTAGATTACGGATGCACGATAATATCGGTTAATTTTGGCAAATATTGACGTCATTCCGATAATTAAAAAATCAGCCGATAAAATGACCCGATAATAATAAAGACTTCAAATCTTGGTTTTTGCCGTCGGTCTGTGTGTTGTGGTTTGTGCTCATGCCTGGCTCCTCATCCCCTCCCCTCCCCGACGGTACTGTCGCATGTGTATGATGTCATCAGACTGCGCGGGCAGAGAAAAACAAGCAGCATGGCGTGGCACTGACCAGTTTAGACTTTCTTTACTGTAACAGAAGAAGTCGTTTCACTAGGACTGGTCCCTAATATTGGAATATCCGAATGTTTGGTCGTTGTGGTGGTATTCGGATGATAATTTTGATACTCAAAAAGTCGTGCATGCCGCCGACGCTACGGAGCGTTACCAAGGCTCTAGTACGCCGCTGAGGCTCTAGAACGCTGCGGTGGTTGTCGTAGCAGACCTGACAACTCCGGTGTGACGCTCCGTTGCGCAATCAGTTGACATTATCGGTTATCGGCTGCAATAAGTATAAAATTGTCAGTTATCGGAATCGGTTGAATTGGCATTATCGTGCATCCCTAGTTTAGATGAATTTTTGCAGAGACTCACAGCCACAGTTGGCCTTTATCCCAAACACACACCGACACACACACACACACTCAGCCTCCACGGTGGCTGCTGGCGTCCGCTGGGTTCGGTCCACTCCCTGTGGAGCTAATGGTCCTCCTGTCAGTCACCAGCCAATTAATTACCGCGGTGACGCTGTTAATAAAGGTTTCACCCACTGAGAGTGTGTGTCTGTGTGTGTCTGTGTACGTGTGTGTGTGTGTTTCCAGCAGCCGCAGGAAGTGTGTATCTGTCACCAGCTGTCCATTACTGAAACACACAAACACACTCGTCCAGAGTCTCCGTCCACACTCGGAGATGACAGACTGAGATAAGATATGTGCCTTCGTCAGCTCAGAGTGTGTGTCTGTGTGTGTGTCTGTGTGTGTGTGTCTATGTGAGGACAGATGTTAACTCAAACCACTGGGAGACACACTGAGGATGTTTTAGAAGGTGGGAACATTTCTAGGAAGTGATGACGTTTTATAGTGGTGGGGTCACATCAGGGAAAGTGGGGACATTTGTAAAAATCAGGACATTTTTTAGGGATATTTCAGTGGAAGTGAGAACAATATTGAAAAAGTGAAAATGGAAATTGGGACAGTTTTGGAACTCTTGTTTAAAAGTGCAGACATTTTAAGGAAAATTAGGACATTTGGAGGAAAGTGAGAACATTCAAGGAAACATCTCAGGTACCAGTTTTCCACCGAGCTGGTTCCAGGGCTAGTTCGGACCCAGAGCCTGACCTTGTGTTTCCACCACCTAAGCATCGACTCCAGGTGTTAAAAACTGGAGCTTACAAGCACCAAGTCTTTGCTGGGCCAGAGCTAAGCACCGAGTCCATCAGGGGCTGGGGGCGGGGTTATGGTGACCAACCATCAACGGTGGAAAGGGACACACAAGCGCTAATTAGTGTCCTTGTTCTCCAGGACGTCCCTGGTCCCATCACACATTTATTGGAATGACTCCCGGGACACATAGAAGTTTTGCAGAAACTACTGCAATAAAATCTGGTACAAGTGTCTGTGGTGGGCAACAGGCAACCTCCACCTCACGGACCTCTGCGGACCTTATAAATATGTTTATCATTATAGATATTATCATCAACTTACTGCTTTTGTTTAACTGCTATGTAATGGATGCAAGCGTGGTGGTTTTACAGTGACGCAATGTCGTGGCTCCAACTTGACTCCTTGCCAATGGAAAAGCAAACAGGTTTTTAGGAGGAACCAGATTAGAACCAGCTAAGCACCAGAACTAGACCTGGTTCTTCTTGGTGGAAAGGGGGTAAAGGGGAATTTTGAGAAAATTTGTGTTTTATTAAAGTGGGGACGTCTTTTTAGAAGTGCTACTTTTGAACATTGGACCATTTTTGGACATATTATACAGCCTCTACAGACCCGACCTTTTCTGGGCATTGCATTTTTGATTTACCCTAGTTATTTGGGATTAGTAGGACCTAATAAATATAAAAATAAGCTTTGTCTTTGAATAATAAATAGTCATAAGTAGTAGTAGTAACATGAATAGTAATAAGTAATAGCAGATTGTGGCCATGCACTGCGCTCGCCGCCGGGTTCAGCGCACAGCTCCTGGAGATTCGCAGACTAGCTAGAACAATAGGCAGAGTTTTCAAAGTTTTCAGACTTCCAGGGTCAGGGTTATGGTGCAGGGAAGCCAAAATACGATGTCCATGCATGTAGACGGAGGGTCTCAGGAGGTTTTTTAAAGGTTGGATGTCGCTTGCAAAGTGACCATTGTTGGATACTGAAGGCAATTTTAGAAAATCTGGATTTATTTTTTAAAATTGGGGCATTTTAGGAGACAGAACGTGAGGACAGTTTTTGAAAATGGGACATGAGTAGTAGAGGTGGGAACATTTTGAAGAACACTAGGTCGTCAGGTCTTTTTTTATTACAAAGTTTGTGGAAAGATTGTTTTCTAGAGAAAGAACGGACGTTTTTGGAGGGACATTGATGAAAAATTAGGATGTTTTTGGAGAAAGGGGGACATTTTTTGAATATGAAGACATTGTCAGAAAGTGAGGACATATAAGGAATGGTAGGACGTGTTTGGTAGGTGATGACTTCTTCATAGGAAGGAAGAACATTTTTTGACCCTAACCCATTTTAAAAGTTGGGACATATTTAGAGAGTGATGGGATTTATTTTTTAAAGAAAGTGGAAACCCTTAGAAATTGAAACATTATTTAAAGTGGGGATGTTTTTGGAGAGTGAGGACTTCTTAAGGAAAGTAAGGACCTATCTGAGGATATATTTTCGTCCATCTCCACAGGACACTGAGCTAATTACTTGTAGTTTCCTCTCACTGCTGCCCCCTGGTGGTCGTGTGCTGACCCACCTCCATGTCTCTGTCTCTGCAGGGTTGCCCTCAGATCCTCCCCACCTCCGACATCCTGGTTCCGGCCGGGATGGTTCGTCCGATCACGCTGCGAGCTCGGAACCTGCCGCAGCCCCAGTCGGGCCAGAAGAACTACGAGTGCGTGTTCAACATCCAGGGAAAAGTCCAGAGGATCCCGGCGGTCCGCTTCAACTCGTCCTGCATCCAGTGTCAGAACACCTCGGTGAGACCACAGCTCCCAGCATGCACTTGGGGGGGGGGAGGGGGCTGTCAGTGTGACAGGATGACAGGTTTCAGATCTGAGCTCTGATTGGCTCAAAGAGGGAGAAGATGAAACACGCTTTGAGCTGAAGGTGACACACACACACACTCTGACAGACACACACACACACACACCCACACACACACTGACACACACACACACACACTCTGACAGTTTGACCTACAGAGGTCAGAGGCCATTATCCAGGTAGACAGACAGTATTGATGAGTCTGACTGGGATTCAATTGTCCCCAAAACACACAAAGACACTTATTATCAATCAGGTTGGTCTCTCTGTTGTTGTGAGGACCGTAGTGACACAATGATTTTCACCTGAACCTTAAAACCAACTGTGACGCTCAGACAAACCTTTGAATTTGTGTAGAAAAAGGTCCTCAGATACCACAAAAATCTACAGAACATCAAAAAATTCTCAAAAAATGTCCCCATTTTCCTAATAAATGGTCCACATCTTCCTCACAAAGGTCAACCACCCTCATAAAATGTCCTCACTTACCCAAGAAATTTCCACTTTCCTAAAAAATGCCTCCACATTAACAAAACACTACATAATTTTCCAAAAATATCTCATTGTTCCCAACAAATGTCCCCACTTTTTTCATAATCTTCCTTTAAAATGTCCCAATTTTTCCCCCCAAAAAAAGCCCCTACCTTCCTTGAAAATGCCAATGTTTTTGATTAAGTCTTCACGCCTTCAAAATAAAACTCCCAAAATGTTCCTACTTTCTCAAAATACCTCAGTTTACTTCTGCAATGTGCTGACTTTTTCAAAAACTTCCCCAACCACCTAAATATGTCTTAATTTTACCAAACATATCCCAGCTTTTGCAAAATATTTCCCAATTTTTCCTAAAAAAAATTCCCCCTTTTCCCCAAATGGGTCCCCACTTTCCAAATGCTTGGACTTCTATCTCTGTGAGGACCGTCATTGAGACGCCCAAATGTCCTCACTTTGATAGTAATTAACCGCCACACATACATTCAAACATAGAAACACACACTCTTACTCATACTTCTATCTTTGTGAGGACGCTGACACAAAACCAGGTGCATACACACACACACACACACGCTCACAGATTGATTGCTGTCCTCTACCAAGATGACACACACACACACACACTTACACAACAACACACACACCAACTGTTGTCCGTCTGCTCGCGCTCATTTCCGGTCCTTCATCTGTCTTCCCTTCAGTGAGGCCACATCACACACACGTACTCGTACACACACACACACACACACACACACACACAAACTATGCGCTGACATACCACCACTGTAACACACAACAACACAGACACACTCACACACATGCAGATGGTCAGTGTGTGTGTGTCTGTGTTTAATTAAGTTACTACTCCCAGTGGAAATTGGCCATTTAGTACAACACACACACACACACACACACATTCCTGCTCTTCCTCACACAGACGGTGTTGTGTTGTTGAGCGGATCGTAGTGAAGCAGGTTGAAGGTTGCAGTTTGTTCTGTTCAGTTAAATCCTCAGTGCCTTAACTTCTCAGACGTTTTACCAGTCAGTGAATCCGACCCAGACCGGGACTTTTTCAGTCGTTTTTTTATTTGTCAGCCAGAAACTGTAAAGACATGAAGCATCATCAGATCTTTCAATGCAGCTCTGCAGCAGAGCCGACGCTCAGCTGCTGCAGCGTCGTGTTGCCATGGCGACGAACAGACAGACTTGTGTATTATTACAACAGAGAGTCAGTTTAGTTTCATTGTGCGCCACGTTTAGTTGTTTTGTGTCTCCTTTAGGTCTGATTTTGGTTCGTTTGGTCTCATCTTGTGTCTCTTTGTTTTCACTTTGTTCTTTTTTGGCCATTTTATGTCTCTTTGTGGTTATTTTGTGTCTTATTGTGATATTTTGCATGTCTTTGTGGTTGTTTTGTGTGTCTTTGTGGTCATTTTGTGTGTCTTTGTGGTCATTTTGTGTCATTTTGTGGTTGTTTTGTGTCTCTTTGTGGTCATTTTGTGTGTCTTCGTAGTCGTTTTGTGTCTCTTTGTGGTCATTTTGTGTCTTATTGTGATATTTTGAGTCTCTTTGTGGTCATTTTGTGTGTCTTCGTAGTCGTTTTGTGTCTCTTTGTGGTCATTTTGTGTCTTATTGTGATATTTTGTGTGTCTTTGTGGTTGTTTTGTGTCTCTTTGCGGTCATTTTGTGTCTTAATGTGATATTTTGAGTCTCTTTGTGGTCATTTTGTGTCTCTTTGTGGTCATTTTGTGTGTCTTCGTAGTCGTTTTGTGTCTCTTTGTGGTCATTTTGTGTCTTATTGTGATATTTTGTGTCTCTTTATGGTCATTTTGTGTGTCTTTGTGGTCATTTTGTGTGTCTTTGTGGTTGTTTTGTGTCTCTTTGTGGTCATTTTGTGTCCTTTTGTGGTTGTTTTGTGTCTCTTTATGGTCATTTCGTGTGTCTTTGTAGTCGTTTTGTGTCTCTTTGTGGTCATTTTGTGTCTTATTGTGATATTTTGTGTGTCTTTGTGGCCATTTTGAGTCTCTTTGTGTTTGTTTTGTGGTTCCTTATGGTCATTTTGTGTGTCTTTGTGGCCATTTTGTGTGTCTTTGTGATAATTGTCTCTGTGTGTCTTTGTGGTCGTTGTGTTTCTCAGTGGTCTTATTGTGAATTACAAACCTTTCACTCTAATGCAGCAGTCGTTATAAAACCTTTATTTGTTTCAGAGCTCCGGTCTCTGTAGATAAAAACTTTGTTAAAGTCAACCAGCAGCAGCGTTCACTGAGGTTAACCTGGTATTTGAGGGTTGAAGTTGGACATTTGTGGAACAGATTTGTGGCTACGACCAGCTGACCTGATGGTTTCTGATGAAGGCTGCAGCCTGTTTAGCTGAACGCTGACAGACGTGTCCTGATGCACCATCATGTGATGAAGTTCACATGTGGAAGCACATGTGATGGATGAAAGCCTGATGTGAGCTGACAGCGGATGTTAAATGATCTCATGTTTTCCTCATCTATCGCTCCGTCTTCTCCACCGTTACTCAGGAGGGAATTCTGCTCATTTCACCTCCTGAATCTATTTCCATCGACTCCATCTTCCCTCAGTCCTCAGGTTTCTAAAGGCAGATAGTGAAGGAAGAAATGATGCTTCTGAGTTCTCTCTGTTTCCAAAGAGGTGCAGGGCTTTTTATTGCAGTGAAAAATGAGCCCACGGTGAGAAAATTAAACCACAGTGACGAAAAATTTGACCACAGTGAGAAAGAATGAGCCTACAGTGAGGAAAATTAAACCACAGTGAAGAAAAAGGAGCCCACAGTAAGAAAAATTAGACCTCAATGAGAAAAAATGGGACAATAGTGAGTAATAATGCACCCACAGTGAGAAAAATCACACCACAGTGACAATAAATGAGCCCACAGTGAGGAAAAAAGGAGCCCACAGTGAAGAAAAGGAGCCCACACTGAGAAAAAAATGAGTTTACAGTGGGGAAAAATTAGTCGAAAGCTCAGAAAGATTAGCCCAGAGTGAGGAAAAATGAGCCAACAGTGAGAAAAATGAGACTACGGTGTGGAAAAAAGGAGACCACAGTGAGAAAAATTAGAGTAAAGTGAGAAAAAATGTACCTACAGTGAGAAAAATTAGACCACAGTGACAAAAAATGAGCTGACAGTGAGGAACAGGGGGCTCACAGTGAAGAAAAGGAGCCCACAGTGAGGAAAAATGAGTCTACAGTGGGGAAATATTAGACAAAAGTGAAGAAAAATTAGCCCACAGTGAGAAAAAATGAGATCACAGTGTAGAAAATCAGCCCACAGTGATGAAAAATGAGCCTACAGTAGTGACGAAAAATTAGACCACAGTGAAGAAAAATTAGCTCGCAGTGAGGAAAAATGAGCTGACCGGGAGAAAAATTACACCACAGTAACAAAAAAGGAGCCCATAGTGAGAAAAATGAGCCCATGTTGAGAAGAATTAGATCACAGTGACAAAAAATGAGCTGACAGTGAGTAAAAAGGAGCCCACAGTGAGAAAAAATTAGTGTACAGTGGGGAAAAATTAGACGAAACTGAAGAAAAATGCACCCACAGTGAGAAATATTAGACCACAGTGAGGAAAAATAAGACAATAGTGAATAATAATGAACCCACAGTGAGGAAAATTAAACCATAGTGACAAAAAATGAGCCTACAGTGAGGAAAAATGAGCCCAGTGAGAAAAAATGTATCCACAGTGAGGAAAAACGAGCCTACGATACTTCATCTGCTGCATCAGGCTCTTCATGATATATTTAAAGTAAAACTGCTGGATGTGAGAGTTTGATCCAAACCCTCCGCTGTGACCGGCCTCGTCTCCGTCCAGCTGAGCTCTGATGTCGTTTTCCTGCTGTGATGTCATCGTGTGATGCTTGTAGCGTGTCGCTCCTCGTTTGTTCGCAGTAATTCAGAGAAAACGTTTCTCTCGGCGGGACGATGAACTCGATGTTGTTTCTCCTCCTGCTGGTTCTTAATGTCACCGGGCTGGTGGACTCCGCTGGACCGTCCCCATGGTAACCCCGGCTTGGTCGCCGAGGCCGTCGCCATGGGGTCAGGGGTGCCTGGCAACAGCAGCAGGATGTGTGTGTGTGTGTGTGTGTTTCTGTTAAATAGCTGCAGTTCCTCTGACGGCCACTAGGAGGGCCGATCTAACCCGTCACCCTGTCTGTCTGTCTGCATGTAAACAAGCCGCTAATTAACTTAAACTACATTAAAATACAAGTTTATAAGACCTGGGGTTTGTTTGTAATGAATCAAAGTATCTTCCAACCCTCCTTTTATTTTCATTCCGGCAACGTGTGGAAATTAAAACCTCACTACTTTAAATATCAACATGAAATTTGGAACATGAAATGAGATGTAAAACAACCACAAAATGAGCACAAAGAGGCACAAAACAAGACATAAGCTGTTTAAAATGGCACAAAATCAGACACAACATGACGCAAAATTAACAAACACTAGACAGAACAGCCTAAAGGAGACACGGAACAAGCAGAAAAAGACTGAGCTGAGATGTTGGAGGGCTTTATTGAACACAGCTCTGCAGACGAAGACAAACCTTAAGTATCATTTAACGGCAGAACCAGAGCATGAAGGCGACACCAACATTCAGACTCCTCGCTCTCGGTCCATATCCTGGTTTGGATTCTTATATAGACGCCAGTGAACCACAAGGCTCTTTCCACCAAGAAGAACCAGGTGCTAGTTCTGGTGCTTAGTTGGTTCAAGTCTGGTTCCTCCTAAGAACCTGTTTGCTTTTCCATTGGCAAGGAGTCAAGTTGGAGCCATTGGGTCACCGTAAAACGACTACGCTTGCATCCATTACATAGCAGTTAAACAAAAGCAGTAAGTTGAGAATATCTACCGTATTTTCCACACCGGATTATAAGACGCAGTCTCAATTACAGGGTCTATTTCTGTACTTAAGCCATACATAAGGCGCACCGGGTTAAAAGGTGCATGCTAAAATAAGGAAACGGAAGTAAAACAGTGAGTTTGTTGAACTTTATTCTACACTCACATTATTTTTTGATCAATCTTCTGTCACAAACCCTTCAAAGTCTTCATCTTCTGTATCTGTATTGAACAGCTGGGCAGTTTCTCCATCAAGCATGCCGGGTTCCCTCTCGTCGTTGTTGGAGTCGGTCTCGTTGCCGGGTGGCTGTTCAGCAATGATGCCGGCTTTCGCGAAAGCTCGTACAACAGTCAGATACCTTGGTTTATCGCTACCAGCATACTTAGTGTACGTACTTTACGCAGCCTACCTATGTCGGCGGGAAATGGTCCGACAGTCAGTGAAGCGGAGTGCTTGGAACTCGGTGCACACATAAGGTGCACCGTCGATTTTTGAGAAAATTAAAGGCTTTTAAGTGGCCTTATAGTGCGGAAATACAGTAAGTTTATCTCTATAGATGGTCTTAAGGCTGATTGTGAGGCGGAGGTCCTCCTGTTGCCTGGACACATCCGTGATCACGCTACTGGTGGGACACAACTGTAGCGGATTTCAGGTCAACAGTTTGTGGTAAACTTCCAGGAGTCATTCCAACACATGTGTGATGGGACCAGGGACGTCCTGGAGAACAAGGACACTAATTACTGCTTGTGTGTCCCTTTCCACCGTTGATGGTTGGTCACCATAATCCCGCCCCCAGCCCCTGACGTACTCGGTGCTTAGCTCTGGACCAGCAAAGAGTTGGTGCTTGGTAAGAACCAGTTTATAGAACCTGGAGTCGGTGCTTAGTTGGTGGAAACACAAAGAAGTGGAGCTAAGTCAGGCTCTGGCTCCGAACTAGACCTGGAACCAGCTCAGTGGAAAAGCCTCCATATGAGGACCTCTGCTTTTTCAACCTACTTAACTTTAAACAGCTTCCGAGTGGTTTTTTTTTTTGTTCCTTCACGTCTCATTTTTCACTGCAATATAAAGTCCTACATATAGATGTTTACATTTCACTTAGTTTCTATCCTTGTCTCCTCTCCGCTCTGTAAACACACTGCCTGCAGTTCATCTTTGTCATGAGACGTTCAAGCAAATGCAGCAGTCCTTTCCGTTTGTCCCAAAACAAGTCCATGAATCGAGTCTCGGACCAGCTCTGGGGTTCGTCTCTCAGGTGTGTGTTGCGTCTCGGTCGTGTTGCGAGTTCAGGAGCGGTTTTAGTGTGTTTGTGAGCTCCTTGAACGTCGGAGCTGCAGATCAGAGCTGCGTTCGCCATCATCAGGCCTGATTGTCATCTGTGGAGTCGGAGTGTGTTCAGCAGCACTTTCATTTTCTAATCCTCTATGTGTGTGTGTGTGTGTGTGTGTGTGTGTGTGTTGCGATGACTTATGCTGCTCTGTTGGGCTCAGCTGGCTGCTTTTAATGGAAAATCAGCGCATTAGACACACACACACACACATCTTTCTCTCTCCCTCGCAATCGGCCGCGGTATTTCACATATTTCAGCCGTGCGGTCATCACTCCGGCACACACGCTCGCTCCTCATATACTTGCGAGGACCCTCAGTGCGTTCGCGGGCCCCTCGCGTCCTCACAGAGGTGGACAAACGCGCACGTGGCTGTGAGTAATGTGGTCATTCTTGCGTCTCTGCAGAAAAGATCATTTTAATATCAATGCTTTATTAATTAGAGCCCTCTGTGTGTGTGTGTGTGTGTGTGTGTGTGTGTGTGTGTGTGTGTGTGAGGTAAAAAGCAGTAAAAGTGATCAGACTGATGTTGAAGCAGTTTTTGCTGAGGAGGGAACATTGAACTGAAGCCGCCGCCGTGACTTAATGAAATTTGTTAATTTTGTGTGTGTGTGTGTGTGTGTGTGAGTGAGTGTGTGTGTTGTGGTGTCGTACAGTAGATTTTTACACCAGATTTTTTTGCTGAAGTAAGGTCATACAGCTGCCACCTCCCCTTAATTAATCTATCAGTGTGTGTGTCTGTATGTGTGAATGTGTGTGTGTGTGTGTCAGTGTGTGTGTGTGTGTGTGTGTCTGTATGTGTGAATGTGTGTGTGTGTGTCAGTGTGTGTGTGTGTGTGTGTGTGTGTCTGTAAGTTAATGAAATGAGCAGCAGACCAGAGTCATTAAGACACATTGATTTTCAATCTTTCAGAAAACTCAACTTCTCTCCGCCTTCACCGAGTGTGTGTTTGTGATAGAGTGTGTGTTTCTGTGAGTGTGCGTCTGTGATAGTGTGTGGCGTGCGTGTGCGTGTGTGTGTGTGTGTGTGGTGTCAGATTATCTGGCGAGTCGAGCTGACATATTCAGGACACAGCCTCTCTGTCTTTTCAACAGCTTTGGAGATGAGTTGTATTGTTCCTTACACAAAGACTACACACACACAGACACACACACACACACACACACACCGACTACACACACACACACACACGCTCAGTTGTATTTTTCATATTTTGCTTCCATTAACGCCCCACTGTTTATCTCAGATGAAGCCGGCAGGTAGATCAGCTTCCCATCAGGTCTGGGTCCATTATGTTGTTTCCCTGACGGTGTTTTTGTTGGTTACCGTGGAAACCTGCCGCCGCCATGACAACGCCGCTCTGCCGTCTGCGTGTGTGTTCATTTTTAGTCTTTTTTTTTAAAGGCTGAGTTTACTGCAGACGGTCACTAACACTGTAAAAAAGATTGTAGTGATTTAACAGATATTTACATCTCATCTGACTTTCTTGTGTTTGTTTTTATGTACATTAAAATAACATTAAAATTACAAAAACACACTGAATTTACACGTCTAATGTCGACTAACATTCAACGCCTGCAGCTGTGAATAGATGTCTAATTTCAGTTTTTTGAAGAAACTTTTTTTCTTACATAAAAACTGTTAAAATGCATATTTATGGTAATTTCACACATAGTTCCTTAATTATTATTTAACAGATGAAACTTTAAAATTCCAGTTTAATGCTGTAAATATATTTCTAACATTAGATACTATTGGTGACATCAGAAAAAGAAATGCTGGTTCTCAAAACAAAAATGCTTTTATTATTTATTATAGATAATTTAATTGTTTTTTGCGTCCGAATTTCTTACTTTAAAATGCAAAAATGCCCAATCTAATGTAGAATTATAGTATTTTGATGAGATGTTTATTTTTCGTTACTGTATTTTTTTTAATGCATCAGCTTTTACCTTTTCGTATCTGTTTAGATCTGCGGTAAACTGCTGTGTGTGTGTGTTCACTGTGGGAGTTGCTGCTCTGCTGCTGTCATATTAGTTATGTAAATGTAATAAATAGCATCATTAGTTATATAAACAGAAAAACTGGCTTCACTGTGCTCATACAGACCCTGTAGTTTTATTTGGCTGCTTTCTTCTGCGCGTCTGATTCTTCTCCTTCTTTGATTAAAATTCCTTCTGCAGTTCGATGTTGAATAACACAGACATACGTTTTCCTAATTAAACATTAAACGCATCAAACTGACTCTGTGTTTCTGCAGTATTGGTACGAAGGCGATGAAGCCGGAGATCTTCCGGTGGATTTTTCCATCGTCTGGGACGGAGATTTCTTCATCGACAAGCCTGCGTCTATGAAAGGTAAAATCTGTTTATCATCACAAACCGAACATCTTCTCAAATATTTATTAATTCAATGGTGACAGCTTACATTAATGAACATCGGGATAAAAATATGAAATGTAAACAGGCAGGATAAATTAAACTCCTATTTTATAACTGCAGACAAATATAAAAAACACACAAGTAGAGAAAGAGGAAGGTTTAGCTTCACATCAACAAAATAAATGACTTTTTCATCGTTAAAAAATGGAAATAATCTTTATTTACAGCTCAGTTTATGTCCTGATATATAATCAGTTTTACTGCTGCTTGAACTTGACTTTGAATGTCTGAATATTTTCAGAATTAAGTGATAATATTTCAGTTTTTACGGGGATCAACAGCAAATCAGAAGGAGAAATAACTGAGACACCTAAACTAAATGTAAACAAGAGAAAACACACTTTAGTATCTGTATTCATGGTTTATATTAGAAGTTCAAAAAGTTTATATACTGCATTTGAAACAAACACTAAGCCCAAGTATTTTCCAACAGAGAAATAAGATTAATATTAAAAATGTACCAGCACATTTAACTATTGAGGTTAAGTCCTTATAATATTAATAGTTATGTAAATTATTTGGATTAATTTAATATTTATTAACAATTATTTATGTTCTTTAAACTTGACCTATTGTTTTACCCCATAGTATTATTAGTTGTATACATTTATCTGACTAATTTAAATATTAAGATTATATCCTACCGTATGTATTATGTAAATAAATTGATTAAAAAATAATGTAAAAAATTAACATTAAGGCTCTATTGTGTTTATATTATACTGTTTATATCTATTTATATTCTTGATACTTAATTTATGATTTTATTTTATTTTAATTTAATTTAATAGTTATGATTTGTGGTATTTATTGCGTCGGTAGTAACAGGCTCTCTGCTTTTCAGCGCTGCTCTATAAATGCGAGGCTCAACGCTCCAGCTGCGGTCAGTGTCTCAAAGCTCCGCCCACCTTTGAATGCGGTTGGTGCACTGAGAGTCGCAGGTGTCTCCTGCGGCAGCACTGTCCCTCACCTGAGCAGAACTGGATGCATCACGGCCGACACAACCTGCGCTGCAGCCACCCGCGCATCACCAGGGTAGGGATCAAACCTGCGACCTGCTGCTGTCATCATCACTAAGGTCACTTATTCAGCTGACTGTGGGTTTTGATTGGTTGTTGATCTCTGGCTCCGCCCCCACAGATCGACCCTCTGACTGGACCTCGGGAAGGCGGTACTCGGGTCACCATCGAGGGGGAGAATCTGGGTCTGCAGGTGAAGGAAATCGCTCATGTCCAGGTGGCCGGCGTCCGCTGTAACCCCGTCCCGTCGCAGTACATCAGCGCTGAGAGGTCAGTGTGTGTTAGTGTGTTAGCGTGTTGTTATGAACACGTCAGAGGCGTGTTCTGACTCTGTGTGTGTGTCTGCAGGATCGTGTGCGACATGGCTGAAGCCCTCCTTCCTCACTCACCTGGTGGTCCGGTGGAGCTCTGCATCGGCGTCTGCAGCGCCGAGTACCGAACACTTTCCACGCAGACGTACTCCTTCGTGGTGAGTTTAAACAAAGCTGCTGAGTGAGCGGGGGCGGAGTCACTGTGTCAAGGCTCCGCCCCTTTGAGCTGTGCACACACCCCTTAAACTTCACCAGCCACCATCTTGACTATTCTGGACACTCGCTGATCATTTTCTAGATGACTGATTAGCAACTGCTAGCTGTCTAGGTAACTAGTTATATATCTACCTTTCTCTATAGACTAGCTGTGCTTTGAGCTTGCTAGCTCTAACATTAGCATCTACTTTCTAACTAAATTTGCCTTCAAAAACAAAACTCAACTTTCCCCATGGATTGATTGTCCTCTTAGTTCGCTACCTATAACATTAACTGTAACTTACTAATTAAATCACCTTTAAAACACAACCATCAGTCGCTGCTAGCTGTCCTGCTAACCAACTACACATTGACTACTATTAACCATAAATTAGTTGTGCTTTTAGCTTTCCATCTGTAGCATTAGCATCAACTTACTAAATAAATTAGCCTTCAAAAAACAGAACATTAAATCATCGTTAGCTGTTTAGCATGCTAGCTACACATCTGGTTCTGTCTCCCATCGAATAATTGTGCTCTTAGTTTACTAGCTATAACGTTAGCATCAACTTAGAAAATAAATTCGCCTTCGAAAAACACAACATTAAATCACCGTTAGCTGTTTAGCATGCTAGCGATATATCTGGTTCTGTCTCCCATCGATTAATTGTGCTCTTAGCTTACTAGCTATAACTTTAGCATCAACTTACTAAATAAATTAGCCTTCGAAAAACACAACATTAAATCACTGTTAGCCGTTTAGCATGCTAGCTATATATCTGGTTCTGTCTCCAATCGATTAATTGTGCTCTTAGCTTACTAGCTATAACGTTAGCATCAACTTACAAAATAAATTAGCCTTCGAAAAACACAACATTAAATCACTGTTAGCTGTTTACCATGCTAGGTATATATCTGGTTCTGTTTCCCATCGATTAATTGTGCTCTTAGCTTACTAGCTTTAACGTTAGCATCTACTTTCTAATTAAATTTGCCTTCAAAACACAACAATTAATTGCTGCTAGCTGTCTAACTAACTTGCTGTGTATTAACCATTTTCTCCATAAACTGGTTGTGCTTTTAGCTTGCTAGTTATAATACTACTGTCAGCTTTCCAGCTAAATTAACTGACTAAATAAATTAGCCTTCGAAAAACACAACATTAAATCACCGTTAGCTGTTTAGCATGCTAGCTATATATCTGGTTCTGTCTCCCATCGATTAATTGTGCTGTTAGCTTACTAGCTATGACATTAGCATCAACTTACTAATTAAATTTGCCTTCAAAACACAACAATTAATTGCTTTTAGCTGTCTAACTAACTTGCTGCGTATTAACCATTTTCCCCATAAACTGGTTGTGCTAGTTATAACACTACCATCAGCTTTCTAGCTAAATTAGCATCCAAAAATGTCCTTTAAAGCTTTGGATGCAAGAATCCTAAAGCTATCAGGTAGATGTAGTGAAGTTGAAAGATGTAATTTAAAATGGAAATACTTGTGTGAGATACTGTACAAGTACTTAATGAGTAAATACATTTCTGTCCGACCCTCCATCTCCTCCAGAGCCCCAGTTTTAGCCGTGTTCGCCCAGAGAAGGGGCCTGTTTCTGGGGGAACCAGACTGACGGTGACGGGTCGACACCTGGACGCCGGCAGCACCGTGACCGTCTACATCGACAAAGAGGAGTGTCTGTTTGTCAAGTCAGTCTGGATCTGTTGACATTCATCGTTTCGTAACTGTGTTGGTAAAGAAAAAACAGGTGTAATATTTCTACATATATATATTCTTCTCCCAGGCGGACCAATCGGGAGATAGTCTGCATCACCCCCGCCTCCCTGACTGGCTCTGGCCCCGCCCCCATCCGTCTGATGATTGACAGGGCCGAGGTGACGAGCCAAGACACCAAATACATCTACACCGAGGACCCGACCATCACCAGCATCGAGCCAAACTGGACCATCCTCAAGTAAATCCTCCAGATCCAGACCCTTAACAATCGATCAGTCAGAATTATTGATCTGTAACGTGTGATTGTGTGTTTGTGTTTGTGTAGTGGCAGCACAGTGATCACAGTAACAGGAACCAACCTGCTGACCATCCAGGAGCCCAAAGTCAGAGCCAAATATGGAGGAGTGGAAACTAATAATGTAAGAACAACATATTAAACGCCACAAAGAGACACAACATTTAGATAAAACTGACACTCATGCTTACTTGAACTCCGCCCACATTCACCTTTACGCACCTGATCCTAACCAGACGCACTTTCCTCCCCAGTTCTGCACTGTGGTCAATGACAGCACCATGACCTGTCTGGCTCCTGGTCTGATCTACAGTAAGCCCAACCCACCAGAGGGGGCGCTGCGTCCCGACGAGTTTGGCTTCATCTTCGACCAGGTAGCACTCACCTTCAACATTATGGTAGTATAGTGAATATGTTTTCATTAAGAGTCCTGGCGTTTACACAGAATTGGTTTTCTCAAGTCAGAGCAAAAAAACCTTGTTGAAATTCACAAAAAAATGTCAAGATATCCTCAAAAGTTTTAACACTGAGGTGGAAAGTCGAGGGAAGTTTAGGGCAACATGCATGTGTAGATTCTCAGTCGCCCAGGTGTCGGTTGATTCCACTGAAGGTAGCTCCACTTGTTTGTTGGATCTTCGAGATGTTTCCTCAGTTCAAACTGACAGGTGGGGAGTCCCAGGTTTTTATTCGCACCACCAACCCACATGGCTAAAGGCCTCTTAATAACCAAACACTCACATGACTCAAGGTCTTAATGGTGATTAAACTTATTAAACTGCCAGGGGAGGAATCTCAGATCTGCTCTGTAAGAACTGGATAAATTAAGAAGGTGATATATGTTAAACTTGAGCAGCCATCTCTAATCTCTAAAGCAGTGGTTCTCAACTGGTCCCACTATGTCTCTATTAATAACAGTCGCGACCCAACTTTTTGCTGTTCCTGTTAACAAATTAAGGTTTATTTGGATGTAGTCTCAAAACATTTTGATACAGCTTTGGAAAATTTTGGCTTACTTTTTGCTCATTTTGGTGAATTTGGACACTTTTGCCAAGTTTTGGGCATATTTTGGCCCATTTTGACAGATTCTGAGCACATTTTGGTTCATTTTTGGGACGTTTTAGCATAAATTTCTCCAATAAGCTGGCAGAGCCAAATCTATAGGTTAATAGTGGGCAACTATTGGCATCCCCACCACTAAATATCCTGCTATTGAAAGCAAACTGTGTCCTAAGAAACACGTCCTTTAAAATAAAAAACCTTACACCACTATTTTTTGGGGGGAGGAGGAGGGCATGCTTTTGCGACCCTCTGAAAATGGCTTCGCGACCCACTTTTGGGTCCAGACCCACCAGTTGAGAACCACTGCTCTAAAGGACAGTACCTACTGAGTACCAGTAACACGGTTCTGAGATCCCTCCCCAGGCGGTTTCACCAACATTAACATTGTGAGTCATGCAGTTCTCGGGCGGCTGATGTATCCGAATTCATGGAAATCTCAGGATTGTTGACGAGCTTCAAGACATGTGAGTGTTGGGTTTTGGACTATCTCTAGTCATTAACTGTCTCGAGTTGTTGAGTGTCTTTGAGTCATGAAAGTTTCAGGTTCTTGATGGTCCTCAAGTCTGGAAATCTCAGGTTGTTGACGAACCTTGAGTCAAGTGAGTTGGGTTTGGGTGAGCTGTGATTTGCGGTTGAGCATAAATACCTGAAATCCAGTTAGAAAACCTGTCGGATGAAACATCTTCAAGAGCCAAAAATAAGTCCAGTTGCTTCTACTGGAGCATTTGCTTCATACTGAGGGCTAAGTGCTTTACGTGAGGCTTTAAAATGCTTAAAAAGAAAGAATCATTGGTAATTAGAGATGAAAGTGAGCTCCGAATGGCAGAACAATGTTGTGAAAGAAGCTTTTTAACAGATTCTGAATTGTTCTTTTAAACCGAATGTACCAGATTAGGGATTAATTCACATGGTAAACACAATGATATTATTCTCGTCATGTTCAGGTCTCTTCCCTGCTGGTCCTAAACTCCACCCCCTTCGTCCACTACCCGAACCCAACGTTTGACCCTCTGGGGAACTCTGGGATCCTGGAGGTCAAACCGGGTTCGCCCATCATCCTCAAGGTGAGTTTCAGAAGAAGAAGAAGAAGAAGTGGTGCCAGTATTGAAGCATGAAGTGTTTCCACCAAACACATGTTTGTGTTTCAGGGTAAGAACTTGATGCCACCGGTGCCCGGCAACAACCGTCTGAACTACACCGTCCTGATTGGAGAGTCGCCCTGCCTGCTGACCGTGTCAGAGAACCAGCTGCTCTGTGATTCGCCAGATCTCACCGGAGAACAGCGAGTTCTGGTGAGTGATGGGAGTTTAGCCCCGCCTCCTTTTTTTCCTGAATGTGATTGGTTCACAAAAATCTAGACAAAACACAAGGAGGCAGTATCAAGAAGAAGAGTCAGGAAACTGGACACCAGCCCAGGAGCCGAGACTGTTTGATATGACTGAAGAGAAAAGCCATCAAATCAACCACAAGGAGACACAAAACAACCACAAAGAGACACAAAATGACCACAAAGAGACACAAATCAACTACAAAGAGACACAAATCAACCACAAAGAGACACAAAATGATCACAAAGAGACACAAATCAACTACAAAGAGACACAAAATGACCACAAAGAGACACGAAATGACCTCAAAGAGACACGAAATGACCTCAAAGAGACACGAAATGACCACAAAGAGACACAAAATGACCACAAAAAGACACAAAATGACCACAAAGAGACACAAAATGACCACAAAGAGACACAAAACGACCACAAAGAGACACAAAATGACCACAAAGAGACACAAAATGACCACAAAGAGACACGAAACGACCACAAAGAGACACAAAATGACCACAAAGAGACACAAAATGACCTCAAAGAGACACAAAATGACCACAAAAAGACACAAAATGACCACAAAGAGACACAAAACAACCACAAAGAGACACAAAATGACCACAAAGAGACACAAAATGACCACAAAGAGACACAAAATGACCACAAAAAGACACAAAATGACCACAAAGAGACACAAAACAACCACAGACACACAAAATGACCACAAAGAGCCAAAAAAGAGACAGAAAAACTCAAGCACAAAAATACTTAATACTGAAATTAAATACAGTTACATAAAAACTACATGTAAGATTTTTTAATTTTAAGAAAACTTCATTTAATTTTTGCAGTACTTAAGACCTGCAGATCTGTGAGGTGGAACAAGATGAACGTTCTGTAGCTCTTAATGCTCAAAACAGCAAAAACTGAGTCAAATAGCTTCAAAGATATTCTGTGTCAGTTGCAGACTCTGTTTTTAGACAGACATGAGTGTTGGGATTCAGATTTAGAAAGAACAGAGTGAGCAGGAGGAGCAGGGGGAGCAGGAGGAGGTCTTCCTAAAGGTGAAAGTCATTACATGGAGCTGCAGGGAGTCATGGGTAATTGGTCTGATATCACAGATCAGAGAGGGACACACACAGAGTTCGGTTTCCATTACTTCTGAGGACATTACAATGACTTGCATTCATTTCATGGACACATAACATAACCACAACCTAAATATAACCTTTAAATAACCCTTTTATGACTGGTTTCATTGTTGAAAGAAAAAACTTTCAAAGAAAAAATCCTGCTAATATGATTACATATATTAGAATTAGATATGACAAAAGATACAGAGATATAGTTTGTATAGTTAATAAATGTTAAATCATGGTCAATTCAATTTGGACTTTTGAAAAGAATGTACAACAAAAGACTGTTAAATGTGAAACTCTTACATGTCAAGTTAAAAATATAAAATGTATCTGGAAGGCCCAGTCACTGGTGAATCAGTACTCCAGGATAGAACTACACCATGAAGACTTAAGAACACCTCAAGAAACTCTGTGAAAAGGTTGTTAAAAGCATCAGTCAGGGGAAACATGAAAGTTTCCAAGTTGAATATCTTTTGGAGTCTAGTTAAATCCATTATTAAGAAATGGAAGGAATATGGCACATGTGTAAATCTGACTGGAGCAGGACGTTCTTAAAAACTGAGTGACCGAGCAAGAAAAAGACTAGTGAGGGAGGCCACCAAGACACCAATGACTCCTCTGAAGGAGTTACAAGGCTTTATGGGAGAGTGGCAAAGAGAAAGACAACGTTGAGAAAAGCTCATATTAAATCTGGACTACAGTTCACCAGAAGACATGTGGGAGACTAAAGCAGCATCATGGTGTGAAGCATGGTGGTGGCGGCAATATGATGTGAAGCATGGCGGTGGCAGCATCATGATGTGAAGCATGGTGGTGGCAGCATCATGATGTGAAGCATAGCGGTGGCGGCATTATGATGTGAAGCATGGTGGTGGCAGCATCATGATATGAAGCATGGAGGTGGCATCATCATGATGTGAAGCATGGAGGTGGCAGCATCATGATGTGAAGCATGGTGGTGGCAGCATCATGATATGAAGCATGTTGGTGGCAGCATCATGATGTGAAGCATGTTGGTGGCAGCATCATGGTGTGAAGCATGGTGGTGGCAGCATCATGATGTGAAGCATGTTGGTGGCAGCATCATGGTGTGAAGCACGGTGGTGGCAGCATCATGATATGAAGCATGGAGGTGGCATCATCATGATGTGAAGCATGGAGGTGGCAGCATCATGATGTGAAGCATGGTGGTGGCAGCATCATGATATGAAGCATGTTGGTGGCAGCATCATGGTGTGAAGCACGGTGGTGGCAGCATCATGATATGAAGCATGGAGGTGGCATCATCATGATGTGAAGCATGGAGGTGGCGGCATCATGATGTGAAGCATGGTGGTGGCAGCATCATGATATGAAGCATGTTGGTGGCAGCATCATGGTGTGAAGCACGGTGGTGGCAGCATCATGATATGAAGCATGGAGGTGGCATCATCATGATGTGAAGCATGGAGGTGGCAGCATCATGATGTGAAGCATGGTGGTGGCAGCATCATGATATGAAGCATGGAGGTTGCATCATCATGATGTGAAGCATGGAGGTTGCATCATCATGATGTGAAGCATGGCGGTGGCGGCATTACAATGTGAAGCATGATGGTGGCAGCATCATGATGTGAAGCATGGTGGTGTTGGCAGCATTATGATGTGAAGCATGGTGGTGGCAGCATCATGATGTGAAGCATGGTGGCGGCAGCATCAGCCAAAGGTTCATCTACTAAAAACTGACTCAAAGGAGGTGTTTCATATTTTTAATTCATTGCCATTACTTGTAGAAATCTTCACTTTGACATTAAAGAGTCTTTTTTTTAAAACTGTCGTCCAAATATCCAAAATAAATTGACCCTGATTCAAAGTTTAAAAAGCAATGAAAGGAGGAAACTTCCAAGGAGGTGAACACTTTCTATATATATGTTTAGATATTTACATAGAACCCGACCTGAACACCCTCCATGTTTCTCCCCGCAGATCCTGGTTGGCGGTCTGGAGTACTCACCGGGCACGCTCCACATCTACTCTGACTCCGCCCTCACGCTGCCCGCCATCATCGGCATCGGAGCGGGCGGCGGCGTGCTGCTCATCGCCATCATCGCCGTGCTCATCGCCTACAAGAGGAAAACCCGCGACGCCGACCGAACGCTCAAACGGCTGCAGCTGCAGATGGACAACCTGGAGAGTCGGGTGGCGCTGGAGTGCAAAGAGGGTTGGTGCTGCTTCCTTTATCCTTCCCTTCCTTACTCCATTCCTCCTTCCTTCATCCCTTCTTTCCTTCCCTTGGTGACGATGTCTCCTTGTCTCCTTTAGCGTTCGCCGAGCTTCAGACGGACATCCAGGAACTGACCAACGACATGGACGGTGTGAAGATTCCTTTCCTGGAGTATCGGACATACACCATGAGGGTGATGTTCCCGGGAATCGAGGAGCATCCCGTCCTGAAGGAACTCGACGTACGTACAGCCAGACCAGAGTGGGCGGAGCTAAACACAGCTTAATTAGGTTTATCAGGGTTGATTATGTTTGATTATGTTTATTCAGGTTTATTCAGATTCATTCAAGTTTAATCAGGTTTAGTCCAGTTTTAATCAGGTTTATTTATTTTGACTTAAGTTTACTCAGGTTTATTTAGGTTTAATCGGGTTTATTCAATTTTAATTATGTTTTTTTACTCAGGAATGTTAGAATTTATGTTTATTCAGGTTTAATTGTGGTTAATCGGGTTTGTTCATGTTTGTTTTTCTTTATTCAGGATTATCTTAAACAGGTTTATGCCATGTTTATGCTGGTTTAATCAGGTTTGTTCAAGTTGCTTTATGTTAATTCAGGTTTATTTGTGTTGAATTAGGTTTAGTTATTTATTTTAAATCAGTTTTAATCAGGTTTATTTATCTGTACTCAGGTTTAGGAGGGTTATAACCATCTATGTATGTAAACTGTGGTGCTGTATGTGTTGGTTTCTTCTCCTTTGCTGTCCAGTTGGTTCTGGTGTTAGTTCTGGTCCTGGTTTATATGTAGCGTCTGACAGGCGTGTTTAGCAGGTTGGGATTATGACTGTGCATCTTCTGTTCAGTCTCCAGCTAACGTGGAAAAAGCTCTACGGCTCTTCAGCCAGCTGCTGAACAACAAGATGTTTCTTTTGACCTTCATCCACACACTGGAGGCCCAGAGGTCTTTCTCCATGAGGGACCGCGGTAACGTCGCTTCGTTGCTGATGGCCGCCCTGCAGGTAACTGCTCATCATACCGCTAATCCTACTGCTAATACTGCGGCTAATACTGTTGCTAATAACACTGCTAATCATACTGCTTGTACTGTTGCTAATAACACTGCTAATCATACTGCTAATACTGTTGCTAATAACACTGCTAATCATACTGCTAATACTGTTGCTAATAACACTGCTAATCATACTGCTAGGACTGTTGCTAATAACACTGTTAATCATACTGCTAATCATACTGCTAATACTGTTGCTAATAACACTGTTAATCATACTGCTAATACTGTTGCTAATAACACTGCTAATCATACTGCTAATACTGTTGCTAATAGCACTGTTAATCATACTGCTAATACTGTTGCTAATAACACTGCTAATACTGTTGCTAATAACAGTGTTAATCATACTGCTAATACTGTTGCTAATAACATTGCTAATCATACTGTTAATACTGCTGGTAATCATACTGCTAATACCGCTACTAATAATGCTGCCAGTTCTGATGCTAATAGCACTGCTAATCATACTTGTAATGCTACTGCTAATACTATTACTAATTACCCTGCCAATACTGGTGGCAATGCTACTGCTAATAACACAGATAATCACACTGCTAATTATGCTACTAACACTGCTGCTAACAATGCTGTTGATACTGCTGCTTATAATGCTGCTAATAGTACTGCTAATACTGCTGCTAATAATGCTATTGATGATGCTGCTAATTATTCTGCTGGAAATAAATGCTGCTAATAATGCTAATCATACTGGTAATACTGGTGGTAATAACACTGCTGCTTCTACTCTTGCTAATAACACTGCTAATGATGTTGCTACTACTCCTGCTAATAACACTGCTAATGATGCTGCTAATAAACTTGCTAACAGTACTGCTAATAACGCTGGTAATAATACTGTTGCTAATACTGCTGTCAAAAACACTACCGATACTGCTGCAAATAACGCCGTTAATGATGCTACTAATGATGTTGCTAATAATACTGATAATAATGCTGCTAACATTTCTGCTAACAATACTGCTAATGCTGCTGCTAAAAGTGTTGGTTAATGCATATGTACAGTCACTATTAGCTGGTCAGTAGCATTTAAATGCTGCTAATGGACAATTTATTTAAAAAGTCACTTTAAAGCAGTTAGATAAATATTTGTGTTAAAGATATCAATAACTTAAAAATGTTAAGAACAGGTTTATAGATTTTTTCAGATTTGGTTTATTATATATTTAGCTTGTGTTTAGTAGGTGATGATGTCTGCTAATAACTGCTAAATGAATGTCTAACTCTGATAATTAGGTGTTTAGCTCCAGTTATTTCCAGTTAATTAATGATTGCGAGTCTGTTTTCGGGTGTTCAGGGTCGGATGGAATACGCTACAGTGGTGCTGAAGCAGCTGCTGGCTGATCTGATCGAGAAGAACCTGGAGAACCGGAACCATCCCAAACTGCTGCTCAGGAGGTCGGTGGAACATCTGGAACACCTGAGTTTACCTGATTTCATTTCTTACTTCTGCCTCCGTCTTTCCTTATATTCCTCCCTTATTTTTTCTGTTCACTCCTTCCATCGTTATGACGACAAAGACACACTAAACAATCACGACATGATGACACAAAGACACGTTCCTTTCCTGTCTTTCTCTCTTCCTTTCCTTCCTAATTGACCTTATTTGGTTCTTCCTGTCCAGCCCGTTGTGACCAATCAGATGCTTCCTCTCTGACCTTTGACCTCTGTCTTTTCTCCTTTTAAGGACGGAGTCTGTCGCTGAGAAGATGCTGACAAACTGGTTCACCTTCCTGCTGCATCGATTCCTCAAGGTACTCCCTCTTTGCTCCGCCCTTTTAGCTCCCTAATTAACCTCGTTAAGCCTCGTCTGACTGTGACCAATCAGATCAGAGCTGCAGCTAATTTATTCATTAGCTCATTCAGAGGAAACGAAGAGAAAAAGATCCTGCTACTGAGAGCTTAAAGGGTTAAACTGTATCTTCCTTCCCTCCTTCCTCCCTCCCTCCCTTCCTTCCTCCCCTCCTCCCCCGTCAGGAGTGTGCCGGTGAGCCTCTCTTCATGCTGTATTGTGCCATAAAGCAGCAGATGGAGAAAGGACCGATTGACGCCATCACAGGAGAAGCTCGATACTCTCTGAGCGAAGACAAACTCATCCGGCAGCAGATCGACTACAAACAGCTGGTAACGCACAGACAGACACACAAACAAACACACAGTGTATTAAAGCGTGTTGCGGTCACATGACTCTGTCCTCCCTGACAGACGCTGATGTGCATCCCTCCGGAGGGCGAGGCCGGGACGGAGGTACCGGTGAAGGTGCTGAACTGCGACACGGTGACGCAGGTCAAAGACAAACTGCTGGATGCCGTTTACAAAGGAATCCCGTTTTCACAGCGACCTCAGGCTGACGACATGGACCTCGGTAACTAAAGACAGACAAAACCAGCATGAAGAGGCAAAAAATAATCACAAAGAGACATAAAGCAAAAACAAAGAGATGCAAAACTACAGCTGAAAACAGCAGAAAATGCTCTCTGGCTGTTCACATCTAACTGCAGAGATGTATTAGCTAAAGCTAACAGAGCCCAACAGATCTAATCATAATGGAGAAAATGAACAGTTGACCAATTAACTAGACAAGCTAGAAGCTAACTAGCCTAGCTTAGCAGAGTCACATTATCAGAAAGATATTCAGGATTTTCTTTGAGTCTTTACAAAAACTACAAGAGTTCAAATGTTGGGAAGCAGAAAAACTGTTAGCCTGCTAATGTAGGCTGATAATGTAAGCAAGAAGCTAACTAGCTGACTACATACAATTATAGCTTAGCACTACTTCCAATGCAGGCAGTTAGCTTATCATTAGCTCGCAACGCTGTTATTGGTTATTATTATTAAAATTCAAGTCCAACATCAAGAACAGAAGTCTTCAAAAATAGTCTCCATGCTAACGGTGTGTGTTTTGTGTATTTTGTGTGTTTGTGTTGTCAGAGTGGCGTCAGGGTCGACTGACCAGGATCATCCTGCAGGACGAAGACGTGACGACGAAGATCGAGAGCGACTGGAAGCGACTGAACACGCTGGCACATTACCAGGTAACCAGCTCATCGCCTGATTCAGCTCCAGGAATTCAAAGGCTGAACGTGAAAAAAGGCTGAAATCATTTCTTCCTGCTCAGTATTTTTGTCTTCAAGTGGCCTGTTAATAACCTTTACACAGGCATTTAATTATTAGTTTATAAAACAACATCATGGAAATCGAAAAAATCTGTATTTAGAATTCTGCATAAGACCTAAATATGCATCAGCATAGTCACATAGTCCACTTCTTATAAGTGTTATAGTTATGTATAAATATATATATTACAATATATCATCATGTAATATACCCACATATTGAAGTACACTGGCATTAATAAAAATGTCGTAGTAAAACATATTATAGTATAATATGCCGTAAGTTTATGAAATGTAACTTAATGTAATGCAGTGTAACATAAGGTACTGAAATGTACAGTCGTTAATTAAAATAGAAGTAGAAGTATAAAAAATGACATTTTTATATATTTTATATAACATGACAATATGACAATATTATAATTTAATTTTAAAAATATAATTTTATATAATATGTTAGAATATATCAAAGTAATTTATAATGTTATATAACAATATATGTAAGTTACTGTAATTTAATAAAATGCAACGTATTATAATTAATATATTACAATGTACTGTAATTTTATAAAATACAAATTAATATAATATGGTATAATATAGTACAGTATAATGTAATACAACAATACACTGTAATGAACTGTAATTTAATAACAGAAAACAACATGTCATATTATACACAATATATTATAATGTACTGTGATTTACTGATGCATAATGTTACATAGCATAATGTAATGCAGTGTAAAATAATATAATGTACTTTAATTTAGGAAAGCATGATTTAATATAATAGTATATTGTAATGCACTGTAGTTGAATGAAATATAATTTAATGTAATATAAAATAATTTATTAAATTGTAATAGAACATATGGAACATATGATAATGTACTTTTATGGTAATTCAATACACTATAATTTAATATAATATAATGTGATATTAGTGGGTGAATATATACACCATATGAAAGAATATAAGATAATTCATGGTTATATACTGAGTTGCAGTTAATTAATAATATTAATGAGTGTGTTTTACATTAGTTACAATGACAAATGTTAATACGTACATTATGAGACAGTATGTAGGATAATGAATGGTTATGTACTGAGTTACACTCCATTAATTTTAATAAATGAGTGTGTTTGACAGCAGCTGCAGAGTACAAACGTGGTGTTGAATTAAAAAGTGAGTTGAGCTCCTGCAGCAGCTCCTGTGGACTTTATCCAGATCGTGGGCGGGATAAGAATCGAGCGGCGAGCGGATAATTAGTCAGCTGATTGATGGAGCGATCGGCTGATGGATGCTGTTGGCTCTGTGTTGCTAGGTAACGGACGGGTCGCTGGTGGCACTGGTCCAGAAGCAGGTTTCTGCCTACAACATCGCCAACTCCTTCACCTTCACCAGATCGCTGAGCAGATACGGTACAGAATTCATCAATATTCATCAGTATTGATCAGTGTTAAGGCTTTGCTGACCACAGGAGGGCGCTCATCTGTCTGTTTGTGCTTCAGAGTCTCTACTACGAACGTCCAGCAGCCCAGACAGCCTGAGATCCAGAGCACCAATGATCACCCCCGACCAGGAGACAGGTAGGAGTACTAATACTACCTAATACTGCACAGGTAGGAGTACTAATACTACCTAATACTGCACAGGTAGGAGTACTAATACTGTCGATGTCAAGCTTCTCAACTGCACTTCATGTAAAGACCTTACAGTGTTATATTACAGAGAGAAACCAAACAAATCTAATGATTTAAAAAAAAAAGAAGCAGCTCTTTGGATACAGTCGGAAGAATAAACTCATTTCTGATCACAAAAAGGCTCAAAGTGACCACAAGTATGTCTGGTTGTTAATCCAGGATGTTGTGTTGTTGTGTTACCAGGAACTAAACTTTGGCACCTGGTGAAAAATCACGAGCACAGTGACCAGAGAGAAGGAGACCGAGGCAGCAAGATGGTTTCTGAAATCTACCTGACACGACTGCTGGCGACAAAGGTAACACAACACAACCACAACACAACCAACCAGGCACCAAAACTTTACTCATTGACCTTTGGGTAAATAAGTAAACTAGTCTTACTTAGAAACAAACTGTAGACGTTGGTGTCTTACTCTATGTGACAGTTACTGGGTCTGTCTGTGTTTTGGGTTTAAAACAGGTCATGTAGTTCAAAGCTTTGTGCAAGTATCTAATCCTGCGTGTTGGTCCTCTCACCACCAGGGGACGCTGCAGAAGTTCGTGGACGACCTGTTCGAGACGGTGTTTAGCACCGCCCATCGCGGCTCTGCGCTCCCATTGGCTATCAAATACATGTTCGACTTCCTGGACGAGCAGGCCGACAAGCGGCAGATCAGCGACCCAGATGTCCGACACACCTGGAAGAGCAACTGGTGAGAGAAAATCGCAAGACAGCGAAGAGTTTTCAGATGAGACAAACTTTTCTAACAAACCTCTGTTGTCTTTGTTCTGCAGCCTTCCTCTCAGGTTCTGGGTGAACGTCATCAAGAATCCTCAGTTCGTGTTCGACATCCACAAGAGCAGCATCACTGATGCCTGCCTGTCAGTTGTCGCTCAGACCTTCATGGACTCCTGCTCGACGTCCGAACATCGGCTCGGCAAAGACTCACCGTCCAACAAGCTGCTCTACGCTAAAGACATCCCCAACTACAAGAGCTGGGTGGAGAGGTAGCTAACATGCCTAATGTGTCAGTAATGTTTGTGACTAAAATGCTAACTTATATATGTAACACAAAACTATGTGAGTTGGATGTAGAGGTAGGTAAAATGCTAGCTAATTTAATATTATAATGTCTTTAGCTAAGATACTAAATACAATATTTTGTTTGAAGCTAAAAAACTAAACAATAATATATCTAATATTCATAGCTAACATGCTAATTAATGAATGTAAAACCAAGCTGTGTGAGCTAGGTGGAGACGTAGCTAACAAGCTAAATTTATATGTAATGTTTGTAGCTGACATGCAAACTAAATAATATATCTAATATCTGTAGCTAACATGCTACAAAACTAATCATCTAGGTGAAGAGGTAGCTAGCATGCTAAATAATATATATATATGCAAAACAAAGCCACTTCAGCTGCGTGGAAAGGTCACGTAGCTGCTACCAGTTCGCATACAGTAACTCACAAGTGAAGGAAGAAGATACCAACATGTTAGCCAGCTAATGCACTGCAGATCACAACTACAAGTAAAAACTACCATGCAAACATTTTAAAGACTGAAATATAGAATAATAAAAGTGAGAAGGAGAGAAGGCTAACATGCTAACCAGTCTACAGGAGCTGGTTGAGAGGAAGCTAATAGGCTAACCAGTCTTCACATTAGCTTGGTGATGTGCTAAAGTCTGAAGTTGTTCACCACCTATAATTGTGTCCTGCAGGTACTACAGGGATATAGCAAAGATGCCCAGCATCAGCGATCAGGACATGGATGCATACCTGGTGGAGCAGTCCCGTCTCCATGGCAACGAGTTCAACACACTGAGTGCACTCAGTGAGCTCTACTTCTACATCAACAAATACAAGGAAGAGGTGAGGGAGTCTAAAGATTTCTGTTATTTTCACTGCAGCAAAATGCCTACAGTCAAAGCAGAGGGAAAAAACCATCATTAAACAGATCCATCCAACACCGATCTAGACCCGGACGTGCCTTCCCAGATACCCCAAAATTTTACTGTAGAACAAGCAAGAGCTTACAGCTACACTTGTGTTGTGCAACATATAATAAAGACATGATGAAAATGAAATAAAACCTGTGTGCGATTCAGAGGTTTAATGTTTTGCGTCTTTTGTCCGTCTGTAGATCTTGACGGCGTTGGACCGGGATGGTTACTGTCGCAAACACAAACTGAGGCACAAACTGGAGCAAGCCATCAACCTGATGTCTGGGAGCAGCTGAGAGGAGGCGAAGGACGGATGGACTGATGGACCGATGGACTGATGGGTGGATGGATGGGGGGATGGGAAGAAGAACGGGGGAAGGGGACGTAAGGGCATTTTGTTTTACTGAACTGTGTGAACAGTCAGCTGAACTGCTCCATGTCGGACCGAACTGACAGCCACAGCTCTGGCTTAGCAATCAATCTATCAGTAAATTACGTGTCAATTGATGGACTGATTGATTTAAAGCATGGCTGGCAGGCTGGTACCCCAACTACCTCCGTCTGGTGGATTTTGGGGTTGAAAATCAGTTTCCAAGCCGATGTGGATACATTTGCAACTTCAACATGGAGTGGAGTCATTTTGGGGCAAAAAACAACAAACCTTCTGGATGCATCTATCGGTTTGGAGTTAATTTCACTGCAGGTGTAAGCAGGGATCAGTGAGGGGGTGGGGGGGCGTGGCTGTGGAAAGACCTGGAAACTACGCAAAAGACTGTGTCAGGTTTCACCAAACAATACAGGACTAATCGACCTGACTTCAGGATTCCCAGAACTTTCTAGATGTTCGGTTGAAGAGCAACAGGTCAAGTCAAGTTTCCGTCAAAGCTACAGACTACAAGTTCAAAACAGACCTTAAGGATCAAGATACTAAGCTGATGGTCAGAAGGTTGCAGTAAAGACCTAAGCTGAGGCCTCCTGCAGAAGTTCAAAGCCTCTTTACTGATGTCGTCACTTTGGACCATTTATCCTCACCTTGAACCCTTAGCCTTGTCTGGAAGGATCTGGATCCAATGTAAGAAGTTCAGGTCAAGACTCAAGGAAGGAGTATCTGACCCCGTCTTGAACTTGTTGAGAACCGGGAGGTTGTTTCAAGCTTTAATGAAGGAGAAGGAAGCAAATAAACTGATGTCCCAAAAACTTATGACTTGAATTCACGGTTGAGTCTTGAAAGAGGTGGAATCCAAGGTGCGTTTGGAGGAAATAAGGACTCAATGAGCCGAGACGATTTGACTTGACCTTGAACTGTTCGGCCTCGTTAGGATCCAGACGTTTCTAAGATGCTGTTTTAAATAACCACTCAAAGTTTTTCTCTGGACAATCACTCTGTACCACAGCACACTGAGCCCGATGCCTACTGACCGACCAGTACCTGTGTCCATACCCCTACCCGTCCTCCCTCCAGCTTCTTTCCCTTTCCTTCCATCTTTGCTTGACCGTTTCCCTTCTGTATCTGCTTTCCTTGTTCCCCTCTTTCACCCCACCTTTGATTCCTCCTCCTCCTCAACCCTGCTCCGTCATTGGTCAATCGTGCTATTGGCCAGGAAGACTCTTTAGTAATGTACTGCCCGACCAATCAAGACTGTGGAATTCACCATAATCGTGAATGATTAACTAGAAATGAATAGAAACAAATATAGAGTTACGTTTTGAATACATTCCAGCACAGGCACACAGGCAAGGTCTGTAAATAAGTAGGTTGAATTTTTCAGAAGTGAAAAACTTCCTAAAGTGGACTAACCGGCATTTTTCAGGACCAGACAACCTGGAAAACGGGATTCTGGATTCAGCACTAGTCTGCAAACTTTGGCGCTGTTGGTGCAGCGCTTTATTGTCCGACCTTGCACATACGCCCACATACAGCCATGCTTTACAGCGCCATGCTAACCGTGCCCAGGGGAAAATACTGTGCAGAGCTACAAGCCCAGTGCCATGTAAAGACCGGACCGGATCACATCAGAACTGGACCGGACTCGGACCAAATCCGGATCGAAAACAACCCGGAATAGAGGTTTAACCGGACCGGACTCAAGAACTTTTAAGACTTGTGGCCATAATTGTAAGCAACAAAAAAAAGAAAGATAATAATAATGATGACAAAGTATAAAAAAGAATACAAAAGAAAGGAAAAAATATCGAAATGTTAACATGTAATAAGAACTTTTGTGGATTTGACAGTATGGATTTTAGGGAGCTGAACTTGTATAAAGCTGAACGTTATGCTACATCAGAGTCTGAAGAAGGAAAGAGAGCCAAGAGACAGAGTGGCGTATCCAACCGAACCATCTTCACAACACTGGATCCGACCGGACTGAAATTAACGAATGAGTCTTGTAGATCTGTATGTGGAGAACAAGATGGACGTTTTGGTGCTTTTATTTGCCAACTGGATGTTTGAGCAGAAGAGGAGTGTCGGATGGAGGTTTGGGTGGCGTTCGGAGGGGTTCAGGTTGCTTTGGATGTGCAGGTACATCCAGAAGGAGACGGGGATTTCACACTCTCATAAAAATTAACTAAAGTCATGCCCGTAAACAACGATTGGACCAACTGTGAAATCAAAAAACCAGTGCGAAACACCCCTGTTCCCCGCAGACCTGAACCCTCCCAAACACCTCTGTTTTCTGTGGTAGAACATTTTCACTTCACTGGCTTGTAGATATGGTTCAGATGTTCATTTTGCAGTCTACTGATTGTCCAAACTAAAGTTCAGTAGTGATATTTGACCTTTTGAGGACTGTGCAGTGTAGCTTTGAATAGCACTGAATCTTGGGATAGGTTGGGCCACGAGGGATCCAACAGTTAGAAGGCTGGGTTTGGAAATTCGATCCAGGTTCTGGTACTAGAATCCATTCTGTTCTGGACCGATGGAAACACCCCGTACACCAGAGCATACTTTCACCAGTCTAGAGGACAAACACTACGAATGCAGTTCAGGATAAACCAAGCAAGACGGTGGATCGTAATGTTTACCTACAAATATCTACTTCAGTCTGAGACAGTTACATGAGAACAAATGGATAATCTAGTCTTCGTCATGGTTCATGCTTTGGGTTCTTCATGGTTCCCAACATCAAGCAGCTTTACAGGTTCTCAACTGCTTTCTTTGTTATTTTTTGCTGTAAATTCACCAGTTCTGTGTTGGTGGAAACACCACTTAGGGATCCGGACAGTTGACAACCAATTGCCATAAATGGGATTAAGCATCTCAGTAAACGTCGACTGTGGTCCGTCCACATGGTGCAGTTCAGGGTTTTAAGATTTCCATTTGTTTGCTCCTGATGCAAGCAGGTGTAATATCTTTAAATTTAACAAATATAATTTAATCAGAAATGCTTCCCAGACAATTCTCTGGGGCATTGATCGGCTTATTAATCTAAAGGCAGGATTTTTTTTGTACCTCTGTCGTAAA
Organism: Dascyllus trimaculatus; assembly: GCA_024666655.1. Taxonomy (NCBI): domain Eukaryota; kingdom Metazoa; phylum Chordata; class Actinopteri; family Pomacentridae; genus Dascyllus; species Dascyllus trimaculatus. Next base: position 31,038,681 of record CM045452.1, read on the forward strand.
ATGGAAACCATCTCTAGTTAGAAACCCTCCATCAGGTCTTACAGCCGGTGTTTTGACTGAAAATGTTCTGCCACAGCTGAAGCGTCTCTCTTTTGGCTCTCTGCGATGCCATAAAGCTACAAAGCACCTTTTTTTTTTTCTTTCTTGCTGATGTTTCACTGTCGTTTGAATTTTTGGGGCCAAAAGGACCCGAGTGAGGAAGGACGGCGGGAGGAAGAGGAGAGGAAGGGTCCTGATAAAAGACTGCCTTTTAGATGATTAATTATAGAACAGGGAGGGAAGCCACTACATACCAATACCACTGTTCATCCTCGCTGTGTGTCTGTGTGTGTGTTTTGCTGCTGCTGCAGTGGAAACTCAGCCGTTAAATCGCTGATCGTATCTGCAGCTCAATTAAAAATCTTTTTCTCTACGGTCGCACTGTTTAAATCGTCCGATCTTTATCTCCCGCGCTTTTGAAATCTCAGATCGTATCTCACTTTCTTTTATTATTTAAATAAGAATCTCAGATCGCCCTTTAAACTCAAAGTCGTGTTTAATTGTGTCCTCGTCGCCATTTTGATCAGAATTTACCTCTGATGGCTTGAAAAGGAGGAAACTCGCTCTGCATGCTGAAGGTAGAGGAGGTTCTGTCGTTCCTAAAGGTGAGGGAGGAGAGGAGCAGGACTCGGGGTTTTCTTCAAATGCAAAGAGGAGAAATAAATGTTAGAGGATCAGGATGAAAGGAGGAGGTCAGAGTCTCTTTTTGCATGCTAAAGCGAGAGGAGAAGGGATGGAGGAGACGCTGCCGGAATACTGAGGAGGAGGAGGAGAAGGAGAATACTGATCAGGGAGGAGAAGACGGAGGCAGCGTCATCCATCAAACCGGCAGAGGAGGGAAAGAACGAGAGAGATCAGGCCGGAGCTATTCAGACGAACATAAAATTATTAAAGAAACAAGTCGGTGGACGGAAGGCAGCGAATTTAAGGGTAGAAATAACTGATGGTGATGATGATGAAGGGCAGCTGTCTGTTAGTTATTAGTCACCATGATCTTAGTCTGGAGGACGTGTTTGAACATTCATGCGGGTAGTTCCTGATTTAGTGATGCCTTCAAACGGAGCTCGTGATTTGCGAACGCGATGCGACGTTCCCGCAGAATCCATCATCGCAACACTTCCCATTCATTGTCTATGCAAGCACCCGCGCAATGCATTCTGGTAGCATCGTGACGCGCTTCGAGAGACGCTGCCGCCTTCTCGCTTGCATGAAGTTCAGGTCCGCGCCGCTTCTTGCAAATCAGAGGCGTCCTGCCGCCGTTCGATACCTCTGGAAACTCCGAAAAGCTTTTAAATCAAGCGTTCTGAAGTTTCTGGTGGTTCCAGGTGGAGCCTCTGTTGGCGAGTCCTCTATCGTGGCGCCACCCTGTCAAACACGGATCGGTCGACTAATGCGTGGACCGCTCCTGTTCAAAAACGCCACATGAGAACGCCACAACGTGAAGCCGTTTCCCACCGCAGGGACTTGCGGGTCATTTTGAGAACATTTGTGTTTGTTCCAGCTGCAAGAACTTCCCACGCAGAACCTCGTTATGGGTCATCGTCAGGGCTCGTTGGGACAAAAAGCTCTTTTACGGCCATTTTAACATTTGAGACCTTTCTAAAATTAGGTGCAAAACATTACGGGATGTTTCTACTGTTTGTTAGCAATAGATAGTATCAGTGTGGTTTAAATGTGAGGGTTCCCGCTGACATCCACACCTCGCGCTAATTAAAAAGAAGCGTGAATAAAAGAAAGGATAAAACCTTTATAATAAAGTTTAAGTTCACGGGAAACGATGTTGGGTTGTTTTCCCACTGTGGCAGCAGGTGTGTGTGTGTGTGCACATTTTAACATCATATACATCCTCTGAACACACGCATACAGCTGGGAGGCGGCAACACAGACTGAAGAGGCCGGTGGGAGGGCCGGGTCTAATTCCTGGAATAATAGAAACAGGGATTGGATTGATACCTCGTTTTTAGCTGCATCCACACACGTAGTGTTTAACAAGCCCCAGCGGTGAGATATATTTATTGTTTTCTTTTAATTTATTTTTTTTGCGATGGCTTTTATTTATTGTGGGAGGATGCACACAGTTGTATTAGTTTGTACAGCGTTCGAGAGAAGGAGGAGCTGCACACACACACAAACACACACATTAACGTGTCATTTTACATACATGTACGACTGGGAAACGACCGCCAAAACCTTACTAAGTTATCTTTCTAAACAACGTGGGAAACTGGTTTATTTTCCTTCTGATCGTCCAATTTTAGTCCGATGAGTCGCAGAGTAACATGTTCAAAAATGCATAGAAAGTCAGATAAATGTGAGGAATCATCGAGGTTTAGGTCGGTCGTTTCCCATCAATCACATCCATCAAATCCATCCATGTTCTGATTCCTCTGAGCCTGGAGGTCGACAGATCGATGGATTTGATTGATTATAACCACCCATCAGACTCACTTCATCCACACAGTCTGAGGAGTCGTACGAACTCTTTAAATTGTTCGGTTCTTCATCCAGACGACGTTTTTCCAGGAGTTCGAAAGTAGAGAGGGGATCAGGGAAAGAGATCAGCAGGGAAACAGGCTCTACCCGTGAAAGTCAGCGGTGTAAGTGCTGAGCTCCTGTTGGTAAAAAGTGAGCGTCAGTCGTTCTCTTTGGGAATCTTCCATTTGGAGCCAATAGTTCCATTGATTTCCCCTCCATAGTGGGCTGGGAGCTGATCTGCTGCTGGTCTGAAATGGATTTTTCTAAAATCATGTTGGGGAAAGTGAGAATTATTTTCCATGTTTGGGTAAATCCAATATGAAACCAGTGACGGCTACATGAGATCAACATGTACAACTACAACAAATTAGACAAATTTAACATTTAACAACTGGGACATTTTTCACCAGTAAAGTAAATGTCCCGTTGAAAATGAATGGAGGTAAATGTGTGGAAATCTCTCATTGGCTTCTGTAGAAATCATAAAGTTCCATTCTATACTAACATGAGATGAAAGTCAGACTTAGAGGAGGCTTAGAAGTTGTTTCCCTGCTGAAAACACTTGCACTGACCTCCTGTTGGAAATCAATGGGAGCTGACTGACCCCGCCTCATTAAGCCCCTCCCACCCTGCAGACTCCTGACAGATGGTTGGCTAACCGACAGCGAATCCCAGCGGGCTTCATTGTACCATAGCAGCAGCGAATCACTGGACTCCTCGCCGCGCTGGACGGGGAGTCGGATGTCTTTATTGTATCATAATATGATTATTATTACTACGATTATAATTATTATTAATATTCTGAGCAGGCGCTTCTCAGCCGCCGTAGCATCAGGACCCATTGTGTTCAAATTATCTGTAAGCACTTTTCCGAACAGAGATTTTAAACATCCAAAAAGGTCCCCGTTTGGGTCCCTGAGCCGCCGGTCGGGAAGCGCCGCTCACACTGGATCTTGTGTCTTAGTTCAGGATGGGATTGTTCATTCAGGCGGCGCTGCAGGTGCTTCAGGCGTCGGGCCGCGTGGCTGTGATGTCACAAATTAATGTTTAATGAAGAAGGTTAATTTTAGGTTTTACTGTGTTTTTTAATTATCTACAGAATGAACGTATAAGTGGTGTTGAGTGAGCTGCTTGGAAACTGTGGAGAGCTAGTTACGCTACGTTAAATGAAGCTTCACCTTACTGAAACTACAACCTGAGTAGCGTAGCAAGCCTAGCTACACAGGAAAGGCAAAAGTAGTTCACTGCATCAGAACACACTTTATTTATTTTTACTTTTATTCATTGGCTGCCTACTTACAGCTTACAGAGTAAAAACATGTCATTAGCTCGTAGTTAGCTGTTGACAAGCTGCTAGCTAGCGTTAGCAGGTCCGTGAAGGCAAGCTCTGCTGTGCTTCAGAAAAGTTTGGGAAGTCGTAGCTGTTGTTGGCTACCCACCACACTACAGGATCAACAAAAGAGCTTCACCACTAAAAAGCTGTTTGATTCAGAAAACATTGCTGTATCTCCACCCTAGTGAGAAATATTGTAAGGCTAGTTACAATGCTACATGTAGCATCAATACTGTCTAATAACGTTAGCTAGCACCATTATTACCACAAAACTACTGAGAAATGTGGTTAAACTAATACCAACACTGTTAGCTAGCTAGCTAGCTCCCTTATAGTTAAACTAGTAGCACTGCTACTTGCAACAAAACCACTCCCTAACACTTTTAGCTAGCTAGCACCATTATTACCACTGCACTACTGGGAAATTTAGTTAAACTAGCAGCCTCGCATAGCCAGACCCATTATGCAGTACAGAACCGCTGCGTTGCTACAAGTAGTGGCATTGCTAGTTTTACTACATTAATAATGCCGCTATTTGTAGCGACACTACTTCCCAACATTGCATATAAACTTTACATACAATATTAAACAAAAATGTCTGGATAATAACTTTCATGCTACATCTCACCAGCAAATAAAGGTCATTTTCATTTGAGGAGAACAAGTTAAACAATAAGATACAAACCATAATGGAAAAATGTCCTGACAGCTGACCCTTACTCTTCCTGTTGACCAGCTGACCTTCTTTTCTTATTGAATTAAGAATCCGATGCAAAGTTTGTGACCGCTCAGATCCTCTCGACCAGCCGCCTGTCGCCTTGCAGCGCCGCCGTTCATCACTCTGCCTGGAAGAACTGTTTATTTTCTTTGTTTTCACTGAAAACGCAGAAACACATGTCGCCTTGATACTTTCCAGGATGTAGTCAGGGCCCATTTTTTGATACCATTTGCCATTGCCTTGTTTTTATTTTTTACTTTTGCTGAGTTAAAATGTAATGATGATGATGATGATGATGAATCTTTCATGTAATAGCCTGTGTCAGTTTTTATATCATTGCCATTGCCTTCTGCTGAGTTTGTATATTTGTGTGATTTCACTAAAGTGTAATGGAAAAGTTGGACTCAAGATTTGTGCTTTATTTTTATTTGTGACACTGAATACATCAAAACCAACAAAAAAAAAAAGTCCGAACCCATGGAGGAGTGACGGAAAATGTTTTCTGAAGTTCTAATCGGAGTTTTGACGCCTCGCAGATCAGATCAGACGATTTTCTGCTCGTTTGTGAGTCGACTTGAGGTTCGGCCTCCCGCTGCGCAGCCGTCAGCCATCAAACGCTGGCAACGGTGCAGGCTAATTAATGGAGAACAATGATCCAGGCTTTGCGGCGCTTATCAGCGGCGGCAAGAAAAGACTCGTTATCACAGGTTTTCATTATCAGGAAGCGCTCTTGATTAAAATACGCCAGAGGCCGCGGCGGAGAGAGCCGACGAGTTCGGTGAAATGATTTCACTGGATTTTAAAGGTCGGCTTTGGCGAATCAAACAGGAGACTCGACGGATTTTATTAGCTCAGTTTCAGCTGAAGAGGAAGAAGGACATTTTAGAGTCTTTCACATAACTCCTCCCGGGATTTTAACCCTGAACTTAAACCTGAACTACCTGTTGCTAATTTTATAATAATAATATAATAATAATACACTGCATTTATTGAGCGTTTTTCAAAAACTCAAAGACGCTTTACAGGTTAAAAACCGACACGAATGCAGATATAAAAATCAAACAATCAAAAAGAAAGCAGAAGAAATACAGCTGAAGGTGTAGTAGAAAACAAAAAATCATGGTAGAAGTCTGTAAATAATGTATTGTGTATGGTCTTATATAAATTTGAGGAATTTACAAGTTGAAAGTGGAACGGAAGAGGTGATGTTTTTAATTTGGTCTAATTTGGTTTATATCTGAAACCAGCAAATGTTTAATATATTTGCTTGAAAAATTAGTGGAACTGTTAATTAATGCACTTTGACTTGAGATTCATCAACTAATCTCTTGAAAAAGAATTAATAGTTTTAATTGGTTTATCCATCCTGGCATTATCTGCTGCTTCTGCGGGTTAATTTCATAATTTCATCATTAGGGATCATCCTTAGATTAACCTGTAAGTGTTTATATGGAGATTTATGTACATATATATATATAACAGTAGTTAGATTCTATGTGGTGTTAAATATGTCTCTGCCTCACCCTGAAATATCGGATTTGTGCCTGTTTCATACAGTGAAGTCACTCCAGGTTACACAGTTATTAATCATGTTTGTTCTGCTGTGACCTCAGCCCCAGTCCCTGTCAATCACTGTGACATCACAACCCATCAGGCTGGTGTTTTGGCAGGAGGTGGGCGGGGCTCTAAAGCGGCGCCTGTCAGGACTTGAGGCTCGTTAGCGTGATGAGCTGCAGCAGAGAAACAAATGAGCTTCGCTAAAGATTACAGCGATGATTTGATTACAGCTCAGTGTGTGTGTGTGTGTGTGTGTGTGTGTGTGTGTAAAGCCCTGAGTCAGGTTGTGCTGCCAGTTAACCAGCTGCTCACTCAGCATCTACAGGTGTCTCTCACACACATGTTTGTGCATCTGGCTTTGTGGGGACCTTTGTTGAATTACTCAGGCCCTGAATCCGGTTCTCAGCAGAACCCTAAAACCGGATCTGAACCATCAAACAGTTATTTGAAGCTGTGAAAACGAGACAAAATGCCATTTTTTCCTAGGAAAAAAAAAAAATGTCCCCACTTTTTAAAATACACTAATTTGAAAAGTATGCTTACTTTCCAGAAGTGTTTTACTTTTTAAAATAAATATATCTAATTTTTGGCCACACCCTTTAAATTAAACAATCTTTTCTTAAGTCTACCATATCTACAAGCAGAGGCTGCACGGTGGCTCAGTGGTTAGCAGCATCCCCTCACTATCTAGACCAGGAGTGTCCAATCCTGGTCCTCGAGAGCCCCTATCCAGCATGTTTTAGATGTTTCCCTCTTCAGACACACCTGATTTAAATGATCAGCTCATCATCAAGCTCAGCAGAAGCCTGATAACAATCCTGATCATTTAATCAAGTGTGTTGGAAGAGGGAAACATCTAAAACATAGGGGGACCAGGATTAGACCAGGATTAGGCACCCCTGATCTAGACTCTCTTCGCGTCCCGGTTAGGACGCCTGGGATCTTCCTGTGTGGAGTTTGCATGTTCTCCCTATGCTGCCTGGGTTTTACTCCGGCTTCCTCCCACAGTCCAAAAACATGCTGAGGTTACACTGGAAAAAAAGCCCCTCCCAAAACAAGAAAAAAAAACTTATTTCAAGGTACTTTTACCTGAAATAAGTGAAAAAATCTGCCACTAGAACAAGTAAAAACTTGCTTGGTCAGATTTCTTGAAATAAGACATGATATTTAGAATATTGAGGGCTTAAAATTAGCAGGGAAAACTTATTTTAAGCTATATTTTGTCAAGCTGAGGTGTCTTAGAATAAACCAGACATGATAAAGAATTAAATAGATTTTTGCTTTAATAAGTTTAATGTCAGCTTCTTAATTTGAGATGTATTCAACTTATTTTAGATGTATTATCGTGGTTCTTCTCTAGATTTAAGACCATCTTGTACCTGAAATAAGATCACACAGATTAATTGAAGCATTCTGAGATATAATGTCTTCTCACAGTTGGCTAGAAATCCTAATATTTAGTGGTGTTTGACAGCATTTGAAGGTGTTGTGTTTTAGGTGAAGCCAGCTACGCCCAAAAGGAGGTGTTTTAACTCAAAAGCAGACATTTGCTTTGTTTTTTTTAAACACGTTTTACACATGCAGCTGTTTTCTGATATGAATTGGTGATTTTCCAATAAAATGCATTTACTTTATTCCTTAAATCCAGATTATTTATCTTAAACAAACAACAGCTCAGCTTGAAACATGTATGAAATGAAATGAACCTTGTTTCTTGTAAAATACAACTCAAAACAAGATAATTTCAAGATTGTTTGACTTAACAAGATATTTAAGGTGCGTTGTCTTAAAACACGACCCTACAGAGGATTAAGCGGTGTACAGATAATGGATGGATGGATGGATGGATGTCTACAAGCAGATGTCTTCAAAAATGTCTTTACTTTTTAAATCAATACTCTTGTTTCCTTCAAATGTCCTCATTTTTTTTTAAAAATGTCTCAATCTATAAAAAAAACGTAATTTCTAAAAATGTCCTCAAACTCCACAGATGTCCTCATAAAGTCCAAAACGCACACAGATCCCCACAAAGGTAGATAAATGAGAACACACACACACACACACTCAGCCACTCTCCCAAATTAACCGTTAATCATAAACGGGAAAAGTGCTGAATCATGAATTTGCTGGTCTCTGCTGCTGCTGCACACACACACACACACACACACACACACCTACACACACATACGCAGTGTGTTGGTGGTCTCAGTAATAATTTTGCCGTCAGCGTGTTTCATTTTTCTGCTGATGTTTGAGTCCAGAGACGTTTGATCAAACAGTTTAATTCTGACACATCATGTGATCAGATTGATCATGTCGGCTTGTCAATAATAGAAACAGGAAGTCTTCACAGGACTAAGCACCTGCACTGTGTCTAAACTAGCAGAATGTCCCCAGATGGTTTTAACACTTAAACCTTCTTTATTCACACATATGAGCACCTGAATGAGACAATATAGAAACATTATGATGCCAGAGAGATGTGAAATAATAATTACAGCAGAGATTATAGGTCATAACTATAAACATACTCTGTTGGCTTTAGCGTCAGCAGGTCAGCTTCAGCCAGTCAGTTACATTTAGCCCTGTTCTGTTAGCTTTAGCCCTGTTCTGTTAGCTTTAGCCCTGTTCTGTTAGCTTTAGCTCTGTGTTGTCAGCTGTAATCTCAATCTGCCAGTTTAAGTCTCATTCTGTTAACTTTAGTCTTGTTCTTTTCTGCATTCTTTTAAGTTTATGCTTGTTCTGTTAGCCCCGTTCTGTTAGCTTTAGCCACATTCTTTTAGCTTTAGCCTTGATCTGTTAGCCCCATTCTGTCAACTTTAGTCCAGTTCTGTTAGCTTTAGCCACATTCTGTGAGCTTTAGTCTTGTTCTTTTCTGCATTCTTTTAAGTTTATCTTTGTTCTGTTAGGCTCATTCTGTTAGCTTTAGTCCCGTTCTTTTAGCTTTAGCCTTGATCTGTTAGCCCCATTCTGTGAGCTTTAGTCCCGTTCTGTTAGCTTTAAGCACATTCTGTCAGCTTGAGCCCCACTCTATAAGCTTTAGCCTTTTCTTTGTGCCCTGTTCTGTTCACTTTAGTCCCATTTTTTAGCTTTAGCTACATTGTGTTAGCTTTAGATAATTGTTTTAGCTTTAGCCTTGATCTGTTAGACCCATTCGGTTAACTTTAGTCCCGTTTGGTGATTGGATAGTGCTATTCTGTTAGCTTTAGTCTTGGTCTGTCAACTTTAGCTTGGTTCCTTTAGCTTTAGCTCTGTTCAGTCAGCTTTAGCTACATTCTGTTAGCTTAAACCTTGTTCTGTTAGCTTTAGCCACACTCTGTCAGCTTGAGCCCAATTCTAAAAGCTTTAGTTTTGTTCTGTAAACCCTGTTCTGTTAGTTTTAGTGCCATTCTGTTAGCTTGAACTATGTTCTGTTAGCTTTAGCCACATTCTTTTAGTTTTAGCTTTGATGTGTTAGACCCATTTGGTTAACTTTAGTCCCGTTTGGTGATGGGTTAGTGCTGTTCTGTTAGCTTTAGTCTTGGTCTGTCAACTTTAGCTTGGTTCCTTTAGCTTTAGCTCTGTTCAGTCAGCTTTAGCTATGTTCTATTAGCTTAAGCCTTGTTCTTTTAGCTTTAGCCCCATTCTGTTAGCTTTAGCCACATTCTTTTAGTGTTAGCTTTGATGTGCTAGATGGTTAACTTTAGTCCCGTTTGGTGATGGGATGGTGCTGTTCTGTTAGCTTTAGTCTTGGTCTGTCAACTTTAGCTTTGTTCCTTTAGCTTTAGCTCTGTTCAGTCAGCTTTAGATACATTCTGTTAGCTTTAGCCACACTCTGTCAGCTTGAGCCCCATTCTGAAAGCTTTAATTTTGTTCTGTGTGCCCTGTTCTGTTAGTTTTAGTGCCATTCTGTTAGCTTGAGCTATGTTTTTTTAGCTTTAGTCACATTCTTTTAGCTTCAGCTTTGATGTGTTAGGCCCATTCTGTTAGCTTTAGTACAATTCGGTGAATTTTAGCCCTGTTCTGTCAGCTTTAGCTTGCTTGCTTTAGCTGTAGCTCCGCTCAGTCAGCTTTAGCTATGTTCTGTTAGCTTAAGCCTTGTTCTGTTAGGTATAGGCTCATTCTTTGAGCTTTAGCTAAAGTTAATAATCACACTGGCTCGCTAAGTCATAATCGGTGAGTTCAAAATGACTCAAAACTTCTCCCAAAGAACTTGAAATTATTCAAAAGTCACACAATAAAAATAACTTAAAACTAGATTAGAATGACTCAAACGTGTCCACAATCAATCAAACCTTGTCCTAAACTAGACCTAAAACTTGTCAACAATTTAAATGTAAAGAAAGACTCAAACTAGTCCACCTGTCTCTAAAATGATAAAATGACTCGTGTTTGTCCAAAATGACTTTAAACTTCTTTGTGGTTGTTTTGTGTCTCTTTAACCTCCGTTGGTGTGTCTGAAGCTCTGTTGATGCTCGGTGACTGTGGGTCGGCGTGAGCTCACTGAGAGCCAATCAGAAGTGTTTACTGTGAACAATAAGGAGTTTGATATTTTTGACCCGGAGGAGCTCAGAGGAGTTTCGAGGAGCTCAGAGGATTCTGTGGAGCCGGTCAGAGAGTTGGAGGGTCTCTGAGATTTATTAATAAATCATGTTGTCGTGGGAGGAGCCCATTAGCAGACTGATAACACAGCTGGGTCCCTCATGGATCCTGTTATCTGTGCTTCAGTGTGTGTTTGTGTCTGTGTGCAGTTAGTCAGGATAAAACTTTGCAAACTCTGTGTTCGATTAACGAACTGCTGCAGCTTTTCTCTGAATTCAGGCTGTTAAAACTGTTTTTCTTGACAGATGTGTTGATGTGTTAAAGTGCAAGTAACAAAATCGAGCAATAATATTAGCAACTGTAGGCTGTGGTTCTGTCGCACATCACAACCACAACATTCAGCACATTTAACCACTGGATGTCACTAGACACACAAAGACCACAAACAGACACATAAAGATCCCACAAAAACATATAGAATATTTTTAGAAGTTTACTCTTTTGGTAAACTTCTGAAATAGAAGTAAAAGAATAGTGTTTTGTCGGTTTGGGGCACTGACTAAATGCTGGACTTAGTTTCAAAGGGAGGGACTCACATGCATTAATCAGTCCCTCCAGGAATTTGTGATGTTGCGATCCCAACAATTAATGCAAATTCAACCAATCTCCGTGAATTCTGCGCGACCTTGCAACTTCGTCCAATCACCGCGACTTTTCCGCAATTTTGTCCCGCCTCCCGTGAGTTCCACCAATCGTCACCGGATTCACTTCCTTGTTTATGGTTTGAAGATACAGATACGTATGCAACAAAAACTACTGCAAAACAATTCCCTGATGTTCTTCACCAAAGCGGAGCTAAACTGTTTTGCACCCCGTGGAATATTGACGTGGAACACAAACGAAATTCATCAATTGACAAACACTTTTCTACCATAAACATATCAGGAGAATGGGTGAAACCAGCGGACCACAGACCAGACAAACCACCGTGATGAAGCTGTTGCATCCAGATCTGTGTCCAGCACTGAAACAATGAAGGTCAGTTAGATTCATTAACTGACGTGACGAGCTGTGAGTGTGTGTGAATATGTGTCTGCCAGGATGTGGAATTAACTTTTTAAAGAATTATACAAAACGAAGAACAAAAAAGCAACTTTTTGACAATTTTTTACCGTCTTGCGCAATTTTATCGCAACAAATACGCTTAAAACATCGCAACTTTTTAGAAAAGCTCCCACAATATCAGGCATTTTATGAGCAACAATCTTGAAAAACACCCAAGAAGTCCTGGTGGGACTGGTTAATCATCCCACAAAAAACATATATAGAAAATTTTTAGAAGTTTATTCTTTTGGTAAACTTCTGAAATAGAAGTAGAAGAATAGGTCGGTTTGGGGCACCGACTAAACGCTGGACTTAGTTTCAAAGGGAGGGACTCACATGCATTAATGTCAATCTCTGTCAAGGACTTCATTACTTTACATCATTACTCCACTTCACTCTTACTTAAGCAGCTATTTGCTATTTTAACAAAACAGCAAATAATCACATTATAAACTGTTTTAATTGTTTCTTCTTAAGTTGTTTTAGTTCTTAACTCTTTTTTTGTTTGTTTGATTTTTGTTGTTTTTATTCACTCTGATGGCTTTTCATGAAAATCGTCCTTCAGGTGTGTCTTCAGTCAGTAAACGTTCCCTGTGAGAGTGGTGCCGTGTTGTTGTGTCATTACTGCTGATGGATTCATGGTGAGGCAGAATTTTACTGCCGCAGCATCAAATTTATCAGCTCTTTATATCTGAGGCGGAGTTTGGTCGAAGCCACAGAATAAACATTTATCATGACAGCATAGACCTGCACAGAATATGATCACGTAGAAGGATTGTAATTATACACAGTGAGTAATTGTCACATAGGTGTGGTGCTACTGGAAACGTCCGATGAACTGAACATCCATACAGGAGTAGAGAGAGCTGCCCAGGGATTAGACTGTACCCAACCTTCCCTCCCTTTGAGCTGCTCTTAATGAGACTCTGAGTCTTTGTTATTGAGATCAAAATATCCACAATCCCACAGGAGAAAATTACCCGTCACTCTCCAGAGATTAGACCGAACACAGAACAGTGGGAAGCCATTCACTGCAAGAGAATGTCACTTTTAATTATTATTATCGTCAGTGATTTTTAATTTCTTATTTACATTTTTAGATTCTTATTTGGCTGAAACAGTCCCAGCGGGGGGGAATAATCTCTGAGCTTCTCAAAATGTAATAACACACGCTCCACAGAGAATAGACCACACCGAGACATGTTGTTCATTACTGATATTTAGGTCAGAATCCACAAGTCCCTAACGAGCTAAAATAAGAGACGGGAGCCACCCAGAGATTAGACACTACCCATAATTATCTGTGTCTGTGAAACGTCCTTGGAGTGTATAGATAATTGAGCCTGTTTCCAGGTGATAGACGTGTCCTATTTGACCTCAGCTGGTGTCTGCAATGGGAAACGGCAACAGTCGCCATAAAACAGTGAATCAAAGTCCTCCAGAGATTGAACCAGACCTAAACTCACACATCCCCGTGAAAGCTTCAGTGACCAATGTTCAGGTGCAGACTAATCCCTGGGCAGACAGGTGTGAATACTTTTAAGCTCCATTGTGTCAAATGTAACAGTGGCACACATCAGGGTCCACTTAACACATGTTCATCAGGTTTAAACTGATGTTTAATCACTTTAATCTGAGGCTTAATCAGGATTCGGTTTACGGTTTAGACAGTTCCGAGTAATCCAGGTTTAATCTGGAATTAAAATAATGTATATAAAGCTTATTTATGACACAAATACTTCAGGATAATTTAATCCTAAACTAATGAGGGGCCAACAAATTTTGATTAAGTCTCACTTTGCAAGTTAAAATCTACTCCTGGAATATTCCATGTTTCAAAAACTACAATCCAGGATTAATATAAAACCTGAATTATCTTATCTAGGATTTATATAACATCTATAGTAAATCCTCTAATCCAGAATTTACATAGAACCCCACTTATCCAAGATTTATGTAAAACTGAAATCTCATAATTCAGGATTAATTAAAAAAAAAACCTGAGTCCTTTAATCCAAGAATATTGTAAAACCTCAACTCTCTAATTTCAGGTTAATATAAAAAACATAAAACCCACATCCTCTAATCCAGGATTAATCTAAAACATAAATCCTCTAATCCAGGATTATCCCATATCCTAAATATTCTAATTTAACACTAAATCAGGACATACTCAAATACAAGACCACTCCAGGACTAAACTATTCAAATTTAAACACAGTTAACAACATAAACACTCTGCTCAAGGATTAGATCTTTGCTTTAATCTGAAATAAACTCAAATCTTAAGGACTCAAATTCAGAAGCAATCTCAGTACAAATCATTTAAATTATCTAAATACTGTAACCCAGGACCTAGACTTTAGAATACAGATTATATTGAACCAGGAATTTCTAACTGTGGATTAATCCAGGAAGAATGACTTAGATACTCCAAAGCTTGTCTACTGTATGGCATAAATATCTTATTCTAGGGCCAAAACATGTACTAAATCCTGTATTGTGTGACAGGTGCATGATGGGAAATGAAGTCCCTGATGTCTCCTCTTTGCTCTCTCTGTCTCTCTTTTCATTTCCTAATTTGTTATTCTGCTTATTGATTGACTGAATATTAATGTCATCTGTACGAATGGGAGCAAAAGAAACACACACAGACACACAGACACAGACACACACACACACACACACACACACACGCACACACTCCCTCCAATCAGCCAATTAGCTAATGGCTCGTTAAGGGTGACGTCCATTAGAGCTTCAAATCAATCAATTAAGCAGAACAGACGAGGATTTAATTGATCTGCTCTGGCTTTACTGTTGACCACATGATATGGTCGCCACGGCAACCACACGGGACAGAAATGATGACACGGCTGAGTCAGCAGGACGTGTGTGTGTGTGTGTGTGTGTGTTACAGTGTGATGCAGATAAAGTGACAGTGTGTCGACTGCTGAAGGTGAATCTCTGGTTAGTTTTTGTTCTCCTTTCCAGCAGCAGTTGGTTTTGTCTGCTGTTGTCATAGGAACATGGACAGATTACTGAACGGACCTACCAGGCTCAGGGTCAGGGGTCCAAAGGTTCAGGTGTCTAAAGGTTCAGGGCTCCAAAGGTTCAGATGTCCAAAGGTTCAGGCCTCCAAAGGTTCAGGGTCCAAAGGTTCAGGTGTCTAAAGGTTCAGGGGTCCAAATATTTAGGGTTCAAAGGTTCAGGTTTCCAAAGGTCCTGGTTCCAAAGGTTCAGATTCTAAAGATTCAGAGTTCCAAAGGTTCCGGTTCTAAAGGTTCAGGTGTCTAAAGGTTCAGGGCTCCAAAGGTTCAGGTGTGCGAAGGTTCAGGTGTCTAAAGGTTCAAGTTCCAAAGGTTCAGGGTCCAAAGGTTCAGGTGTCTAAAGGTTCAGGGGTCCAAATATTTAGGGTTCAAAGGTTCAGGTTTCCAAAGGTCCTGGTTCCAAAGGTTCAGATTCTAAAGATTCAGAGTTCCAAAGGTTCCGGTTCTAAAGGTTCAGGTGTCTAAAGGTTCAGGGCTCCAAAGGTTCAGGTGTGCGAAGGTTCAGGTGTCTAAAGGTTCAAGTTCCAAAGGTTCAGGGTCCAAAGGTTCAGGTGTCTAAAGGTTCAGGGGTCCAAATATTTAGGGTTCAAAGGTTCAGGTTTCCAAAGGTCCTGGTTCCAAAGGTTCAGATTCTAAAGATTCAGAGTTCCAAAGGTTCCGGTTCTAAAGGTTCAGGTGTCTAAAGGTTCAGGGCTCCAAAGGTTCAGGTGTGCGAAGGTTCAGGTGTCTAAAGGTTCAAGTTCCAAAGGTTCAGGGTCCAAAGGTTCAGGTGTCTAAAGGTTCATGGGTCCAAATATTTAGGGTCCAAAGCTTCAGGTTCCAAAGGTTCAGGTTTCCAAAGGTTCAGGTTCCAGAGGTTCAGGTTCCAAAGGTTGAGGTGTCGAAAGGTTCAGGGGTCCAAAGCTTCAGGTTTCCAAAGGTTCAGGTTCCAGAGGTTCAGGTGTGTAAATGTTCAGGTTCCAAAGTTTCAGGGTCTAAAGATTCAGGGGTCCAAATATTCAGGGTCCAAAGGTTTAGGTTCCAAAGGTTCAGGTTTCCAAAGGTTCAGATGTCTAAAGGCTCAAGTTTCAAAGATTCAGGTTCCAAAGGTTCAGGTTCCAAAGGTTCGGGTGTCTAAAGCTTCAGGCTCCAAAGCTTCGGGGGGTCCAAAGATTCAGGTTCCAAAGGTTCGGGTGTCTAAAGCTTTAGGTTCCAAAGGTTCAGGTGTCTTAAGGTTCAAATTCCAATGGTTTGGGTTCCAAAGGCTAAGGGGTCCAAAGCTTCATGTTCCAGAAGTTTGGGGGTCCAAAGGTTCAGGTTCTAAAGGTTCAGTTGTCCACTGAGGCTTCAGCGTTTCAGGTTTAACATTCACTGTTGGAAAGCAAATGAAAAACTTCCATAAACAGACGCAAAATAATCACAAAGACGCAGGAAGAACAAGACTGCAGA